>JALMGJ010000003.1:6292500-6847500 GCA_023362775.1 Charina bottae
GAATATTGAGACACCTTTTGACAAATGGGTATTGTTGTGCATATATATATATATATATATATATATATATATATATATATATATTGTGTGTGTGTGTGTATATATATATCTCCTCATATTGCATAAAAGAATTGGTCACATAACCCCTTCATTTCAGTGACAATGACAGCAAAGGAACAACTGCAAGAAATGTGAAAGCAAAGGCAGCACTTATTTTGATATACAGTATAATGTAGGATTTTTTGCTTGGTAAGGTGTAAATTTGGTAACATTAGTTGACTGATGATTAGCTCTTTCTCCTTCTCTACTAGCCCCCAGAATATAGATAGAAAATTGCCACCAAAGTCCTGAGCTTTAAAGGCCACCTTTGTGGATGATTAGTACCATTTCCATATTAGCATCACACCATAATGGAATGTAAGTCTCTATTTAAACCTTTTGGGGAAAAAGGGGGAAAAAAAGATTAAGGGTAATTCAAAAAAGACATTTGCACAAGGAAAGAGAATGATGAATGGGGGGAAAACCCAGGAGATGGGAAACTACTCTCCAATTCTGGGATTGATCCTCAGGAGGTGTAAGCTGGTGGTAGATGTAAGGAATGATTAAAACTTAATGCCATACAGGAAGGCAGCCCATGTGGCCTTTATGAGAAAGGGATGCAGAGTGGAGCAGTCAAACAAAGTTTTAAGAGACCACTGGAACGCGAAGTCTGTCCAGACCTTCAATAAATCTAGATTTAGTTGCTGTGAACATATAAGCAGAGCAATTTCCTTGGTTTTTACAACTTAGGTAAATAATTTATTGGAGCAATCCTTTCCCCTCCCGAATCATATAAAAGTGCTATAAAATATATTTGTCATAAAAGAGCTGTGCTTTTACCAACAAGCTCCAAACTTCTGTCTCTGCTTTTGTTTGCATAGAGCAAATGATGGAGTCTGACAGCTTGAAGATTTCAAAGAGTTTCCTCCCTTTCCACCTTCTTTTTCCCTCCCATTTTTCCAGTGTGTCGGAAATCAAGAGCAACATTTTAATTGTAGGAATTGGCCTTCAGTTTTTATCACATGTGGAAACTTCATGGATTGCTAACTTCCCCATCAGCAGTCTTGTCTCCATCCAAATGATGCCCTGCCTACAAATGTTTCTAGTGGGTATTAATTAAAGTTTGAAACTCAGTAGGCACACTTCAGGGCACTTAATGAAAACAAAGTTTCAGCGATGTTGGCAGAGGATGAAATCAGCTCACAGAGAACACGCAGCTTTAGATACGAGTTATTCACCAGCTTTGCCAGAATGTCAGCAGCCTTCTTCTTAGAGCTGTGAGCTTTGGACTTCCAGGGAAAAAATGGCGAACTAAAGATGGCTCCCTGAGAGCAGAGCCGATGATCGCAGCGGAATGAAGAGCCAGTGAATGGACTGATTCTTTGTGATTCCTCTCCAGACAAGGAGAGGACTGGGATCACCCAGAAGTGCTCCGGAAAGCTGCTCCTCACAAGGTGACTGCAAAATAGTGGTCTCCAGCGGGTTTAGAGTGCTGGGAGGTAAGGGAACGCCATTGTAGCCCAAACTGCAGTTACAAAACATAGAGAGCCAGTTTGGTCTAGTGGTGAAGGTGCTGGGCTAGAAACCAGGAGATTGAGATCTCTAGTCCCGCCTTAGGCATGAAAGCCAGCTGGGCGACCTTGGGCCAGTCACTCTCTCTCAGCCGAACTCACCTCACAGGGTGGTTGTTGTGGGGAAAATAGGAGGACGAAGGAGTATTAAGTATGTCTGCCACCTTGAGTTATTTATAAAAATAATAAAGGCAGGATAAAAATTAAATAAATAAAACAATAATAAATAAAAAGAACATAGGGTTTACATACTTCCTTTCTTAATCACTTTTGGAAATTGCTTGTTAACTGCTTTTTGGCTATTAGGAATCTTCAAAACAGCAAGTTTTACTACACTAGGTGAGTTTCCTTCAATCCTTAGTGAAAGAAGTTTTATACAAACGTAAGGACTTAAATTTAAGGAATTCTTTTTTTTTTTAATGAACAGCAAAAGGGTGATTAAAGTGTTGATTTTGAAAAGTTATAAATGGACTAAGGATCCAGATGGATTTGAAATAACATTTTGAAACTAATTATAAGAATCCTTCCTGTGGGAAAATGCTGCTGTTTTGAATAGTTTAAAAAATATAAATGATGAGATGGGATTTTGAAGGTTGGACACTAGATGGAACCAGAAGGAATTAAGGATTACAATTAAAGGAGAAAAGCAGTTAAATTTAACTTACTAATACAGAATGGAGCAAAATACTTTAACATTGGATGCCTTGAAAGATATTTGTGAACAATGGACCAGAAGTTAATTTTAAAAACGTTTGCCATTATAGGAAGGCTGTGTTTGGAAGATGATATGGAAAAGGAGCAATCTTTACCATATAGGACTGAGTCTGATTTGAAAGTGGATCTAAAAATGATGGTCTATGGGAATGATGTGGAAGGAGATGCTACACTGGATATATAAATGAAACTGGCTGATGTCTTACCAAACAAAAAAGAGTGACCTGGATAACTTTATTATACTAGATTTACAAAAGAGACTTGTTAAAATTGTAAAGAATTTTGTGAGAAGGGACAAAGAAAAAACTGAGAAGAAATCAAGTTCCAGGAATTTATTTGAGGGGATTAAGGATCAAGGTTGTTAAAAGTAAAAGGAAAGAATATAAAGTTGGTTTATTTGATCAAGGTTAAAATAGATATGTTTTTTTCTCTGGTAACCCTTAATTGACTTTTGCTGACTAGGACTGAACAATAAGGCTTTAAAGATTTGTCTATAGATAAGAGATGAGATATGGAAGAAGAGATCATTTGTTGTATTTTAAGAGAAGGTAGTAAGTTACTAGAATTAACTAAAAAGTAACTAAAAGTAACTAAAATAAGTTACTAAACTTGTTGTTATGAAGGGGGAAGTCATTTATTTATATTTTTCTTTCTTCTTTCTTTTTTCTTTCTTTTCTGCACTTTCTATTTTTTCTATTTTTTCTTTTTATTCGTTTTTTTAGTTTGTATTAGTTCTTATCTTTTTATTGTGATGTTCAATAAAATTACTATAAACAAAGAGCTGTGAGCTTTAAACCTAGCAAATTATGAGCCCTCCAGCAGTTGGTTACCCCAGTATAGCAGGAGTAGGAAGTTTGTTCTATCCTGATATGTTGAACAATGCCTCCCATAATTCCCTGCTAATATAACTAGAACTTGTGGGAGTTATAGCCCAAAACATCTAGTAAGGAGTTGGGGAAAGCTGGAATAAGATATTGACGGTGGTTACAATATGTTGATTACAGTATAATTGCATATATCTAGTCATATTATTATGTACTGAATTGGAAAATTGGTCAGCCACAAGAGAGAAGATGTGATAATAGGAAGGGGAGAAAAGGGATAAATTTATACTTGTCTCTGCTAGTTGATGCAAATGACATGTCCCTTAAACTTTGATCTGGCTGTTTGGTAGTATAACTTCCTGGATGCTGGCACATGTTTGAGCACATTGTCCTTGAAGGAGACCCTTCTTCTGCTTGAAGTGGTTGGGGATAGAGCCAGTGGTTACTTAGCTCAGTAACCACTGAGTATAGTCAGTCCTAGAGCACTTGGAATCCACAGTGAGTGAAAAGAAGTAGCAACATGTAATTTTGTGGAGAACTTTAGTGAGAAGAGTTAAAAAGAAGTCTAAAAGGCAGGAGATACTTCTGAAGGAAGTTTGGGAAGAACACCGTTTGGAATATGTTTTTCTCAGCTAACCAGGCAGGCTTTAAACTAAATCTGGAGGGAGGGGGAAACCAATACCCAGAACCACATTCAAAACAAAAGCCCAAGTACTGTAAACCTTACAACAAGGAAGTAAGTGATAAGAGTGATGGGGTGCTCAGGAATATACTAGGGGATGCAGCAGGCACTACTAAACTTCTCAGATGCCTTTACACCAGTGTGCAGAGTATGGGGAATGAACAGGGAGAACTTGTGGTTCTGGTAATTTGGGGTGTGGGTGCAAATATGACTTTGTTGGTATTACTGAAATCTGGTTGGATGGAACCCCTGAATGAAATATAGCACTGAGTGTCTGTCTGTCTGTCTGTCTGTCTGTCTGTCTATTTCAAAAGAAACACACCCAACAGAAGGGTGTGCATGTCACATTATATGTAAAGAATGTCTACACCTGTATGAAGCTTATGTCACCAGGGGTGAAAACCCTGCTGAAGGTTCAGCATGAAAATTAAGGGGAAAAATAACAAAAATTACACTTTTGTGGGTGTGTACTACAGGCCACCCAACCAAGCAGAAGATATAGATGAAATCTTCACAAATAAAGTGGCCAGGAAATACAGTACATTGCTGTGTAATGTGGTATTTCAACTATCCTGACATCAACTGGGAATCAAACTCTGCAGCAAGTAGGAGAGTGAAGAAGATGTTCATGCTTTGCAATTAACTTCATCATCCAAAAGGTGGAGGACAGAACTAGGAAATCAGCTATACTGGACTTATACTTCAGCTATACTTCCAGAAGGGAAGAAAGGGTTGAGGAAGTGGAAGTTCTAGGAACCTTGGGAGAGACTGACCACACGATTCCAGAACTGGAGGTAGATGGATTAATGTTCTAGATTTCAAGAGAGCAGACTTAAATAAGCTAGGGGAAAAGGGATTCCATGGATGAAAATCCTGAAGGGAAAAATAGTTCAGGAGGGTTGGGAAATTCTGAAAAATGAGATAATTATGGTCCAAACAAAAACAATACCTAAGAAAGAAAAATGGGTGATATATGAAGAAACCAGCATGGTTGCATGAAGACTCTAAGTTTAAACAAAAAGGACAAGTTTACAAAATAGAAAGAAGGGCTTATAATAAAAACAGAGTATCAGAAAGTAGCCTGAATATGTAAGGATGGGGTCAGGAAATCTAAGACTCAGACTGAGCTGAGGTTTGAAATTAATGTCAAAAATAACAAATAAGCATTCTTTAGTTATCTGTGGAACAGGAGGTAAGTCAAAGAAGTGGTTGATCTGCTGGTTGGTGATGTTCAGAAGATGTAATGGGTTAATAGGGAGAAGGCTGAACTGCTTAATTCCTATTTTGCATCTTTTTTTTTCTCAAAAAAACCAAAATGGTCCAACTGGTCAGAAGCCATACCGTAATGGGCAGAAGAGAAATGCAGATCAATGAATGAAATCAAGGCTCTGAGACCAATTGGATTACATCCCAGGTGCTAAAGGAATGAAAAGATGTGATCTCAGACCCACTGATTAATCTTTGAGAACTTTGGAGCACAGGGGAAGTGCTGGAAGACTGCAGAAGAGCTAACATTGTCCCATTCTTTAAAAAAGGGAAAACCTGGACCCAGGAAACTACAGACCAGTCAGCTTGATATCAGTACCTGGGAAAATCTTAGAATAATCAAGCAATGGGTTTGCAAGCACTTAGAAAGGAATAAGGTGATTACTAGAGGCCAGCGTGTTGAAGGACCTATGTTTAGCCTAAAAAAGAGAGAACTAAGGGGAGATATGATAGTGGTCTTCCTTCTCTTGTTGTCACAGAGAAGAGGGTGTGGATTTATTCTTTGTTGTGCCTGAGGATAGGACCAAAACCAATGGGTAGAAACTTTACAGAAGGAAATTCCAACTTGAAATTAGGTGGCACAGTCTGTCTAGAACAGTAATAGGATTCCTGCTCTGGGCAGGGAGTTAGAATATCTCCTTGGTCCCTTTCAGTCCTAGGATTCTACGAAGGAGCACAGCACTACAGGCTCAACTGAGGAGGTTTGCCAGCACATTGATGAAATGTCAGGGTATTAAAAAGTGGACCAGAGAGCTGAGTTTGCAACAAAGCAAGGGAACCTGGGCATTCCTCTTCTGGGTGGAAAGAGGAATACCTTTGTACTACGCCCGACAGTGAATGACATCTTGTTAACATGGAGAGGGATCTGCAGCTGAACAGAAGTCATGACTGCTGCTTGGCGCAATGAGTTCGTCTGGAGATGCAGAGAGAGAAAGAGGTCAGAAGACAAGCTGTTGGGAGACCTGATAGCAGTGTTTCATTCTCAGGGCGTTGTTACAGGGAATGAAGTCTTGGAAAAAGAGGGCAATACCTTAAGCACAAGGATATCCTCTTGTGCTTAAAAGTGGACAATTTGGTTGTGAAAGCCATAAATAGAAAAGTTTGTGACAGGCATGAAAACCGCATGAAGACTCAGTTGAATTGGCAAGCTCATTAAAAGATAATTACATTCTTCAGATACAGTATGTCATTGGTGTTGGTGCTAAGTTAGTGTGTGGAACCACTAGTTCTTATAACCCATTTCTGATAATCAACTCTTGCAGATGCTGTAAAACTTTAACAATCCCATATTTATTTCCATACTCTGTTCTGCGCTGCTGTTATTCCCCCCCCCCCCCCAATTTGGTGTTATTCCCCAAATATTTCATCAAGTACTCAGGCCACAGGAACTGGTTTTTATGTCTGTCTTTAAAAAAGGAAGGAAGGAAGGAAGGAAGGAAGGAAGGAAGGAAGAAAAAAAGCTTTCCTACTTTATTTTGGCTTGGAGCCTTTGATCATGTTCACTCTCTAATACTTAATCTCTTTCAGTGCTGCTTAGTTTATGGTTGGAAAAACTCTAGTGAGTGTGCAGATTCCTGGTAACTCTCCTGCTGTTCCTTTATCTTGATCACTGTGGAAACCCATCCCTTTATTTGAGGACTTTGTTTTTTAGACTGGTATTCCACACATGAGAGCTGGCATAGCATGGTGGTTAAGAGGCTAAGCTGTGAGCTGCACAGCTGCTTCATATTTAACTGAGACAAAAATCCCACCAGCAAGCCTCCAAGTAAATGTGGTTGGTTGATGAGTGTATGAATTGCCTTTCTTGAAAAGATCCCAGCTGTCTCACTCTGAGTTGCTGATATCATTACCCTTTAGATGTTGGATTGCAAGTAAATTTGGTTCTCATTACCATAAGCCAAGCCAGCTTGCTCACCCAGGACTGAGCTCTGAATGAGTGATGTTCTGCTGTTTGCTGACCTTGCATTCAACAGCAGCACTGAAACTCTCAACAATCTACCCAGTATGACAACTATAAATTCCAGACTAAAAACAGGACTAGAAGGAAAAGGAGCCCACATCTGCCTCATCCCCACACCATCATCAGTCTGATCTTACCTGTGTTGTGTTACCCCATCTAAATAAGGGGCAAACCACAATGTTCCACAGCAAATGTACCGTTGCGGTTTAGTGCAAAATCAGAGAGTACACTCAAGTAGAGGAAAACATCCATCCTTAGCACATACCCCAAACCACTTTTTCTCCAATGATTTCCCACAGTCTTTGCTCCTACCAGAGACACCCTAGCTGACTCTTGTGCCCTGCTTCTTCCTCATCCTCTCTCACTTGCTGCCTGGTCACGCACCAGTGATAATGCTTGTCTGTGTGCTGTGAAAAGATTTCCCAGCTGATGCCAAGATACTGTTAAAAGCAGAGGAGCAAGCCAGCAAGCTGTTGTTTTCTGTCAAGTTGGCAACCCTTTATATCAGCATTATGCAAAGCTATACAGTTGTCACTCTAGACATCCTTTGTTATGATGGAGTGGCCTCTTTAGGTACCTTTTGTAAAGTCTGAGTGCTGATGTGAAGAACATTCATCCGGTGCCTTCTTAGGCTGCAAGCTATAATCGATGTAATGCTGCAATCTTGCAACAATGCTGCAAAGAATCCATTAAAGTTTGAATTGCATACTTAAAGCATCTGCAGAAACACTGCATGCCTTGTGGAAAAATTCTTAAACAGGGATACAATCATCACAAAAGGGTTCTTGGTGTTCAACAAAAGAGGATGGAGCCCTTTGCACTTGGCTGACAAAACCAAAGCCTGGCATGAATGTGCTACAGCAGGAAATGAAGACTGAAGGGACTTTTTTTTTAAAAAAAATCTTCAATACCTTCCATTCCCAATTTACTAATAAAAATAATACTGCTCCAAAGCCTCAGTTAAAAACATTCTGCCAAAGAGAAGGATCGAAGAGAGGAAATACTGAAGAAGACTCGTTTAGTGCATTGTAAGAATGATGTAATTAGAGGACACAATAGCTAAATCAAACATTTGCATACTATATATATTCAGATGTTTTGCAAACCATCCTCAAACTGTGAACACATCTCTCTTCTTTATCTGGAAAAACTGCAATTGTTTCTCAAGTATACCTTCTACTTTTAAAAAATGGACACTAAAAACTGTATCCTAATTGTATATCTGTACACTCCACATACCTTCTAATTGGCAGGTATCATGCAGCAGCATGTTGGGCTCGCAGGGTGGTCTCAGCATAGAAATCCTAATGTAAACATGCTGGGGGGTAAACTGGGCTTGGGTTGCAGTTGCAGCATACTGGCCAAAATGTGCCCAAAATTACCTTTACTGTCATTACTGTGAGCAAGGAATTGTATGTGGCACAGTATGACTAAGGCTGGTAACCTAGCCTACATTTTCTTTATCTTATGAAAAACTTCATGTGAAACCACTGATTGATCAAAGCCATGATGGGTCGTGGAGGTCAATATTTATGGGCTCATCTGGTGACAGCCCATGAGGACTTGCAATAAAAACAACAAATAGTAAAGAGCGTGAATGAATGAATGAATGAATGAATGAATGAATGAATGAGCGATATTTGTGTGCCTGTGAAACTAAGAGAAATTGGGAGGATCTAATATATCTGACTGAAAGTGACCCAATCTTATGGAGTGATGAATAATGCAGGGAACTGAAGTAGTAGGCTTAGTTATGAATGGAAGAGCTGAAATGTATGTCAGAAAATATGAACTGGTATCATTTTTGTGAGTGCATGCCAAAGTAGGAATTTATAAGATGGAAAGAGTTGAATGTTACTTTTCAGTGAAAGGTGATAATGAAATGATTATCAGGGATGAGTTCGTGGGGAAAAATCTGCAATAGTCTGAATGGAAGGAACCTGGGGTAGGGTAGGGAATGCTCTGTAAAATGACATGGGAATATGTTGGTGTGTGTGTTTTCTTGCACATGCAGAGTATCAGAAAGTGTTTTGCGTTAGAGACCAATAAATGACGCCAGTCATTGTAGTAAATCACTTGCATTTGTATTAGTTACTCATTCAAACAGATACTATTTACAGTTCTCTTCCAGATCCCTGGAAGTGTTACACTTCTTTCATCACTCACCAGAAAAGATAAGAAGTAGTAAGCAAGCAGGAGTAGAAGCAGAAGGCAGGGTGGGGCAGGAGCAGGCAGGTTTTTTATACTCTTCAACCTGGATCACGAGCTGCCTGACCTTTTAATGTTTGCAGGTGTTTAACTAACAAGGCTTGTGACTTACGCCTTGGAGAATAATACACCAACACTCCTCTTATTATGCTAAAGGTGTAAGTCGCAACCCAATTTTTTCAGTTAACTCCTTGTGTTTTACTGCAGCAAGGGGCTTTGTTAGAAAATCAGCAATCATGTCTTTTGAGTCACAGTACTTCAACATGATTTCACCTTTGGCTATTAAATCCTTGACATGATAGTATCATATGTCAATATGCTTACTTCTGTTCCTACAACCCTCAGACTGAGCCATATGAATACAAGCCTGATTATCTTCAAAAACATTTACAGGCTGGTGCAATTCCATGCCTATATCTTTTAACAGTTGTTTAAACCATACAGTCTCATTACAGTTTTGTGCTAGGCTATAAAATCCTGCTTCTGCTGTAGAAAGAGCAACAAGTATCTGTTTCTTAGAATGCCAGGCAATTGTTGAGCCAGCGTACTGTATTATAGCTCCAGAAGTTGACTTACGATCACTGAGGTCTGCTCCCCAGCCTGAATCAGCATATGCCTGTAATTTTTCTAATTCTGTCCCAGAGGAAGAAAGCCTCAGACAGTAATCCTTTGTGCCTAGCGAATACCTAAACAGTCTTTTCAATGCTGCTTTCCCAGTATATGTAGGTTTTTCTACTTGTCTGCTTAAAATTGAAACAGCATTAGAAATATCTGGGCGAGAATGTACAATAAACTTCCAATCGCATATCTAATTGGGGGCGCGGTGGCTCAGCGGGTTAAACCGCTGAACCGTTAGTCTGCCGACCATAAGGTCGGCAGTTCGAATCCGCGTGGCGGGGTGAGCTCCCATCACTAGCCCCAGCTTCTGCCCACCCAGCAGATCGAAAGCCATAGGCAAGTAGATGAATGGGGACCACTCACGTGGGCCAATTTGCTGGCGTCCTTTTTGGAAGGGTCACCCTCGACCAAGAAGAGCTAGTCCCCGTAGATGGCGGCGGAGGACGGCAGAGGACGACGGATTCCGGAAATAACAACAACTTCCTGGACGTCAGCAGCCGGCTCAGAAGCAAAGGTTCCTGGGGCATGTAGTCCGACCTGCAGATGAAGAGCCGGTTCCCGCACCCCCTCCCTAACGTGCGGGTAGTATGATATGATTGTATAATATGAAATTACATGATTGTAGGCCGCCTAGAGCCCTCCATTAGGGAGGGGATAGGCGGGGTATAAATAAGATAAAATAAAA
This sequence comes from Charina bottae, assembly GCA_023362775.1. NCBI lineage: Eukaryota > Metazoa > Chordata > Lepidosauria > Squamata > Charinaidae > Charina > Charina bottae. Next base: position 6,303,068 of record JALMGJ010000003.1, read on the forward strand.
TAATAAATAAAATAAACCCATCTGCCTCAGATAACTCAAGTTCTCCCACCTCCTTCTGGAATTCAGGAAACATAGGGGTTAAGACTGATTTACATTCCTGCATGTTAAACTCCTCTAGGAGTTTCTTGATCTTATTGCTTTGGCACACCAGAAAACTACCATCTTCTTCTCTGTATATTTCCAAGCCTAAGTAATTTGTTACTATGCCAAGATTCTTTAACGTAAAATAGTTCTTCATGTACTGTATTCATGTACTGTATGTTTCAAAATCATGTTGCTGTTTGTCTGATGAAGTTAGTAGCAATAAATCATCAACATACAAACACAAATATATAAAACTTTGTATTTCTTAACATAAACACATGGATCTGCTTTCCTTTTTTCAAAACCAAAACTTTGCAGTGTTTCATCTAATTTTAGGTTCCATCAGCGAGCTGCTTGTTTCAAACCATGAATTTATTTTTGTAGTTCACACACCAAATTTTTACCTTGTTCAAAACCAGGTGGTTGTTGCATGTACAATTTCTGGTCTAATTCACCATACAAAATGCAGTTTGAATATCATAATGATAAACCGACATCCCTTTAGGTGCAGCAACTTTCAGCAACAATCTGATTGATTCACCCTTTGTAACAGGTGCAAAGGTTTTGTCAAAGTCTAAATGTTTTCTTTGAGAAAATCCTTTAGCAACTAACCTTGCTTTGTATTTTTGAATTTTCCCACTAGCATCCTTTTTTAGTTTGAAGACCCATCTACAACCCAGACAATGTTCATTGGCAGGTAGATTAACTAATTTCCAAGTTTTATTTTATTTTTCTTGATTCCTTAATCTAATTCCTGTTGCATTGCATCATACCAGCATTTTTCAATCTCGGGTGGCATATCATTTATTTCCTGTAAAGAGTCTGGTTCAGAGTAAACGTGGAAAGCTTTAACCATATCCACCTCAAAACTTTGAGGAGGAATTCCTTTACTACTCCTCTGTGACCTGTGAGGTATTACAGGGCCAACGGGGTTAATATTCTGTCTTCCATCACTTTCCTGAGAAGCATCTGTCTCATCCATCCTAGCTCTTCTTGACCTCTCAGCAGCATTCGATACCATCGACCATGGTATCCTTTTGGGATGGCTCAGGGAGTTGGGGGTGGGAGGCGTAGTTCTGCGCTGGTTCACCTCCTTCCTCCAGGGCCGTTCCCAATCGGTGGTAATAGGAGAGGAAAGATCCGACCCTCGCCCCCTCGTCTGTGGGGTACCGCAGGGTTTGGTTCTCTCCCCTCTCCTATTTAACATCTACATGAAACCGCTGGGTGAGATCATCCGTCACCATGGGATGAGATACCATCAATATGCAGACGATACTCAATTATATATTTCCATCCCTGGGGAGATAAGTGATGCAGTGGCTACCCTTTCTCAGTGCCTGGAGGCTGTGGGGGTCTGGATGGGGAACAACAGGCTTCGACTGAACCCTGGTAAGATGGAGTGGCTGTGGATTGATGGCTCCCGTGGATCCAGGAAGTTGTCATCTCTAGTTCTGGATGGGGTTTCACTACCCCATTCAGACCAAGTGCGTAATTTGGGGGTTCTTCTGGACTCACGGCTCCTGCTCGAAGAGCAGGTGGTAGCCGTGGCCAGGAGGGCTTTTGCACAACTTCGTGTTGTGCGTCAGTTACGCCCTTTCCTGGATCGGGAAGCCCTCCGTACAGTCACTCATGCCCTGGTCATCTCCCATATAGACTATTGCAATGCGCTCTACATGGGGCTACCCTTGAGGAGTATCCGGAGGCTTCAATTGGTCCAGAATGCGGCTGCTCGCGCAGTTATTGGTGCGCCTAGATCAGCGCATGTGACACCTCTGCTGCAACAGCTGCACTGGGTGCCTGTGTGCTTCCGGGTCCAATTCAAGGTGTTGGTTATCACCTTTAAAGCCCTACATGGCATGGGGCCAGGTTACCTGAGGGACCGTCTCATCCCCATAACGTCGAACCGTCCCACTCGGTCATTCAGAGAGGGCATGCTGCGGATCCCGTCCGTAAAGGAATGTCACCTGACGGGGTCTAGGAGGCGTGCCTTCTCGGTAACGGCGCCCACCCTTTGGAATATGCTACCCCCGGAGGTGAGGCAGGCCTCATCGCTCCTGGCCTTCAGAAAGAACTTAAAGACCTGGTTCTGCCGCCTTGCGTGGGGGGAGGGGGGGAACAGTTCCTCTTGGGGATGGCTGGTGCCATAGGGCCCTTTTAAACATCTAAACATCAAACCATCGCATCTTGGATTTTTATACTTAATTTTATTATATTAGAGTATTTTATTAGGTTGTTTTAATTGTCGGATTTTAATTGTTGTGTTTTGTAAACCGCCCAGAGTTCCCTTGTGGGGAGATGGAGCGGTATATAAATTGAAACATAAATAAATAAATAAATAAATAAATTTACATCTTGCTCCTCTTGTTTAATGAACTCATTTGGTAAAGAATCTTGCAAAATGCTATCAGCAAGTTCTTCCCTTTGCCCTGGTTTCAAATCAACTTGCGAAGTGGAATTTATTTTTTCCCAGTTTTGTTCTGCAAATGTAGCACTCTTGCTTAAAATTAATTTATCACCTAATATGAACCTGTAGCTTCTTTGGCTTTGTTCATACCCAACAAAAATTGCTTCCTTTGTTTTGGAACCTTCTTTTTTCCTCTGTTTTTGGCACATGAACCCATGCAGCACTGCCAAAAACTCTGAGATGGTTCACTTTTGGTTCACTTTTGGTTTCACACCATGAAACAAATGAAATGGAGTGTCCTCACTCACACAATTAAACAGTCTGTTCTGAACATAACAGGCAGTTGATACTGCTTCACCCCAAAACTTAAAAGGTAATTTTGCATCTTTAACCAAACACATCATAGCTTCTTGAAGCATTCTACCTTTCCTTTCAGCAGCTCCATTCTGCTGAGGAGTGTAAGGGTTAGAAAGAATTTGTTCTATCTCCTTCTCTGTTAGGGATTTTCTAAAAGCATTAGAAAGAAATTCCCCTCCACGATCACATTGTAGGGCAGACACAGGTTTTGGAAATTTTCCAGTTGCCCATGTAATAAAACTTTTAAATTTATCAAATGCCTCATCTTTATATTTCAACAGATAGATAAATATATATCTTGAAAAATCATCAATTATGGGTAATTATAAATCTTGCTTGTCCCAAACTTGGAGCAAAAGGACCAATAATGTCAGAATGAACAATTTCAATAGGTCTACTTGCAACTCTGTCTCTGTGCTTACTCATAGGAGCCTTCTGTGTTTTACATTCCTTGCAAACTACACAGTCTAGATATTTATCACAAGGTTTCAACTTCAGGCCAGCACATTTCTGTGGCATTTGTGCTATGTATCTGAAATTTGCATGACCAAATCTCCTGTGCATCAAGTGTATGCAGTGATCATGAATTGGGATGTTGCCAATTACAGATTTTGCAGCTTGGCTTTTAGCATTGTGTACTATGTACAATGAATCTTTTTGTACACAATTTGCACACAACTTACCATTCTTACGTATCTCACAACTATCTTTCTTAAATGTTATGACATATCCAGCTGCTACTAATTGGGCTGCAGATAAAAGGTTTGTCTGTAATTTAGGAACAAACAGCACACCTTTAACCATTTCTCCCAAACAAGATAGATACATGTCACCTTGACCTATGATTTCTATTGTAGACCATCAGCCATAGAAACACTGTGTCTATTAGTTTTAGATAGTGAAACAAAGGAACTTTTACAATTTGATAAGTGACAATTAGCACCAGAATCTAACACCCAGAAATCAGAATCATATTTTTCATGAACCTGTGCAATATGGGTTGTTTGCAGAGCCTTCCTTTGCATTGCCTCTTTGTTCTTTTTTCCTGTCTTTCAATCTTTGGGCAATAAATTACAGTTTTTCTGTAAATGTCCAGCTGAACCACAATTAGAACATCAGCAGCTGGCTAGAGCCATTGCCTCAGCCAGATTGCCCTTCCCTTCTCTCGCTTTTCCACGCTGTAGCTTATCAGAAGAAATGGGTGGAGACGAGTGCCGTTCCTGTTGTTTCTCCCACTCAGCAAGCAGCTGTCCATAAACATACGAAGGAGTAAATTCAGCATTGGGCATTGCTTCCAGGGTGCAAATTAATGTATCCCACATTTCATTCAGTGAAGATAAAATAATGTATGCTTTTGTTAGAGGTGCAAACTCCATACCTCTCTCTTGCAGTTCTACAAACAGCTGCTGTATGGAGTGTAAATGTTCAGGCAAACTGCCATCCTCCGACAAATAAGCTTTGTAAAGTTTTCTAGTCAGGGAGACTTTACTTCCTGCTGTTGATTTTACATACAAGTCTCTTAGTGCCTCCCAAAGTTGTTTTACAGACTGCAAACCACACACATTCACTAGCTGACTGTCTTCAACTCCCAAAATAATGGATGCTCTGGCACGTTCATCCAGTCTAAGCCATGCATTGGTGGGATTTGCTGGAATTGGTTCACCTATCGGAGTCCATAAATCTTCCCTCTGAAGGAACATTTCCATTTTTAAACTCCAGTTTATGTAGTTGGTTTCTGACAATCACTCAAGCAGCATTCCTGAGGACTAATAAGCAGCCATGGCTCCTATCTTCACAAATCACCTCGTAAATTCTTCTCAGCTTAGCTTTTCTGCAAACAGATAGCTGCTAGAAACACCCTGGCAACTTCAAAGAAAAACACTTCACTTGCTTTGTTTATTTGTTGTCAGATGCAAACAAGCTGCTGAGCTGGTCTCTTTGTGCTTTCTGGGCCCATAACCTGTTAGTGTGTGTGTTTTCTTGCACCTGCAGAGTATCAGAAAGTGTTTTGCATTAGAGACCAATAAATGACTCCAGTCATTGTAGTAAATCAGTTGCAGTTGTATTAGTTACTCATTCAAACAGATACTATTTCCAGTTCTCTTCCAGATTTCTGTCTAACACTTCTTTCATCACTCACCAGAAAAGATAAGAAGTAGTAAGCAAGCAGGTGTAGAAGCAAGCAGGTGTAGAAGCAGAAGGCAGGGTGGGGCAGGAGCAGGCAGGTTCTTTTATACTCTTCAACCTGGATCACATGCTGCCTGACCTTTTAAAGTTTGCAGGTGCTTAACTAACAAGGCTTGTGACTTACGCCTTGGAGAATAATACACCAACAGAATACAATGAGAGAGTACAGAAAATGGATTGTGCCATCTGGAAAGCCAAGAGTGAAAGAGAATGGTCACTATTTGGTGACCCTCTGTCTAGAAAATGTTTATTTTTAATATGCAAGGAAAAGAATGTCACCACAGAAGTTTGTGAAGTTACATTAATGGGAAGTATGAAAATGGATTCTTGGTAAAATGAGGAAGCTGTGAAGGAAAAAATGCATATAAAAGGATTGATTACTGAAAAAATGAGGATGAGAAAGATTTTGTGTGATGTACTGTATATGTAAAAATATTTGTAAAGAAAATAGTCAAAGAGAGCAAAGAACAGTTAAGTTAAAAGAGGCAGAGAAAATACAGAATGTTGAACAATTGTTTAGGAAGTGGGTAAAGAGGACTAAACAAGAAGCTTTTAACAGAGTGATTGGAATTAAAAATAAAAGTGATGAAATGATTTGGTATGAAACCAAAGTGAGTGAAAGCTGGAAGGAGTGTTTTACATAGTGATATAGGAATGAGAGTGATATGTTAAAGAGTGGTGTGGAAATAAATGCTATAAATGTTAGTGTCAAAGAAAAAATGATGAAAAGAAAAACAAACATACTGGGAAAATGTTACCTGACATGAAGAAGTATGTCAGCAAATTCTAGTTCAGTCTAAAGGGTGAAGCGCAATGAGCTAATGGAGGAAGAATGTTAAGTCAGTCACATTATCTCCTTCAACCTTAAAGGGAGTTCAGCTGTACTGTAACTCCCCCCTCCCCCAGTGTTATTTGTTAAGGATGCACACTGCTAAGGAGGGGGTGTCATGGAACAATATAGGAATTGCATAGAAGAAATCTCTAAGGTTCTTCTTACAGGAAGCAGAAGAGCCACTAAACAGTCCATGATGCTCCTAGTCATGATAACAGCGTTAGTAGCCTGAAAAAGGTGAGAAATGCATTATAATCGTACCTACATTTATGCTAGAGGGAGGCCATGTTGAGTACCTGTACTGTTATGCCTCTGCTATATTTCAAGGAGGGGGGTGTATGTATGTATGTATGTATGTATGTATGTATAATGTATATACAGTATATCCCTCCCCCTTAGTAAAGGTAAAGGTTTCCCCCGCACATTTGTGCGGTTGTGTCCGACTCTAGGGGCCAGTGCTAATCTCTGTTTGTTAGCCGAAGAGCCAGCGTTGTCCGAAGACGCTTCCACGGTCATGTGGCCTGTCACCTACCCACCAAAGTGGTACCTATTAATCTACTTGCATTTGCATGCTTTCGAATTGCTAGGTTGGCAAGAGCTGGGGCAAGTGCGGGAGCTCACTCCGTCATGTGGCGCTCGGGTCTCAAACCGCTGACCTTCCGATCTTCTGATCGACAAGCCTGGCATCTTACCTGCTGAGCCACCATGTCCCTTATTACTGTTATGCCTCTGCTATATTTCAAGGAGGGGGGTGTATGTATGTATGTATGTATGTATGTATGTATGTATGTATGTATAATGTATATACAGTATATCCCTCCCCCTTGGAATATAGGAAAAGAGTAATAAACCACACTGAATTTTGGGTGGGATAAAGTGTGCAAAAGATAGATTAGGCCTGGTGGGCCTGGGCCTGTAAACACTCAGAGATGTCACTTGAAGGAAAACTGCACTTAAGATAAGGATACTGATAACCAAGGTAACTAGGGTCAGATTGATGGAAGAAAAGTGAGTAGATGAACTCAAGTCTCCTTTTTCTGGAAAGAGCAGAGGGATTGCCAACAAATGCTTGGGAAGAGGAAAGGGATGCAAGTCAGGATTCCAAGACAAAACCTGTTGGATGGCAGAGATGAGTGGAGATCGGATCCAGAGGGAAACTGAGAGCACAGCTGGCATCACTGAAAGTCTACTAAAGCTTTTTAAAGATTCTAGAAGCTTATCAAGGTGTACAGATGTTATAACAATTCTAGAAAGTTCCCAAATAAACCATTCTGAGAAATGCCTAGAAATTCCAGAGCAAGGGGAAGAGAGAGCCATGTACTGGGTATGCTTAATTTTTCTTAGGCTAGGTAAAGTAGTGAAAATCTTCAGATTAATTTATCTACTCTGATAATTTAGAACTTGAGACAGGGAGGCCCTGTTTGTCTTGCAACTGCTCCATCTGTGGACATTGTGATGGATTTGTATGAGGAACTGCTGTTTCTGAAATGTCAACTGCTTCCGGATGCCCAGTGGACATCATAGGGTGCTGGATGTTAACGTGGCCAGCTTCTGCTGGAAATTTAGCCCTCTGAGTACCATGATGGATGTATAAGTCAAGGACTTGTTGGGAGCTATCCACTTTGGCTGCTTACGATTTAGCCACTGCAGTGTAAAGCTCAGGGTTTCTGCTGACAGTAGGCAGACCTCATGAAAAGGTTGGGGATATAACTATGTGGAATGTAGGGAACTTGTTTCAGGGAGTTATCTTTATTATTCCCTTGCTCCAGGCTTGGGCTGGATCTTTTGAGGGTTGAGGAGGCAGCCTGTCTTGTTAGTGGCTTCTGTATTGGGATATTCTTTGGAGAAGAAGGAGAGCCTGAAGCCATTCATCTATTATTCAAGTTCCTGCTGTTTCTGCAGTGGGAGATGGGAGTCAATCCTCATCTGTTTCTCTTGTTTTATTGTATTTATGGACCCCAGTATCATTACTGGGACTGGTTCAGATTCTTTTCTTGCCTCTAAATGGCATGTTTAGGCTGTAAGGACTGGGCCAGAGGAAGTGGAGCTGGTTACAAGTGGCTAGCTCTCACTATCTTGGCTTCTCCTCCATTCTACTGGACATGCAACTGTAGATCAATGAGGAAGCTACATGAAAAGAAGGTCCTGAGACTTATCTTCAGGAAGAAACGTCAGTCATGAAATTAGTTTGGGAACACACGTTTGCAATTTGATTTAGGTCTACATACATGTCAACTTCCTGCCCATCCTCATGTGTACAACTTTCAGGCAGGATTTTCAGGAATATCACTGCTCACTCGGGTCTGATATGCTTTGGTTCAAATTTTATTAAGCTAATAGGAATTGGATGAAGAGTGTTCAAATATGAATTGATGTTGTGAGTTAACTTTGTTTTTGATTATCCATTACAAATTTTGCCTTGGGTTACTCTGTGAAATGAAATGGAGATATGCCTGTTGTGTTGAATAAAGGTGTGTCAAGTTTCCAAATGAGCCCTGGCTCCACATTGCATTCCTGAACCCCATCTACACTCTCAGCCAATAATTGACTGACAACTGGAGGGCTGTTTATGGGAAGGAATAATTTCCATCTCCTTGTAGCTTTCTGACCAAAGGTTGAGCCCAGGTTGAGAGGAAGGTGGGACACCTCCCCAACTTGGTCCACTGGCAAAGATCCTCATTGATCTACAGTTACATGTCCAGTACAATGGAGGAGAAGCCAAGATGGTGACAGCTAGCCACTTGTAACCAGCTTCCTCTGGCCCAGTCCCTACAGCCTAAACATGCCATTTAGAGGCAAGAAAAGAATCTGAACCAGTTCCAGTAATGATACTGGGGCCGCAAAAATCCAAGTGAATTCTAGTTGTCCATCCTCACTCAGTTTTATGTCGTTATGAAGAATTAGAATCCAACAGGAGAGGAACTAAACACAGTCAATTTGGCTGAGCATTTGATATTGCTTAAGCTGGGAAACCCCTTCATGGATCACTGCCTTGTCGTGGCGAAGGGGCTTGCGTAACTCAATGAAGTCAGGTCAAGAAGAACAGGTCATGACGGAGAGTTCTGACAAAACGTGGTCCACTGGAGAAGGAAATGGCAACCCACTCCAGTATCCTTGCCAAGAAAACCCCATGGACAGTATCAAAAGGCTAAAAGATATGACGCCAGAAGATGAGCCCCTCAGGTCGGATGGTGTCCAATATGCCACTGGGGAAGAGCAGAGGGCAATTCCGAGTAGCTCCAGAAAGAGTGAAGCGGCTGGGCCAAACCCGAAAGGACGCTCAGTTGTGGATGTGTCTGGAAGTGGAAGAAAAGTCCGATGCTGTAAGTAACAATATTGCATAGGAACCTGGAATATAAGATCTATGAATCAAGGTAAGCTGGATGTGGTCAAACATGAGATGACAAGATTGAACATCGACATCTTGGGAATCAGCGAACTAAAATGGACAGGAATGGGCGAATTTAATTCAGGTGACCATTATATATACTACTGTGGGCAAGAATCCCTTAGAAGAAATGGAGTAGCTCTCATAGTCAATAAAAGAGTGGGAAAGGCAGTACTGGGGTACAACCTCAAAACGACAGAATGATCTCAGTTTGAATCCAAGGCAAACCATTCAACATCACAGCTTGAATCATGTCAACTGGATTTCTATTTTCTCAGTGGAAACGTTTCGCTCCTTATCCAAGGAGCTTCTTCAGTCTGAGCAAAGTTAGTAAGGGAATCCTTAAATATGTTTCTAGGTGGCTGTGTGACCTTGCACCTGGGGCTAGGTCATGGTTATTTTGAGATGTTATTTCTAAGTCCCTTTATCATCTAAAGGAGGATCGTTAAGATTACCATGCTGCTGTTGAGCTTGCAAACTGGCCTTAATCTTCCTAGGCACAGAAGACAAAGCAGGAAGGAAAATAGGGGAAAGATTGTGCCTGAGGCCCCCACCTCTATTCAAGGAAGGATTTTCCAAGTTGGCATAAATGGATTCCTTGACCCCTCTCTCAAACCACCTATCTTCTCTGTCTAAAATGTGAACATTAATGTCCTCAAATGAGTGTCATTTTTCCTTTAGATGAAGATAAACTGCTGACTCTGGTCCTGTGGTGTTACTTCTCCTGTGTTGGGCCATCCTCCTGTACAAAGGTTGTTTGGTTTCTCCAATGTAGAGTTCAGAGCACTCCTCACTGCACTGGATTGCATAAACTACATTGCTTTTCTTGTGTTTTGGAGTTTGATCTTTGGGGTGTACAAGCCTCTGTCTCAGTGTGTTGGTGGGTTTGAAATATACAGGTATGTGGTGTTTACCAAATATCCTTTTTATCTTTTTTTCAGACATGCCAGCCATGTAGGGAATGACCAGGTTCTTCCGTTTACTCTGAGTCTCAGCCCTATCTGTCTCTGTTTTAGGTCTGGTAGATTTCGTGAAGGCCCAATTTGGATATCCACAGGCCTTCAGAGCTGTTCTCAGGTGCTGATTTTCATTCTTTTTGGAATCCATGGAGGTGGGGATGGTTTCTGCTCTGTGTGACAATGTCCTGATGACTCCTAGTTTGTGCTGCAGTGGATGGTGGGAGTCAAACATCTCAACTCAACTCAACTCAAACATCTCAACAACTCTACATTGGAGAAACCAAACAACCTTTGTACAGGAGGATGGCCCAACACAGGAGAAGTAACACCACAGGACCAGAGTCAGCAGTTTATCTTCATCTAAAGGAAAAAGGACACTCATTTGAGGACATTAATGTTCACATTTTAGACAGGGAAGATAAGTGGTTTGAAAGAGGGGTCAAGGGATCCATTTATGCCAACTTGGAAAATCCTTCTTTGAATAGAGGTGGGGGCCTCAGGCACAATCTTTCCCCTATTTTCCTTCCTGCTTTGTCTTCTGTGCCTAGGAAGATTAAGACCATTTCGCAAGCTCAACAGCAGCATGGTAATCTTAACGATCCTCCTTTAGATGATAAAGGGACTTAGAAATAACATCTCAAAATAACCATGACCTAGCCCCAGGTGCAAGGTCACACAGCCACCTAGAAACATATTTAAGGATTCCCTTACTAACTTTGCTCAGACTGAAGAAGCTCCTTGGATAAGGAGCGAAACGTTTCCACTGAGAAAATAGAAATCCAGTTGACATGATTCAAGCTACAGACAATTCCACCTGGATGACTGAGAACCTTCATAGACATTCAACATCACAGTAATCCAAGTCTATGCCCCAACCACTGATGCCGAAGAAGCTGAAGTTGACCGGTTCTATGAAGACCTACAACACCTTCTAGAACTAACACCAAAAAAAGATGTCCTTTTCATCATAGGGGACTGGAATGCTAAAGTAGGAAATCAAAAAATAACCGGAATAACAGGCAAGTTCGGCCTTGGAGTACAAAATGAAGCAGGGCAAAGGCTAATAGAGTTTTGTCAAGAGAATACGCTGGTCATAGCAAACACTCTTTTCCAACAACACAAGAGACGACTCTACACATGGACATCACCAGATGGTCAATACCGAAATCAGATTGATTATGTACTTTGCAGCCAAAGATGGAGAAGCTCTGTACAATCAGCAAAAACAAGACCTGGAGCTGACTGCGGCTCAGATCATGAGCTTCTTATTGCAAAATTTAGGCTTAAATTGAAGAACGTAGGGAAAACCACTAGACCAATCAGGTATGACCTAAATCATATCCCTTATGAATATACAGTGGAGGTGAGGAATAGATTTAAAGGATTAGATCTGGTAGACAGAGTGCCTGAAGAACTATGGATGGAGGTTCATAACATTGTACAGGAGGCAGCAACTAAAACCATCCCAAAGAAAATGAAATGCAAGAAAGCAAAGTGGCTGTCTGATGAGGCTTTACAAATAGCTGAGGAAAGAAGGAAAGCAAAAGGCAAGGGAGAAAGGGAAAGATATAACCAACTGAATGCAGAATTCCAGAGAATAGCAAGGAGAGATAAGAAGGCCTTCTTAAATGAACAATGCAAAGAAATCGAGGAAAACAATAGAATGGGGAAGACTAGAGATCTCTTCAAGAAAATTGGAGATATCAAGGGAACATTTTGTGCAAAGATGGGCATGAAAAAGGACAAAAAAGGCAGGAATACACAGAAGAACTATACAAGAAAGACCTTAATGTCCCTGATAAATACGATGGTGTGGTCACTGACCTTGAGCCAGACATCCTAGAGATTGAAGTTAAGTGGGCCTTAGGAAGCATTACTAACAACAAAGCTAGCGGAGAAGACAGTATCCCAGGTGAGCTATTTAAAATCCTAAAAGATGATGCTGTTAAAGTGCTGCACTCAATATGCCAACAAATTTGGAAAACTCAACAGTGGCCACAGGATTGGAAAAGGTCAGTTTACGTTCCAATTCCAAAGAAGGGCAATGCCAAAGAATGTTCAAACTACCGTACAATTGCACTCATTTCACATGCTAGCAAAGTTATGCTCAAAATCCTACAAGCTAGGCTTCAGCAATATGTGAACCGAGAACTACCAGAAGTGCAAGCTGGGTTTCGAAGAGGCAGAGGAACTAGAGATCAGATTACCAACATTCGCTGGATCATGGAAAAAGCAAGAGAGTTCCAGAAAAACATCTACTTCTGCTTCATTGACTACGCTAAAGCCTTTGATTGTGTGGATCACAACAAACTCTGGCAAATTCTTAAAGAGATGGGAATACCAGACCACCTTACCTGTCTCCTGAGAAACCTGTATGCGGGTCAAGAAGCAACAGTTGGAACCGGACATGGAACAACTGACTGGTTCAAAATTGGGAAAGGAGTACGACAAGGCTGTATATTATCACCCTGCTTATTTAACTTATATGCAGAGTAGATCATGAGAAATGCCGGGCTGGATGAATCACAAGCCGGAGTTAAGATTGCCGGGAGAAATATCAACAACCTCAGATATGCAGACGATACCACCCTAATGGCAGAAAGTGAAGAGGAACTAAAGAGCCTCTTGATGAGGGTGAAAGAGGAGAGTGCAAAAGCTGGCTTGAAACTCAACATTAAAAAAACTCAGATCATGGCATCTGGTCCCATCACTTCCTGGTCCCATCACTTCCTGGCAAATAGAAGGGGAAGAAATGGAAGCAGTGACAGATTTTATTTTCTTGGGCTCCAAGATCATCACAGATGGTGACTGCAGCCATGAAATTAAAAGACGCTTGCTCCTTGGGAGAAAAGCTATGGCAAACCTAGACAGCATATTAAAAAGCAGAGACATCACTTTGCCAACAAAGGTCCGTATAGTTAAAGCTATGGTTTTTCCAGTAGTAATGTATGGCTGTGAGAGTTGGACCATAAGGAAGGCTGAGCGCTGAAGAATTGATGCTTTCGAGCTGTGGTGCTGGAGAAGACTCTTGAGAGTCCCTTGGACTGCAAGGAGGTCAAATCAGTCAATCCGAAAGGAAATCAACCCTGACTGCTCATTGGAAGGACAGATCCTGAAGCTGAAGCTCAAATACTTTGGCCACCTAATGCGAAGAGAGGACTCACTGGAAAAGACCCTGATGCTGGGAAAGACTGAAGGCAAAAGGAGAAGGGGAGAAGGGGACAGCAGAGGATGAGATGGTTAGATAGCATCACCGATGTAATGAACATGAATTTGAGTAAACTCCAGGAGACAGTGGAGGATAGAAAGGCCTGGCGTGCTATGGTCCATGAGGTCACGAAGAGTCGGACACGACTAAACGACTGAACAACAACAACAACAACAACAAGCTGTGAAAAGGAATTTTGGTTTAGGAATTGATTGCACACAAGGCACCTGCTCTCCAAAACTTAGAAGACATATGCTGAGATGAGGAAGGGAGAAGAAGGAAGGTCTATTTTTGAGCTACCTCTGACTGTGATTGATAGCCCTGTGCTGGATTGTCACTGAGGTAGAAAATTAGAGGGAGATCATTTCAGATACAGGCCCATCCAGGCTATATGCTACTGTATGTCCATAAACATACAGAGCTGAGCCCTTTGAGGTCTTTTCTCCTTCCAGCCTCCAACCTCATTATTCCCAGTGCTGAACTGGAAAGAGGCCAAACAGATCTTGGCTTCCGTAGCTTTATTGTTTTCCCCCCTCACAATGTATCTCTCTCGTTTTCTTCCAAAGGCTTCTTCATTAGTTGAGAAAGTACATTTCTCCAGCAAGTTTTAATAACTATCCAGATTATTAAAAGCAAATGCCAGTCTGTTATTATTGTGATTGTCCTCTCCCTATGCAAAAGGTACTCTTTCACTGTGGCTCATTATAAGCAAGATGAGTCAGTCACGATCAAGTTTGAGAATATCATTTATTTCTGGAGATGGAAGAGAAAATGTCTATTCCAAATGTTCCAAAAAGACAAAATGGCATTTGGTGCCAGCATATGTATGTTTGCTTGGAAGTAAGTATTCTGTTGAAGTAAACATGCTTTTCCCTATGCTATGAACTGCTTGCTGCAAAAAAAAATTACAAACATAACAATAGCTGAGGTCTGTAGTAAATTGCTTATAGATTTGTCCAGGGGGAGCCAACTGCTGTGAGGCAGAACAAATTATCTGGAGCTGCCTTCTGAAAGTGGTATGCCAAGTTTTACCAGCATGCCCTAAACATGCAGCATCAGCATGCAGGAAGGGGGAAATCAAGAGAGGTTGCACAAATACCACACTTCTCATTCGTAACACCCACATTTCAAGAGCACTAGGTTGGCAAAGAGTCGGACACGACTTAACGACTGAACAACAACAAAGGTTGGCAAAGACTGCTCTCACTATTTGGGAAGAAATGACACAAACAACATGAAATGAGATATGCCCACGTTTTAATCACTGCAGTTCACAAATCCAGAAATAAACACCAAGTGCACCTCTCATGGAAACTCGGAATCTTTTCACATGTGCAGCCCCAAGTCATCCTGTGATGACTGTGTATCTGTGAAGGAGTCTTATATACATGATGCAAACCATTAAAAGGTTTTATTTACTAGAGTTTTAGGCAATACTTTGATTTAAAAAGTTGCATTTACAGCCCTTTCCTCTTCTATATGATTTAGCCATTGAAGTTATTAATGCAATGGTTAAAGGGAGGGCACATTATTAATAACTGAGGTCCCCCCGAACCCATGAATGTCTCCCTGCTATCTGCCTGATGAAGAACTGTGTGTTCTGATACGTGAAAAAGGCAGGTCCAAATTATAGTCAGATTTGATCCTGTATTTACAAAGGGAAATTAGTCATTGCTTTTTTGTCCCAGTTGACCTTGGGCCAGCTTGAGATATTTTGCTAACTTAAGCTGCAAACTAACTGATGGGAGTGGAGTATCTATGACCAGATTTTTTTAAAAAATGTCTATGCAGCCCAGAAAGGCAGAATGCTGGGAGAAGGACAAATCCTTTTTTCCAAGCCATTTCTTGCTTTTCTTCAAAATCTGCTTTTTATTTTGCAGGGAAATTTTTTTAAAAAATAGGTAAGTGTAACTAGTAACAGCATTTGCAATTTTGAGTGTTACCTGAGAAGTCATCTGTGTTCACCCTTCAGTCTCTCTGGAACTTGAAAACTCATTTTTAAAACCACCTTGAGGATGTCTTGCTTTCCTAACGCTGGGCTGAAATTAGTGTCCAGGACTTAAAAGTTAAAAGAAGAAAAAAAAGTTGTATTTCCAGCCAATGCGATAGAGCATTAAGTTTAGAACTCTCTGGGGTGAAAGGTCAGGAGATGAATTTCTTCCCCTCCAAGAGTTTTCCAAAAGAACTTAAAAGAAGTGGCCTGTTTCTGCTTTGAACTATATGGTGACTTTTGCTGCACTCAACTAATCTGGAGACAAATGAAGCCAGGTGGACAAATACCTATCACATGTGCTCTGCCATAGATTTCCCTGCCCTTGACCTGTCTACTAAACTGGAAGAAGCATTCTGATGAGCATTTTACAACATCTCAAACATTTTTATTTCTTGCGCGCAGCTCCCCAGCAATGAGAGAAAAGCGAACAAAGAAGTGGGTGCTTTTTATCATTGTTTATACCTACGCAACCCTCCTCCTCTGCCCACAAATAATGCTCACTGAAATTATTTAGCCAGAGAAGAAACAGGATCAGGTCACCAGGGAGGCCTCTGAAAGGCTTTGTCGCCTTCGAAGGAGCAGAGGAAGGCGATGGATGAAAATGCAGGGCAGTCTAGCATGCAAGACTGCTCGAATCAATCAGGTGGAGTGGAAATCTATGGCACAAAGCTTGCAATTACACACATATCCCTTTTAAGAACATTTGTTATAGCTGCTTTTAGTGTCAGCACCACTGTTCAAAGGGGAAACAATGGATCATTAGCAAAGATCCGTCATTATAAATGCTTCCCTAGCTGACCCTTCAGCGCCACAAAGCTAAACCTGTAGGAGCATCTCAGCTGCAGGCAGTCAAGTCGCATTTGTCAGGAGGCCATACTTTGCAGCTAGTGGTGTAACAGGCTTCAACACTGCGGATGGTGTTCCTGAAAAAGGTTTAGAAGGGACCTTAGCAAGCTCTCCTCTCCCCTCCTCTCCTCGCTGGGTAGAATGGCAAAAGCCTGAAATGATAAGCAGGTGCTTCAGACCAAGCCTAAGCTGAAATGAAGCCTTGCTCAAGCCCCATTCTGTGATTCTTTAGGGTTGCTTTGGTGTTGAATCTAGCCCGGGGATCTCACCTCTCTTAGGAGCTACAGCACTGCCAGGACCTACATTAGGGCAGCCATTGAAATTAAAACTAAGTTAAAGTGAGAGTCCAAGTTGCACAAAGAAAAAAATGGATGGGATCCATATGGCCAGGGGTTCACATGGCACTGTCAAGAGCTGGAAGACATACAGTAAGAATCCCCCACTAGCCGTGTATGGAGGAAGGCCTGCCCAAAGCAGAGAGCAACTTTGAAGAAGTCACCTGGGCTGGACCGTCCATAGAGGTGCTTCCTACTTGATCTTGATGGCTGCAGATTTTGAAAATACGATTTTCATGAAGTGAAATGAGAAACGAAGAAAGTGAGCAAGCTAATGAAGCTATGGTAAAGCGTGATGATCCCAGTGCCAGGATCTTAACTTAAAAAATTCTCCAGACAATTCATCAGAATGCTAAAAGAATTCCTTTATTAAAATACCGCTACATGGGACGGCTGCAAAGCTCTGAATACCAGATTTGGTGCCGAGCATTCAAAGTTAAAAACATCCCTCTGACTCCATCCCTTGTTAGTTTCAAAACAACTGTTTCCCCACTCTTGATCTTCCCCCCTCCCAACTTGTTAAATTTAACGAGAGTCCAGGTGTCTTATCAGTGTCCTTAGTTTTTCCCCAGTCAGCAAAGGAATGTGAGAGAGGCAGTTCTCTTCGATGCACAGTAGCTGGCTACAAAGCAGGCTGACACGAGTCGGCTTCTATACACGTGTTGTCTCAAATACGTGGCTGTCCTGTTCGGCTGGTCCACTTGGACTACAAAGCCTACTCGGATTTAAGGTTAATTCTTTATTAAGCACAATTATGTGAAATTATTTAGTCCATCAATGTATATAGTAATCATAGGTACTTGAGGTAGACAGTAAGAAGCAGTTGGCTCAATAAACTAGAGTCCTCTTTCAAACAAGCTTCTCTGAAGTTGGATTCCTACTGTCAGGAATTTGCAGGACTGGATTCACTTGACAGAATTCTCAGGAACTGGATTCACTAGGCAGGATGCTCTGGAGTAACTGAAACTGCTGGAAGTAGACTGGGTTGAATCCCTGGAGCAACTGGAACTGCTGGAAGCAGACTGGACTGGATTCCTGGAGTGACTGGAACTGCTGGAAACAGACTGGACTGGATTCCTGGAGCAACTGGAACTGCTGGAAGCAGACTGGGTTGAATCCCTGGAGCAACTGGAACTGTTGGAAGCAGACTGGACTGGATTCCTGGAGCAACTGGAACTGCTGGAAGCAGACTGGACCGGATTCCTGGAGCAACTGGAACTGCTGGAAGCAGACTGGGTTGAATCCCTGGAGCAACTGGAACTGCTGGAAGCAGACTGGACTGGATTCCTGGAGTGACTGGAACTGCTGGGAGCAGACTAGGTTGAATCCCTGGAGCGACTGGAACTGCTGGAAGCAGACTGGATTGGATTCCTGGAGTGACTGGAACTGCTGGGAGCAGACTGGGTTGAATCCCTGGAGCGACTGGAACTGCTGGAAGCAGACTGGGTTGAATCCCTGGAGTGACTGGAGCTGCTGGAAGCAGCCTGGACTGGATTCCTGGAGTGACTGGAACTGCTGGGAGTAGACTGGGTTGAATCCCTGGAGCAACTGGAACTGCTGGGAACAGACTGGGCTGGATTCCTGGAGTGACTGGAACTGCTGGGAGTAGACTGGGTTGAATCCCTGGAGCAACTGGAGCTGCTGGAAGCAGCCTGGATTGGATTCCTGGAGTAACGAACTGCTGGGAGCAGACTGGGTTGACCCCACTATGGGGCTAGAACTGCCAAGGCAGACTGGGTTGGCACCACTAGAACTGCCAAGGCAAGGCTGGCACTTCTGAGGAAAACCCCTGGAAAAAGGAGCAAGGCTGTGGGGTTTCAGTATGCCATGAGGCTTGAGGAAAATCAAGGTACTTAACTGAGGCTTGGAAACGCTGCTTATCCAAAGCCACTGAACGCTGTGGGGCTGGTGACCCAAATGGATGAACCTCTAATCTGGCAGGAGTGCAACTGACCGAGCTTACTAGGTGGCGACGAGTGGAGATTCCGTTCCCCTTCAATGCCAAAAAGATCTGAGATTCTCCTACAGCTGGGGTAAACTCGGAAATGTTGAAAACGGCTGGCTATGCTGAGGCTTCAAGAGAGACTTCACCACAAGAATCAGGCTGAAACTTGCTGGGCGAGGCAAGCTGCCTTCTGCTGGGACGAGATTCTAAAGATCGGCTGCGATCAGGAAGTCTTGAAGGTTGGTTGTCACCGGCAACCTCTTGCCGGCTCTCAGCTTCTTTTATCTTCCTTTCTGTGCATTTTTTCTCTTCGAGAGCCAATCGGCTCTCTCTCTGTTTGGTGCGCTTTTCAGCCTGCCTCTGTCTTGCACTGATTGGTGCTTCTGCGTTAGTTCCTGGTTCTCGCCCAATCAATGCACCAGGATTCTCCTGCGCAGTTGAGTCGTTCCTGGAAGAGTTCTGCTGCACCTGTTTTCATGGCGTCCAGCTGTTTGGCTTCTTGGCATCACGAGTTCTGCCCAGGGATCTGAACTCCTGAACCTGGTGAACGGTTTCGTTTCTCCTGTTAGGAGCCGAGTTTTGCCTTCACTGGTAAGTTTTGTTTTCCTCTTCAGATTCAGAGCCTAGCTGGGCTCTGACAATGGCAGGCAAGCAAAGCGAGTCTGACAAAAGCAGAAAATTTATAATATAATTTTGTTTAGCTTGGGCTTTGAATGACCCCATGAGACAAAAACAATAACCGACCCTCCCCCTATATTCAATGCAAATTTGTGTGAAATGATACAAATCTAGAAGTTTCTCTTTTGCTTGCTCCTAGCTTATTGTGTGTGCAGAGAAGATGATTTGGGATGTTCATACATTCAGTCAAATATTCAACTTCATATCTTCAGTTTAGAGTTGTAGAATTGCAGAGGAAATTCCATACACTTCAGATCATTGAGTTTTATCTACAGCTAAAATGAGATATTTTTGCTCACTGGATACCTAGGAGAAAGAAGGTATGTAAAAAGGGGTTAAATGGTCTAATCTTGTTGATAATATAGTCTTCAAACCCCCTCTAAATGTTTTCCTCAAGCAGGAACTTGGTCCACATCAATTTTTCCCTCTGCTGAAACTATGAGTTTTCCTCATCACCTCACCCCCAGGATTTTAATGTATTATTAAAAGTGGAATGTGTTATTAAAGGGCTTGCTATATAATGCACTTGATTGGCCAATGAAATTTGAGTTTTTTCCCACATCATGAATGTGACTAAACCTTTCATGCATCCTTAAGGCAATACAGTTGGCTTTTGTGCTGCTACAGTTAGGTCTACATTTACATAAGACTATGTGCTAAATGCTGAAGAATCTTCACTATGAGGATGAGATGCTGTTTTTAATTTATCCAATTATTTTATACACACACATGTATGTTGTATTAGTTTTAATGGTTATGTGGTAAATAGATTTTTACAAACCTATGATTTAAAAAAAATATTATGACTTTCTTGATTGAATAAGATGACATGCTCATTACAAGTGAGGGCAACTAGGTTTCTTCATATCTCTTCTCAATCAACGGGAGATCAGCAGCCAGCTAGATACTCAGGAGCAGAACTCTCCCTTCTTGCATGATAATTTGTATTCTGCACTAGCCATTCAGGGTTGGGGAGAAGCTTCTGTCCAACCGCATATTTATATATTCACTGAGGCATAATCTGGGCCATGCAGACTCTTGACAGCTGCAGAGAGCAATCCCATTTTTCATAAGGCGGGTAAGGAAAGATGGAAGGTGGAAGTGTATGAGACTGTATGCAACCAGTTAAAGTAGATTAAAAGACAGGAGAGTCAAACAACCTGGAAAAAGCAAGGACTTCCAAGCAGTGATACGGGATGCAATATCAAGGGGGAAAAGATGCTTTGTGAACTATGCTCAATAGGAGCAGCGTCAGTAAATCTTCCCATGGAAAGTACAGCATGGCAGTGAGAATCTGAGGGCAGGTCCAATACAGTAATTGATATAAAATAGTGTGATTATAACACATTAGTCAGATGTGGGGGGGAAAGAATCCAAATTGATTAGAACATGAACTACTTCATACTACTGTGACTTTTTTTAAAACCATGCAACTTTTCTTCAGAGAAAAAGTGTCAGTCCCTCTTCTGTATTAAGACACTGATGGTGCACCTTGAAATCATCACTTTTGGTAGACTGAATACTTTGCCTTAAGTACTGGTATGGGGATGTTATGGGTACACTGAGATCTTCAAAGGATCTCTTAACATTTGGGTGCTTGATAACTCAGAGACAGAAAATAATTGTGTGGGAGAAGGCAACCGCTATTCTCCAGACATTTCAGATGACCACTTTCACAATCCTCTGTCAGGAGCCATGGTGGCCAGGCTGAAGGGGGCTATGCTAAATGTATCTGGAGGACAACAAATTGCCTAGTTCTGGTCTACAGCAAGAGGGATGTAGGGAACTAGGTAGCATGCTAGGACTACAGAAGACCATCTGATGATGCACTGACATCGCCAGAGGGATGGCTGATTATTATTATTATTATTATTATTATTATTATTATTATTATTTACCTATTTCTGGTGCAGGTTTGTTTGTGTGTGTATGTTATTGGTGAAAAGGGAAACGGAATATCAATGCTATTACCATTCTTACCCTTAAGCACCCTCTCCCCCTGACTGGCCCAAACCCCAAGAAAGGCCTAGAATCACATTTCTAAAATTCTGCCGTTTTGTTTCTGACGTTTGGCAGCATAATCTCACTCTGCTAGAAACGGCATATAGTTACTCATCCTGATTATGTCAGGGTTCACATTTGAATCCTGCCATTAGTCTTTGTAGTGTTAGTGTTAGCTTGTGGAATGTGGGGAGGGGGTGAGCTGTGCCAAGCGCCGAGTTGTGGTTACCATCAGAGACTGTGGAATGCGGTGCCAAGGTCGTCCACCTGCAGGCGTCGGAGAAGCCTGGGAATGGAGAGTGAAAGTAATGGACATTGACATCATAGGCGCGAAGATATTGGCACGCAGGGGGCAGAGTTAAGTTAAGGCTGTTTGGCACGAATCCGGCATTCGGATCTTTGGGAGTGCTTTGATTTACATGTATCCTTAATAAAGCTTATCCTGCATTTCAATGAAGTGCATCGAGAAGTGTTTATTGGGGCATTGAAGTCAGGGTCATTACAGATTATAGATGAACAAATTTATCCTGCATGAGCCTTCACAGACTACAAGGCACTCCATCAGTTGCATGTTGTGCTGTCTTGAGAAACTAGGATAGTTGGATGGACAGACAGGCTCATACTGTGTTCTGTCTTCTCTCTGGAGTTGCACAGATAATATGAAATGGGAAATAAAATCCATGTATATCGTCCTGAGGTCTTGGAGGAAAAGAGACATACTGTAACAGTTTTTTGTTAAATGTCAACAAAGCCAAAATCTTTGTATATAATGGTGCGGTTGAATTCTGGACCTTTTATAATCTTGAATATTTGTCCTTGATTGTTACATTTGTTTTAGATTTTGTATTCCCACGTGTCTCCAGATATTGCCCTCTAAGGTTCATTATATATTATTTATTTATTTATTTATTCATCATATTTATATTACCACCCATCTCCCTCGCAAGGAGGGACCCTGGGCGGTTATAGCTGGTCACTTTGGGCACATTTTTGCTGGCTATAGCTGTTTATCATCCACTCTGTCCTGAAACTAACTGCATCCCGACTTATAGGTCAATATAGTGCATGTATCTAGATGATTGGATGTGGGCAGAAGTATGTTGGCTTGTGAGGTGGTGTCTACATTAGGGATCCTAGTTTGCATAGTATAGCATAAACATGCTTCTGGGCTTTGGTTGCTATTATTTCAAATTAGCCAAAATGTGCCCAAAGTGACCAGCATTGTCTTTACCTTTAGCAAAAACACCATAAGTGGCATGGTATCACTGAAGGTGCTATGCTACATTCAGTGACTTATGGGGGGAAAAACTTGATGGTGTTGGTGCCATCTAGGTTGTTGTAGATTCATATAAAATTGTAAGTTCTGGGGAAAATTATGCAGCATCCTACATGAATGTGATTCAGAGGAAAACATAATTCTGTTACATGACCTAAATGGATGGGTGGGAAGGCAATGAGAAAGTACAGAAAAGTGAGTGAAGCATTTGGAGACCCAGAAATGAATAATAATGGTGACTGGTGCATATCTTCTTAGAAAAGTTTTATTTCAACTACATCAAATATGATTTTCAAAAAAGCAAAAAGGACTATGTATAAGAATATGCTTCTACCCTCTTTGTTAAAAGAAATGAGAGCTGGGTATATAGACTGAATACAAAAGTGAGTGACCAGTAGGAAAAAACTATGTTGAGGTGGTTTGGTTATATAGAGAGAATGAATAACAAAACAAATATATAAAGAAAGAGTGAATGGATCAGACAGAAGGGGAAGACAGAGAAAGTCATGGCTGGATGGAGTTGATGAGCTCGTCAAAAAGAAAGAGCTGAGCAGTTTAAAGAACAAAAGGTAGTAGATGAAGCAGTGTATGGACATGGTGGAAGCAACAATGGTTTGCAAAGATAGAAAGGTATGGAAAGATTTAATGAATGGTGCTGGTATAAAATTAGATTTAGCTATATTTCTTTTTCTTATCTCATTTATTTAATTATTTTAGTTTACTATTTCCTACTTTTTTATGTTTTGCATAATATTGTTTACTCTGAAAGGGAACAACATGCTCAGTATTATGTAACTAACTGGTTGAATAAGATGACATTATTTGCTGATGTTCATTGATACTACATTACATATGGCTTTTTGATATCAGCTAATTTAGTAACAGTCCCCAATTATGTATCATCTCTACAGTATCTAATTTAGGAATCTGAAGGAAGTATTTTCTGGAGAATTAGAAATTATCAGTTCTGAAGCCTGACATCACATACAGACATATAAAGACACAAGCAGTCACAAATGTCTGTGTGTGTGTGTGTTTGTGTGTGTATGTATGTATGTATCTCTCTATCTCTATCTCTACTCTATCTCTATCTCTTTCTATATATCTATATACGTATCTATATATATCTCACAATAAATACAAGAGAAGGTGATAGTTTATAATAATAATAATTTTATTTACAGCCAAAAGACCCAAAATGCTTTATATATAAAACTCTGGGCTACATGTGGTCCCCAAATTGGAGAACACAAGGAATCTATGATGAGCATCATTGAGTCAGATTGTCAGATAATCCAAAGATAAGCATGTCAGGTTCGCTACTTACACTTTATTTTAATGTTATTACATTAAAGTTCAACCATTTCAACCATTTTTGTGTATATTTTTACTCTAGTAAAAGTTCTAGAGATGGTGGGATTAGAAAGGTAAATGAATAGATAAATTTGGAGAATTCATCAAATCATCATCCAGTTTATATAATTCCATATAAGCAGTAAATAAAGACTTGATAATATTGCTGGAGGATATGTAGCCTAAGGAGATATCTAATTGCACACATTATGTGTTAGAGTACTGAGTTAGAAGGCCATCTAATAGATTCCAGATGTATAGAACAGCTGGTGATTCTCTGCATCAAGAGAACATTGGAAGATAAAGTATCAGAAGAAGTCCCAGGCAGTCAGTGCTTGTATTTACATAGATTTAGATGAAAAGAAACAATGATGAGTGGTTGTACACTGGCCCAGACTCTCTGAGTCTCATTGTTCTAATGATAACAAACCACTGTGAGAACTTTCATTGATACAATGCAATTATACCTTCTAAAATTTTGGTATTATCCATAGATGTCCACACTAACCTTTGATTGCTACCAAATTTCATGGTAGCCTTTTGGATCTGAGAAATGGAAAATAAAAGGGCTTTAAACAATATCTATGTATTCTGCAAATATAAAAAAGTTGGAGCAATAAAAAAACAATTAAGAATCTTCCGCTAACAAGCATCCTAGAAAGGAATTTACACTTTTATGCAGTCAGGTAAAACTTGCTCATATTAGCTTGTGGGCTACAACATAGCCAATATTTTTGAAATACTAAATGCTGTGCAGAATATACAAAGCAAACCTGGGACACAGATATAAGATGCATAAGCCCATCTTATGCCCATTACTCTGGGGCTTTGCACTGGCTGGGGCAAATTAACTCAATCCTACTTCTTATAAACAGGCACCTAAATCTACTTCCTTTAGGGATTAAAGGTAGTTCTGCAGCACTCTCTCAAAGCTGAACAGGACATAGGATAAAAGTCACTGTTAGCAAAGCCTTCAATGTCTTTAAAAGAAATAGAAGATGACAATCAAGTTTAAGGAGTGCAAGTTTAAGGGGAGTATGAGACATCTGTTGACAATGTATCTCATACAAAGATTTGGTCAGATTCATTCAAGGAAATTATCCAGATTACTTTACTGACATTTTTAATTGTGTGACTCCAAGTGAGCCAAAAAGATATTTATTTTTCCTTCTAAAACATCATTTTTAAAAAATACTTGGTTTCAATTGTCTCAGGGGACCCTTGAAACAGTTTGCAGTGAGTATTTAATAGAATTTTCTTCGAATGACTGTCAATCAAAAATGTCTTTGGTTTCTTTTAAAGTTTCATTATTTCCTTGACACTTATATTTATATAAATGCAAAATAAAGATTGAAATCCACCACCACTATTTGAAAATGTACTGGGAATCTGTTCAAAGAACCACTGCAAATAATAACTTCCTGAAGAGTAGAACAAGAAGCTCTGTGTTCATCTGGTGTCTTCAAAGACCATCCACTTTCTTTCTTTCTTTCTTTCTTTCTTTCTTTCTTTCTTTCTTTCTTTCTTTCTTTCTTTCTTTCTTTCTTTCTTTCTTCTTTCTCTCTCTCTCTCTCTCTCTCTCTCTCTCTCTCTTCTTTCTTTCTTTCTTTCTTTCTTTCTTTCTTTCTTCTCTCTCTCTCTCTCTCTTTTCTTTTTTTTTGAAAACAGCGCTAGGTTGGTGTAATTTCCACCATAGAAATGGCATGTAGAAAGATAATTATTACTCTTTCCCTTACTTGTTCATTTCTCCCTTGAACCTCCCTATCAAACTCAAGTTCTTTGCTCAGCTGTGGATTTCTGTTACAAACGGAACAGTGAAATAGGGGTGAAAAACGGGGAATCAGCAGTAATTAAGACACAAGGTGAAGCCAAAAGTGTAGCATTCCATAAATATTTGTGATGCCAGCTGAGAGAGAGTCCTTGCTCAAGCATTCCACTATGAGCATGCATATGTATAAGCTTTCTTCTTTAACCAAGATTAATCACAGTGTTGGAAAATATGTGGGTGGTAGAAATTAGTGCTAGGTAAACCTTCTCACTTCACTTTGAAAATGGGCTTTAAAATAAAAATCTACTTCCTCCTAATCTTGAAATCAAAGTTTTTTCTCTCCCATCCCCACCCCCCACCCCCAGAATCCTGTTGAGAAATGTGAAAAGTGTCCTTACTGTCAATGATATCATCAGGAGTAATAGGTCCCCCCAAGGTTCCCCATTCCTTATCTGTCTCAGCTCCCTCCTTCCTGCTCCACCCCATCTTCCCTTCCCTATGGCAGGCACTAACCTGGGACCTGCCCTGTAATGCCGCTATTATTTTTGGTTCTCGTCATGTTGAAACACCGTGGGCCTTGAAAGGTGTTATTTTCCAGGGCACTTGAACACACAGTAGATTTATCAGAAGCGTCAAAAGCCAAGGCTGGTCTGGCTCATTGTAGTGCTTAAAACAAAAGACAAGCTGCTGCATGGAAAACTGACAATAAAACAATCCCTCAGTACTTGTGTGATAGGACTGTGTTCACCACCACACATTTGGACTTTCAGAAGATGGGGGTGGTGTTTGTTTTAATATCAGTGTTCATCAGGAACAGATAGGTGGCACACACTCTTCTTTTTTCTTTATGTCTCTTCTCTATGATGGTGCCCCCCCTGCCCCGCTTAGTTTCATTCTCTGTCCCACAGTAAGCGTTTTTTGTAAAGAAGGGAAGGCCCATGGAAAAGAGAAGAAAAGATTATTCCTGAGAAACCAACTCTAGCATCAATTTCTAGACACTGCACCAAATCTATACACATAGAATTGTAGAAGACTAACAATCCTGACCCTGACCCTTCTGAGAGAAAGTTGGCTGGGCTATAAATTATGATGTCTAAGGGAAAATGAGAAAATTGGAACGTAGCAAAAAGAAAAAGGCATAAAATGTGGATGAGGGAACAAAACTAGCAGAGGGATCAAATAAAAGGTAGGATGGAGGGGGAAATGTCTAGGCTGGCAGAGAATCTGTGGAAGCCTAGGATGGTACCTGATTCACTTTCACACTCCCTTGGCAAGTGGAAACGTGCTGATGCAGTGCAAGACCCAGCAGAAAGTCGGGGGGAGGATAAAGGGGCCCTCTGAGTGTGCTGAAAAAAGTACAGGTGGTCAAAGTTTGCAAAGGGAAACTATTTATGAAATTAGGAACCAGGAAAGACAACAGCTCTGATTGAGCTCCAAATCAGAGAAAAGAGAAGACCTTGCTGATGCGTGAATGGCAGAATTGACCCTAATCACCAAGTTAAGGATGGCAACCTTATCTTTAGACTCTGCGAACTGATGGTTGCAATGATTTGCAATTAAACCTACTTAGATCAACTTCAGACATTCTGTTTATCTTGCTGGCACTGATCAAAGCCATAAACTGCTCAAGTTAGCAGGCAAAAATAGATGTGTGTTTTTTTTCTTGGAAAACACCAACTGTACTGGGTTGCAAAATACTACCACTTTGCTTTACATCTGTTTCATGCAGCTCTCCATGCCAAGTACTTCAGTAGCTGACACAATGTTCTTTGTTAGCAGGTTCACACTTCCAATTGCATCCATCACTGGTCAGGTCCAGTTTGGCACAACGTATTGGAGTGTGTATGTCTATGTGTACATTGTATAATGTAAATGTACTTCATCTATGACAAGTTCTTCCAGCTAAGAATCATATTTCTCTAGAGCAGAGCTTTCCAAACTGTGTGTCGCGACACAAAAGTGTGTCGCCACACACAGCGTGGTGTGTCGCCACACCACCACCCCGCGCCACCACCGTGCACGCGCACGCCGCCGCACGCCCCCCGCACTGCCGCCGTGCACGCGTGCACCGCCGCATGCCCCCCCGCGCCACCACCGTGCACGCGCACGCCGCCGCACGCCCCCCGCGCCGCCGCCGTGCACGCGTGAGCCGCCGCATGCCCCCCGCGCCACCGCCGTGCACGCATGCGCCGCCGCATGCCCCCCCCGCGCCACCACCGTGCACGCGCATGCCGCCGCACGCCCCCCCTGCCACCGCCGTGCACGCGTGAGCCGCCACATGCCCCCCCGCGCCACCACCGTGCACGCGCATGCCGCCGCACGCCCCCCGTGCCGCCGCCGTGCACGCGTGCGCCGCCACATGCCCCCCGCGCCGCCGCCGTGCACGTGTGCCACCCCGCGCTGCCGCCGTGCGCGCGCGCCACCGCCGCGCTGCCGCCGCCGTCACCACTGGTATGTCGCCAGCGGCAGAACTTTGGAAAGCCCTGCTCTAGAGTGTCAGTATGAAAGCAATCTTTCTGATCCCAGCCTCTCTGTAATTGAAGACTAAACTCTGAAAATTTTGCCCCCCCCCAAAATTAAATAACACTCCAAGTTTCAGATGATGAATATGATACTCCTCAGAGCTTGACAGTTAACACCTCTGAAAGGAAACATCCAGATTTTTTAAAAATTCCAAATATATGCTCATTCTGCAGCTAGAGATGCCAGCTCACCCTTGTGTGAAGAGTACGTCATGTGGCCTGGGAAGCAGAGATTTCCCCCACCCCCAGATACACACATAAGGACTCAGTGCTTCCTTCACCACAGAGGCCACCAAAGATCTCCTGGTTGATCTCTGTTTCCCTTGCTGAAGGCACCATATTCAACCCTCCAGCCAAATAAGGGGAACAAGTGGCTCTGAAAGGGGACAGGTGGCATCCAACCTCCTACTAGGAGGTGCCTGAGAAAAGTAACTTCATATCACAATGGGGTATAGGTGTTTTGCAGTTCATTATCAGAGACAAAGTTGGGGGAGAATGGAGATGAGAGGACAAGCCACAACCCTTGGGTAAGAGGGAACTACAAAAGGGGAAGTTGAGGTGGGGGAGATTTTTTGGGGGGCTTAAAAAGAATTGGTCTTTGCAGGATCTGTGAATTCTGAGATGCTTGGTGGCCTGGAAAAGGAAATAAAAGGATGGTGTAGGGATAGAGACCCAGCATGGGATATTACAGCAATTTACAACTTTGAGAGTGTTTTGTAGACACTCTTGCAAAAGAGCTGCCGTAGAGCTACCCCATTCACAAAACAGCTGCCATGGGGACATGACAAGTTATAAAGCACTAATTTGCTAGAATGCCAGCTGCCATCCCCTTCAGCCCCACTCCAATGGGACACTTACCCTGTTTATCTTCATCCCTTTTCTAGAAAGGTGGGCTCTCTTCCAAACAAAGTATTGGACTGCAGCTGCTCAGCATTTTCTTTGCCTAAGAAAACCTAGGAGACTGCTTGGTTCCCACATACATCTTTGGAAATAAAGATGAAACTGGAGGCTGACGCATTGCTTTCCAGCAGACAATTTGCACTTTGAAAATAAAAATACGTATTTTTAAAATGTAAAAAAGTGTAGGGGAGCTGGGAGCCTCACAAGTGGCAAAGGAGGCACATTGGCTTCACGTTGGAGACTTAAGTATGATCAATTTGGCCACAGAAACTAGATGCAGATCTTTATCCCTTTTATATGCCCAGTAGAGGAAAATGTCCTAACGAGAGCCCTTTTCTGGTTTTGCCTTGACTGAATGACAACTTGAAAGTGAGTAGACAAAGTTACTATGAGTGTAGCCCCACCCACTACTTTCCCCAGTCTCTGTAAGTTGAGCTTGGATGTCTGAAGGGAAGGTGTACTCATGAGAACCGGGATCTAATAAAGGAGGATCCAGAAGGATTCCTGGATCATACTGAGAGCTGAACTTGTGTTCAAGCAAAGTGAATGGTACAGCTGTCCTCTAGACCCCAACTGAACCTGGGACTGAAGAAGAAGACTAGGATGTATTGAAGGATTAGGCAACCTGTGTGTTGTAACTCACCCTGAGTCCCCTGTTCGGGGAGATGGGCGGGGATAAATTGAATAAATAAAAATAAATAAATAAAACCTTGTGTGCTTTGGATGACAACTCCATGAACCCCATGACATTGGCCATGCTGACTGAAGCTGATGAGAGCTGAAGCCCAAAACATGAGGAGAACCTCAGATTGTGTCAGCCCCACTAGGTAGACCCCAGACCAGGAAATCAACTCCACAGGAAGACTAGAACTTTTATTAAGATTGGCTATAATAACAGAATCCTGCAAGTCTGATTGTGCTGTACCTTGTCTTATACTTCCCTGAATCAGGGAAGTGTCTGCCTGAGCTGCTTCTGAATATTATCTCCCTTCTCAGGGCTTAAAAAGTGTTTCAGCGCCCTTTGCCTAGGTAACAGTTATTGCATATTTCCATTAAGGTCATCTTGCTTACTCTCTACAGGTTGCCTCTCATGCTGTATGGTTTAGAAACTGAGCCATAAGTCAGGTAGTCCACAGTTCAAATATTATTTCCAAGTATTAGATGGCCTTAGGCTAGCCATTTTGTCTCCCTAGTTGCTGCCTTGGCAACTTTTCCAGGAGCTACCAAAGGAAAAAGACCCATATCTAAAAAAGTAAAAGCTTGACATGATCAACACAATTGAAGGCCCTTCTACAATCAATGAATCATATGGTATTCTTTGGCTTTCTCAATTATCCAGTGTGCATTGGAAATAATGTCTCACATTCCTCATTTTCTAAAGCCAGTTTGAACATCTGGCATCTCTTTTTCCATGATGATCTTAAGCATTATTTTGCTAGCATGTGAAATTAAGGATATTGTACGGTAGTTTGCATATTCTATTAAGTCTCCTTTTTTTTGGTATTAGAATGTAGACTGACCTCTTCCAATCTCTTGGCCATTGTGTTGTTCTACAGATTTGCTGACATAGCTTGGTTAGGACCTTTACTGTTTCTTCCTCTGTTGCTTGCCATATTTCTGTGGGTATTGCATCAGTTCTTGTAGCCTTCTGACATGGTAATGTCTAGAGTGCTGATCTAACTTTATCTTCTAGTACTAGAGGTTCTTGTAGGTAGGGAATATCTTTTAAAGTATGTTAGATGTTGGATGTTGACATCTCTACTCAGTATTTCAGTATATTCCTTACAAGTCAACTGGATTTCTATTTTCTCTGTGGAAACGTTTCGCTCCTTATCCAAGGAGCTTCTTCAGTCTGAGCAAAGTTGGTAAGGGAATCCTAAATATGTTTCTAGGTAACTGTGTGACCTTACACCTGGGGGCATGGTTATATTGAGATGTTATTTTAAGTCCTTTTATTATTTAAAGGAGGATCGTTAAGATCACCATGTTGCTGTTGAGCTTGTGAAATGGTCTTAATATTAAGCGAGGAGAAGTAACACCACAGGACCAGAGTCAGCAGTTTATCTTCATTTAAAGGAAAAAGGACACTCATTTGAGGACATTAATGTTCACATTTTAGACAGAGAAGATAGGTGGTTTGAGAGAGGGGTCAAGGAATCCATTTATGCCAACTTGGAAAATCCTTCCTTGAATAGAGGTGGGGGCCTCAGGCACAATCTTTCTCCCATCTTTCTCCCGGCTCTGTTTTCTGTGCCTAGGAAGATTAAGACCATTTCACAAGCTCAACAGCAGCATGGTGATCTTAACGATCCTCCTTTAAATAATAAAAGGACTTAAAATAACATCTCAATATAACCATGCCCCCAGGTGTAAGGTCACACAGCTACCTAGAAACATATTTAGGATTCCCTTACCAACTTTGCTCAGACTGAAGAAGCTCCTTGGATAAGGAGCGAAACGTTTCCACAGAGAAAATAGAAATCCAGTTGACATGATTCAAGCTACAGACAATTCCACCTGGATGACTGAGAACCTTCATAGACATATATTCCTTACAACTTTGTTTGATCTCCATTGAATCAGTTATTATCTGTCCATTGGCATCCTTTAGCATACCAGTTTGAAGTTGGACCCTCCTGAGTTCAGAGATCTTTTGAAAGACTTTCCTTGTTTTTCCATATCTGTTCCCATCTTTAATGTCTTTACAGATGTTGTTGTAATACTGCTGCTTGTCTCTTCTAATACTCTCTGAAACTCTTTGTTAAGTTCCTTTCTGAGATCTTTGTCTTTCTTGGCTTTGGCTTCTCTTCTCTTCTTGGCAATTTCCACAGTTTGTTCTGACATCCAGTTTGCTTTCTTCTGTTTCTTCATTTTGGTGGGCATACAACAGGTTCAAGATCATATCATGGAGACTGACTGCCTTTCTTCATCTTCTTTAGCTTAACTTGGAACTTGCACATGAGCAGTTCATGGTCTGCTCCACAGTCAGCATCTGGCTGTGTCTTTGATGATATAATTGAGCTCCTCCACCCTCCTTTTAGCAATAATATAGTCAATTTGATTCCTTTATACTCCATCTGGTGATGTCCATGACCACCTTTATATTCTTTCTCCTTTTAAGAGCCATGATCACTGCCAGTCACTTCCAGCTTTTGAGGACAATTTATTTCCTTTAACAGACATTAGCAAAGCACCAGCTCAGAGTGTTTTCCATTTGTTGCATTTTCTGAAGGTCACCCCATCTGCATGCATTTAATTTTACTTTCTGTTCTCTTCCTTAGCTCCCACTCTCACTCTGGTGAAAACCATTATGGCTTTTGGAAACCATAATGCAAAAACTTTATGATTTTTAGGAGAGGCCCTTGGACATACTTCTTTTGATAATTCATGCCTCAAGTAAAGAGAGAAATTAAGAAAACAGGAGGAGTGAAAGGAACTTTCCAGTTATAAGCAATTAGCTCTAATTAATGTTCACATACTGTGCATGGCATTCCAAAGGCTCTCATTCCTTCAGTGGAAGAGCCGTCTCAGTAACACAGCTGCCTGAGAGGGGACAGACATCCAATTTGCACTGACCTTGCTTTCTCTATAACCCCCAAATCAACCAAACAGTTGACTGGTACTCTAGGCATTGTGGCTCAGCTCTGTTCTCAACTGGCTCACAAAATTCCAGAAAGTTTAACGATTGGCTCTAGCAAGTCAGTCCAAGCCAGCTCGAGCACATCCCTGGTTATACTACAATACCCAGGAATGGCTAGGAGAGACAACTATCATGGGACTTATTAGGAGATCAGTTAATGATCCAGGAGACATTTTCTGCCTCTATTATGTCCCTAATATACTAACTCCTTATTGAATCAGTCTCTTTTCTCCCTTCCCCATCATTACACATTTTTGTCATTAATTTACCCACTGCTACAAGGCTTTTTGTGATTGTTTGCTTAGACCAAAATTGTAAAAACCAAACAATGTACTGTGCAGAATGACAAGAATACTGCCCTTCCTCTGGTACTAGATATTCTTTTCCACGAGCTCCAGGCACTGCTCAAGAAATGTTTTTAGGCAGGGGGTGCAGCTGAATCCCAGGATGAGCTTCTGCAAATCCAGCATGAGAAGGATAAAGTTAGCTCCCTTAATGGTCAATAGACAACTGCTGCATTGTTAGGAGTTAATGTCACTGTATTGCAAGGCAGTATGAGATGAGGGCAGCTGGGAGTAGGTAGAATAGGCAGCACAAAGGTCGCAGAGGGAGAGAGGTAATGCAGAATAAAAGTGCACCAAAATTGGAGCTGCTGAGAGCTTTAAAAGTCAAGACTGGGAAATTGTGCGGGATGTAAAAGGGACTGTGAAACCAGAAGAGAGATATAAGAAGAGCACTCTTGACCTGATGCCCTGCTCATTTTAGAAGTGAACCTGCTCAGTCTGATCTGTTGTCAGTGGCACTGCATGAGCAGAAGTGTTTTGGTTTAAATGATACCCAAAGATTGAGTGAAAGGCTAGAGTTGCAATTAAAAGGAGTATGAATATTGCAGCACTTGTGCAGCTCTTCTATGCAGCATGCAGGTCTAGCTCAATGTCAGCCTGTTACACGCGGTACTAATGAGTGAACTAATTGAGATTCTGCTTTGCAAGTCAGCAAGCTTCGCTTCTCAGAATCATGCCTAAATTTTCTTGCTTCGAACTTCATCCTCCTTTCCTGGAATACTGCAAAGCAGTGAGTGGTAAAGTCAGCTCCCTTAATGGTTAATAGTACTTGAAAAAACCTTAGAACTGGTCAGTTATGAGGAGAATGTCTTTCTCCCTTCTCTTGCTAACACAATAGCAGTTCACTCAGTGAAACTCTTCAGATTAGACAAAAAATATTTCTTCATGCATCACAAAAATTAATTTGGGGAACTTATTATACAATGCAATGATGGCCATGCCTATTTTTAAGATGGAGTTAGATAAATCCATGTAGGAAAATGATATTCTCATTAGCCATAATGGAAAACACAAACTTTGTTTACATTGTGGGATAAGCCTCATTGATTCAAACCAGACAGTGGTGGTAGGGTGAGAAATGGATGGATCTGGTGCAAACTGATAGAGGTTTGGCATGAGAAGCTAGAAAGAAAATTAATTCTAGGTGCTATGAATCTGAGTGTTCAAGGGGGTATTTGAAGGAAGTCAGAAGTAAAGGAAACAGCATCTCCTCCAATGCTAAGCTAAATAGGAGGAAATGAAATAAAACACATCATAGGAAACAAATACAGGGCTACTTAGAAGACAGTGTGAAGCCTGCAAGGAAATCAGATTTGGGGATCTGCTAAAGTGGAGAGATGGTGCTGAGGAGTTGAGGGGGAAGAGGCTTGCCTTCTCTAGATGCATGTCAGAGGCAGCTCAGGAATTCATGGCCATCGTGACAGCCACGGGCCTGTCTGGGTCATCCAGGGCCCAATACGTAACGGGTCATATGCCTGACCTGGTCGTCTTGTCAGAGCAGTGGCTAGCCTCTCCCCTGCCATGGTCAGATCACTCTCTGGTAACCTTGCAGTTCTCTGCCATCACCCTCCACCACAGGGAGGTTGGACCTATTAGATCAGTCCACCCCAGGTGACTAATGGAACCCCTAACTGGGTTCCAGAGGGAACCTGTTGTTCCGCAGAGTCTGCTGCACGGTCCAACCAAAGCCCTAGTGAAGGAAGAGTTAATCTTGGGAGCCCAGGTAAAAATCAAAGGGATCCAGCCCCGGTTTATCATCTTAGTGATAAGAGCAGCCACTCCATTTGCCTAATGACCCCTCATCTGGGCTACTGAGGGAGAGGGTCAGCCTACCTTTAAGCAAAGTGAAGCAACTGCCTCAGGAAGCAGTTGCTGGAAGCAGCAGGGGAGCAGCTAGCTGCTCCTCCTGAACTCCTAGCCATTTCCTTCTCAGTGAGAACAGAATTGTGGGTATCACCGTGACTGTCCTGAATCCCTACTAGCTAATCCAGATGAAATGGAGGGCACTCTTCCTTTGATCCAACTCTCAGTTCAGTTGGCTTCTGCATATAGAAGAGTAAAAGATATAGCCTTGTGCTTTGACACATCCAACAAAATGTCTTGAGCCAGTAACTCAACATCAAAGTACCTACATTT
Source organism: Charina bottae (assembly GCA_023362775.1). NCBI lineage: Eukaryota > Metazoa > Chordata > Lepidosauria > Squamata > Charinaidae > Charina > Charina bottae. The sequence continues at coordinate 6,338,224 of JALMGJ010000003.1, forward strand.
TTAGTCCTGACTGTGTCTAAAACTAGTCAGTCTGAGTGACCAAGTGCTATGCCAGGAAACCCAGATAAAACCTTGAAGAAATGTGGGATTGGGGACCTTCCCTTTCTCCTTCTCCTCCGTGTTGTTCAGAATAATTCCTTTTTAGTCCCTACCAAGCCATCCAAAATGAATCTCTCAAATGTACAGTATATTCTGAAACATTCTGTGGCTTGAATCATGTCAACTGGATTTCTATTTTCTTAGTGGAAACGTTTCGCTCCTTATCCAAGGAGCTTCTTCAGTCTGAGTAAAGTTAGTAAGGGAATCCTTAAATATGTTTCTAGGCTGGCTGTGTGACCTTGCACCTGGGGCTAGGTCATGGTTATTTTTGAGATGTTTGTTTCTAAGTCCCTTTATCATCTAAAGGAGGATCGTTAAGATTACCCTGCTGCTGTTGAGCTTGTGAAATGGTCTTAATCTTCCTAGGCACAGAAGACAAAGCAGGAAGGAAGATAGGGGAAAGGTTATGCCTGAGGCCCCCACCTCTATTCAAGGAAGGATTTTCCAAGTTGGCATGAATGGATTCCTTGACCCCTCTCTCAAACCACCTATCTTCTCTGTCTAAAATGTGAACATTAATGTCCTCAAATGAGTGTCCTTTTTCCTTTAGATGAAGATAAACTGCTGACTCTGGTCCTGTGGTGTTACTTCTCCTGTGTTGGGCCATCCTCCTGTACAAAGGTTGTTTGGTTTCTCCAATGTAGAGTTCAGAGCACTCCTCACTGCACTGGATTGCATACACTACATTGCTTTCCTTGTGTTTTGGAGTTTGATCTTTGGGGTGTACAAGCCTCTGTCTCAGTGTGTTGGTGGGTTTGAAATATACAGGTATGTGGTGTTTGCCAAATATCCGTTTGATCTTTTCAGACACGCCAGCCATGTAAGGAATGACCAGGTTCTTCCGTTTACTCTGAGTCTCAGCCCTATCTGTCGCTGTTTTAGGTCTGGTAGACTTAGATTTGGTGAAGGCCCAATTTGGATATCCACAGGCCTGCAGAGCTGTTCTCAGATGCTGCTTTTCATTCTTTTTGGAATCCATGGAGGTGGGGATGGTTTCTGCTCTGTGTGACAATGTCCTGATGACTCCTAGTTTGTGCTGCAGTGGATGGTGGGAGTCAAACATCAGGTATTGATCTGTGTGTGTGGGTTTCCTGTAGATCCCTATTTCTAGCTTGCCACCTGTCCCAATGAGGACTTCACAGTCTAGGAATGCCAGTCTGTTGTCCTTGGTGTCTTCTCTGGTGAAGCTAATGTTGGCATCTATAGTGTTTATATGGTCCGTGAAGGCCTGTACTTCCTGGGCCTTGATTTTGACCCAGGTGTCATCCACATACCTAAACCAGTGGGTGGGCACCGTTCCCTGGAATGTGTTGAGTGCTTTCTTCTCCACTTCTTCCATGTATAAATTGGCCACAATGGGTGACACAGGAGAACCCATGGCACAGCCGTGTTTTTGTCTGTAAAAGTCACCTCTGTATGTGAAATAAGTGGTGTTAAGACACAGGTCCAGAAGATGGCAGACCTGGTTTGGGTTGAGATGGCTTCTCCTTTCCAGGGTGCTGTCCTCTTCTAGTCTCTTCCTGACAGCGGATAGAGCATGAGTGGTGGGGATGCTGGTGAAAAGGGAGGACACATCGAAGGAGACCATAGTTTCATCTGTATCCAGTTTCAGGATCTTTGCTTTGGAAACAAATTCTTCCGAATTATGGATGTGGTGTTCAGAGTGTCCAACTAGAGGTGCTAGTATGGTAGAGAGGTGTTTGGCAATGTTGTATGTTACCGAATTGATGCTGCTGACTATGGGTCGGAGGGGTGTTCCTTCCTTGTGGATCTTAGGAAGTCCGTAGATGCAGGGGATGGCTTCTCCAGGATACAGACGGTGGTAGGTAATCCTATCGATGGAGCCATCATGTTCCAATTGTTTCAAACTGTCTATTGCCTTTTTCTTGTAATTGTTGGTGGGGTCTCTTTTCATTTTTTCATATGTATGCTGATCCTCCAAAAGTGAGGTAATTTTATTGTGGTAGTCTGCAGTGTTTAGAACCACTGTACATCTTCCTTTGTCAGCAGGTAAAATGGTGATGGTTTCATCTTTGCTGAGGGCTGTCAGGGCTCTCCTCTCTTGGATGGTAAGGTTGGGGGGAGGAGGTTGAGCACTGGACAGAGCTGCAGATATTTTAAGCCGGAGTTGTTCTGCTTCTTCAAAAGGTAGGTGGTTGTTGTGGATGGCAGATTCTGTGGCTGTAATGAGCTCCACAACCGGAACTTGCTTGGGAGTGATGGCAAAATTAAGACCTTTGGCTAGGACATCTCTCTCTGGTTGGGTAAGTTCTCTGTCTGAGAGATTTTTCACCCACATGTTCTTTTTGTCCTCTGTGGTCCTGTTATTGTTGTTCCTCCCAGCGGTTTCTCCAGTTCCTTGTTTCTGCTTGCTGCGAGAAAGAAGAATGTCAAATTTCTTAGTTTGCCTCTCCTTTGTCTTGTGATGCTGGGCCAGCTGTACTTTATTGCCAAGCTGAATAACTCTATCCAGGATTGGGTCAGGAAGGGTGGCTGTGAGTTCCTGGTGAAGGTTTTCAAAATTGTATTGCAGGGCATCAATGGTGAAGTGGACTTGCCTTATTCTTTCATTTAGAAGATGTCTTTGTGCCTGCTGCAGGATCTGCTCTGCTCTGTGACCCTTAACTGTAGATTGCAGGCGTAGGCTTGTCGGGATGAGTCTCTGTTGTCTGCATCTGAGGTTAAAACGTAGGTGGTTTCTATAGTCTGCCACCTTTCTTGCTGTCTTCTCGAATTTCCTTACCAACTTCAGGGTTTCATCCCCAAAATGTATGGCAATATGTCTATGAAGGTTCTCAGTCATCCAGGTGGAACAGTCTGTGGCTTGAATCATGTCAACTGGATTTCTATTTTCTTAGTGGAAACGTTTCGCTCCTTATCCAAGGAGCTTCTTCAGTCTGAGTAAAGTTAGTAAGGGAATCCTTAAATATGTTTCTAGGCTGGCTGTGTGACCTTGCACCTGGGGCTAGGTCATGGTTATTTTTGAGATGTTTGTTTCTAAGTCCCTTTATCATCTAAAGGAGGATCGTTAAGATTACCCTGCTGCTGTTGAGCTTGTGAAATGGTCTTAATCTTCCTAGGCACAGAAGACAAAGCAGGAAGGAAGATAGGGGAAAGGTTATGCCTGAGGCCCCCACCTCTATTCAAGGAAGGATTTTCCAAGTTGGCATGAATGGATTCCTTGACCCCTCTCTCAAACCACCTATCTTCTCTGTCTAAAATGTGAACATTAATGTCCTCAAATGAGTGTCCTTTTTCCTTTAGATGAAGATAAACTGCTGACTCTGGTCCTGTGGTGTTACTTCTCCTGTGTTGGGCCATCCTCCTGTACAAAGGTTGTTTGGTTTCTCCAATGTAGAGTTCAGAGCACTCCTCACTGCACTGGATTGCATACACTACATTGCTTTCCTTGTGTTTTGGAGTTTGATCTTTGGGGTGTACAAGCCTCTGTCTCAGTGTGTTGGTGGGTTTGAAATATACAGGTATGTGGTGTTTGCCAAATATCCGTTTGATCTTTTCAGACACGCCAGCCATGTAAGGAATGACCAGGTTCTTCCGTTTACTCTGAGTCTCAGCCCTATCTGTCGCTGTTTTAGGTCTGGTAGACTTAGATTTGGTGAAGGCCCAATTTGGATATCCACAGGCCTGCAGAGCTGTTCTCAGATGCTGCTTTTCATTCTTTTTGGAATCCATGGAGGTGGGGATGGTTTCTGCTCTGTGTGACAATGTCCTGATGACTCCTAGTTTGTGCTGCAGTGGATGGTGGGAGTCAAACATCAGGTATTGATCTGTGTGTGTGGGTTTCCTGTAGATCCCTATTTCTAGCTTGCCACCTGTCCCAATGAGGACTTCACAGTCTAGGAATGCCAGTCTGTTGTCCTTGGTGTCTTCTCTGGTGAAGCTAATGTTGGCATCTATAGTGTTTATATGGTCCGTGAAGGCCTGTACTTCCTGGGCCTTGATTTTGACCCAGGTGTCATCCACATACCTAAACCAGTGGGTGGGCACCGTTCCCTGGAATGTGTTGAGTGCTTTCTTCTCCACTTCTTCCATGTATAAATTGGCCACAATGGGTGACACAGGAGAACCCATGGCACAGCCGTGTTTTTGTCTGTAAAAGTCACCTCTGTATGTGAAATAAGTGGTGTTAAGACACAGGTCCAGAAGATGGCAGACCTGGTTTGGGTTGAGATGGCTTCTCCTTTCCAGGGTGCTGTCCTCTTCTAGTCTCTTCCTGACAGCGGATAGAGCATGAGTGGTGGGGATGCTGGTGAAAAGGGAGGACACATCGAAGGAGACCATAGTTTCATCTGTATCCAGTTTCAGGATCTTTGCTTTGGAAACAAATTCTTCCGAATTATGGATGTGGTGTTCAGAGTGTCCAACTAGAGGTGCTAGTATGGTAGAGAGGTGTTTGGCAATGTTGTATGTTACCAAAAAGAATGAAAAGCAGCATCTGAGAACAGCTCTGCAGGCCTGTGGTTATCCAAATTGGGCCTTCACCAAATCTAAGTCTACCAGACCTAAAACAGCGACAGATAGGGCTGAGACTCAGAGTAAACGGAAGAACCTGGTCATTCCTTACATGGCTGGCGTGTCTGAAAAGATCAAACGGATATTTGGCAAACACCACATACCTGTATATTTCAAACCCACCAACACACTGAGACAGAGGCTTGTACACCCCAAAGATCAAACTCCAAAACACAAGGAAAGCAATGTAGTGTATGCAATCCAGTGCAGTGAGGAGTGCTCTGAACTCTACATTGGAGAAACCAAACAACCTTTGTACAGGAGGATGGCCCAACACAGGAGAAGTAACACCACAGGACCAGAGTCAGCAGTTTATCTTCATCTAAAGGAAAAAGGACACTCATTTGAGGACATTAATGTTCACATTTTAGACAGAGAAGATAGGTGGTTTGAGAGAGGGGTCAAGGAATCCATTCATGCCAACTTGGAAAATCCTTCCTTGAATAGAGGTGGGGGCCTCAGGCATAACCTTTCCCCTATCTTCCTTCCTGCTTTGTCTTCTGTGCCTAGGAAGATTAAGACCATTTCACAAGCTCAACAGCAGCAGGGTAATCTTAACGATCCTCCTTTAGATGATAAAGGGACTTAGAAACAAACATCTCAAAAATAACCATGACCTAGCCCCAGGTGCAAGGTCACACAGCCAGCCTAGAAACATATTTAAGGATTCCCTTACTAACTTTACTCAGACTGAAGAAGCTCCTTGGATAAGGAGCGAAACGTTTCCACTAAGAAAATAGAAATCCAGTTGACATGATTCAAGCCACAGACTGTTCCACCTGGATGACTGAGAACCTTCATAGACATTCTGAAACATCTTTTACTTGGAGAAAACTGTGTGAATGGTATGTGGGAATGACCTTGGAAGACTGGGCCCAGAGACACTGCCTAGGGAATGGTCAGATAAGAGACAGCATAGTCCGCAGCTGGATAGTGGGCGGGGCAAGAGGCTCAGAAGAGACCCTCCTTAATTTCTCAGGGATAAAGGAGACAGCAGGAGAATTGTACTTTCAGACTTGCAAGATTCTGTTAATGTAGCCTTACAATAAAGTAGAATTAGCTCCTCTGGCCATGTTTCCTGTCAGGTCTACCTGGTAAGGCTGACAAAAACAAATGTTCTAATAAGGCTGATAAAAGATTGAAGGGAAAAAGACTCTGCTGTCAGCATCCCATCATGCACTTTCTGTTGCTGTCTGATGCCAAAATGTCTATGGGCACACCCTTCCATTCTTTCCTCTGCATCACTGCAAAGTGTCTGCACTGCAGTCTATAGCAATAAACATGCCAGAGTAATTAATGTCTTTACAACTTATTACAATCCTCAGATAATTAATCACAAAAGCTAAACATGCGGTCTCACCCTCCTAATGTGTTAATGCTCTAATTATTATGCCTCAATTAAGGGGAAGTCAGTGCTCCTTGCATAGAAGTGCATGCTTAATAAGGGGGCTTGAGTACAGGCAGGCTGAAGAGGAAGGAGGAGACATGAAAGGGTGGGGAAAGGAGACCATCATCCTTAATGAGGTTTCATGCTTGGCTTTAGGCAAAGAACTGACAGCCCTTATCTTGAATCTCGTCCTTGGCTGCGTGCAGAACTAAGAGCCATCTGTGATGCCTTTGCACTCTCTCTCCTGCCAAGATATTTTTAGGAATGTGGCATGTGTGAGTGAGAAAGGTGGAGTCTGTCAGATGAGCTGCACAGTGCTAGAACAGGTAGAGAGAAGATTCAAGGAGGTCACTGGTTTCTCCAAGCTGCCCGCCACCGAGCCTTGGCTACAATTCAGCAGGATAAAGCAGCCCTTCTCCCTGAAGCCACCACAGTGAGGTGTGACACTGAAGTAGTGCTGGGGGAATGTGTCTTTTGGTACCAACATTTGTGTGTTCAGGTGCCTTTTGAAAGCCTGGGTGCTTCTATGACCCAAGAGCCACATTCAGTCTTGTGGAATGTGTCAAGATCTGCAGGTGATGAGCAAAAGGGAAAGTGGGCAAGCCATTCACTTTTCTCACAATTTGATTCTAATCCCCAACTGTCTTTTCCCACCTTATCCAGTGCAAAAAACATTAAGGACATATCTGCTCCGCCAGCTTGCTCTATCGTTAACTATGGGTCACCAACTATTTCTGGAGGGCAAGATAGATGACATCATCCTCTACTTGCCCCAGCTCCTGCAAATGCAACCTCTGCCTTATGTATTCATGCTTTGTGTTGAAAGAAGTCTTTTTTCGCTTGTGCCAGCTCAAGTGTTGCTGTCTGGTTTGCCTGCTGCACTCTAGTTTCCTGTAAGCAAATCCATGCACTTTGCTTGGCTACTGCCTGCAGTGGCAAGAACGTGCCTTCAGCTGAGTCAGTGGTTACTATCTTGCAGCTCTTTAATTTCTGCTGCAGCTGAAATTAGACATTTCTGAGAGCAGAATTGTTTGACATGCAGAGAGCCACTGGTTTGAAAATGGGAAGAAATGCTTTTTGATGTTGTTTTTAAATGACTAATTACTAGTTTTCTATTCCTGAGCTACCCACTTTTATGCTAGGCTTTTTTAAAAAACAAAAAAATAAAATTCACCATTACATCTCTGAAATGCTGGAGCATTCTTTTTTTTTTTAATCAATTCTCAAATATCCCAGATGAATAACTATTGCTGTGCTTATTTATTTGGGCTATTTGAGAGCTAAAGTGAAATCCTTCTACCTCAAGTGATATGAAAACTATGAACTTGGAAAAAAAACCTAAAATAATAAAGTGGGTAGCTCAAGGAAAGTAAAACAGTAATTAAACATTTCTTCTGGGTTTTGAATCAGTGACATTCTGCATGTCAGGCAAATGTTATAAACGCTATGCCATTGGGACACTATTGCTAATGCTACTGAAAGACTCCTGTAAGGATAGCTGCAGTAAACATCATTGAGCCTAACCTGGAAAAATGCAAGGAAGGAACTTTTATTTTAAAGCTGGTTGTCGTGTCTCTGTATAGTAAAGGTAAAGGTTCCCCCCACATATTTGTGCAGTCGTGTCCAACTCTAGGGGCCGGTGCTCATCTCCGTTTGTTAGCCGAAGAGCCAGCGTTGTCCGAAGACGCTTCCGCGGTCATGTGGCCGGCATGATGCGCATGGAACGCTGTTACCTTCCCACTGAAGTGGTACCTATTCATCTACTTGCATTTGCATGCTTTCAAATTGCTAGGTTGGCAAGAGCTGGGGTGAGTGAGGGAGCTCACTCTGTCACACGGGGCTAGGGATTCGAACCTCCGAACTTGCAACCTTCCGATCAACAAGCCTGGCATCTTAACTGCTGAGCCATCGCGCCCCTGTATACAATATATGTATTTTGATTGTAAAAGGTGACCAGATTGTTGGTGATTTCCTTGTGCTGGCTTAGAGTCCAGTGGGGGGCCCAGCTTTGAATGGGACAGGAGCAGCTTAAGGTTACTTTGATTATTTGATCAAAAATTACCTGGAAATCTCCAGCAGCACCCGAAAATCTATTTACAGCCTGTGTCTAGAGTCTGGCTACTCCGAGAGTGCTGTTCATATACTGCTGGGCACTCTGGTATTTATGCTCAGCAGGTGGGAAGAAGGTTCTGCTAGCAGCCATATAAGCACCATCTATTTGGCCTCACGTCTGCTATTTTTCCTTCCTGGGATAAAGAAATAGCCTATATATCTGCCTGAATGTTACTCTAGAATTAATATGTGTCAACATTTCAGTGTTTTCTTTCTTTCACATTTTATAAAAATGAGCCAGATGGTATGTTCAAGTTATGTTCAAGTCAGGTAACTCCATTAGATTTTAAATAAAATGTAAATAGATAGTCTCATGTTTTATGCCTCATATCATTAATAACAGTTAGGACACTAATATGATATTGTTGTATATTTCACATGGATGGGTCCTGGGAAAGGAGGAAGGTGAGACATTTAAACTCCAAGGAATCTTGGGTCCCATAAAGCCCTATTGGAAAGTATGTAATGCTGTGTAAGGTTTAATGGGAAACCAGAAAACAAGCGTTTTTCCTGTGTTACAATTAATGAGCATATTTTCAGAAGGTTTCTGACAAGCCTTTGAGCACAATATTCCGACTCTCTCTCTGTATTTTGTGACATGACATAGCTTGAGTTTATCTGATAATAGTACTGCTCTCTGCTGTATTGGTCAGACCAGACCTGGAATATTGTGTCCAGTTCTGGTTGCCACAATACAAAAAGGATGCTAAGGAACTAGAAAGAGTGCAGGCTAAATCCTACAAAGAGCGTTTAAAGGAACTTGGTATGTTTAGCCTAAAGAAGAGAAGGCTAAGGGGAGGCATGATAGCAGTCATCCAGTACATGAAGGGATATTACAGGGAAGAGGGTTTGTATTTATTCTCCTGAACACTCGAGGGAAAGACAAGAACCAGTGGGTGGAAGCTTTACAGAGAGAGATCCAAACTTGAAATAAGGAGGAATTTCCTGATTATGAGAGCTATTAAGCAGTGGAACATCATTTTAATTTTAAAGCTTTTTTACTGCTATGGTACAACTGAACAATGACTGTTTGCTTCCACAGTTGTGATTTCAAAGGCTGGTTTAGACATCTAGTTTCATTTTCTTATTGTTTACTGTTTGCTACTTTATCACAGACCCTTGGCTTCACTTCACTGACAAGCTTAGTATGTTATACATGGATATACTATGTTTTAGGGAGAAACATTCAGCAGCAGGTATGGTAAAAGAACTAACTTAAGGGCCTCCTACTTGGCTTTCATCAGGGAGCCAGTTTGGTGTTGTAGTCAAGGCATCAGGCTAGAAACTGGGAGACCGTGAGTTCTAGTCCTGCCTTAGGCACAAAGCCAGCTGGGTGACCTTGGGCCAGTCCCTCTCTTGCAGCCCTAGGAAGGAGGCAATGGCAAGCCACTTCCGAAAATCTTTCTTGTTGTTTACAGTCTAAAATACAGGCAAATATGGGCTGTAAAAATCCAACTGACCACTTGAAAGCAGCAAGGATTTAACATTTCCTTTATCTCTTTGCCACCACCACCACCCTAAATTTTTCAGCCCAGATCAGAGAGTCTTAGGCAAAAGGGAGTAATAGTGAACAACTCAGATGCAAAAATGTTGCTTTCAGTGAAGGCTGTCATGGTATCCGTTTCAAAGCTTCTTAGCTTCCTATCAGAGATAATGACATGGAAGGAGTTAACAGGGGGAAGAGGCCATGCCTGCATACTTTCGCCTGCAGTCTGCCAATGGTGGATCGAGGTCATGGTCTGTCTGAAGAACTGGAAGTACCATCTGAGTGGCCTGAACAGGGGGGAGGGATTGTGGGGGCATATATCAATGAAGAAAAGCGCGCGCTTTTCTCAGAAGCAACTTTCTTTTGTAATGCAGTAACTTTTAGTAAAGTAATTTTCTACTATTTTGTTGTGAGGCTATTTTATTTTAAGCATAGGTTCTGCAACTATTACAAAGGCCTCCATTGCTGCTCATGTTATGGTTGACAGCATGAAGAAACCTTTGCCGGTTCCTTAGATCTCATGTGCATGAATTAGTGGCTAGAAGACTGAAGACTGCTGATCCTCCATCTCTTCTTTTGTTATGAGCCCTGGTCACATTGATCATCATTGCCAAACTGAATCAGTTCATCCTCCCTCTCTTCTTAATCTGGCGTCAGGTTTATGCTTTGTCTTTTAGTGAACTCGTGGGACAGGGAGGGTTAATTTTTCCATCCTTAGACTGAAAAATAATGGCATTCTTCAACTTCAGTCTCTTAACTTTTTTTCATACTAGGATCAAGCCTGCTCAGGCGAATCCTCCAGCTCTCTTCTGCCATAATGTAACTGTAGGAAGGTGGCTGCAACAGTTCCTAGCAAAACTCATTTTAGCCTTCTTTTCATTTCTGTTGTTCTAAGTTTTTATTTTGATTTCTGACACTCTTGAAATGCTACTGTAGTTTTCCATCTGACTGATCCAGGAGTGAAAGACCAGTTCCCACATTAAGTTCATATGTAGTTTAATGGATCACTTCCCTTACTGTGAAGTGACTCCATTAAAAGGGAAGAGAGGTAAGAGAAGGCCAGCCTGATTGCTCCTGCATGCATTTATTTTTCATACTAAATAAATGGTTATTATGCCTATTGCAACATAACATGATCATCCATTTACCATGAGCAAGTAAGATTATTACTTTGTGTAGAGATAATGATTTTGAGCTAGTGCCACTCTCTCAAGCTAATCTGCCTTGCAAGATTGTTGTGAAGATAAGAACAGATACTACACTTGCCAAAAGGCCCAGAAGCGATTTAGCCTTAAGCAAATATAGATGGGTCTTTTCCAGAGCCCCTTTGATGTCCTCCCTTCAGCACTGCTGGTGGGAAGATTTCATGTGACTCCTTATTTACACAGACTTTGCCCTTGTGGATCCAGGGAATAGAAACTCTTGCCCATGTCCTCATACAGTGTCCTTTTGATGATGCCCCAAGACGTGCTCTGATCTCCCCAGTCATTTCTAAACTTGAGGGTCATACTAATAGATTTTATGTTTATTTCCTTTTAAGGGATGCTGACTCTAAACTCACACACCAGGTGGCCAAATATTTTTATCAAGTTGTACAATTGCGCAAAACTTTTAATTAGATATGTTGTTTTACTGTTTTATTGTTTTCCTTTTTTTCCTGATAACGAATTGTAGGACTAAACTATTTCTCTCCCTCTGTTGTAAAGTCTGGTCAAAGACTGTAATAAAGATATTTCAATTTGAATTTGTTGGGAAGATAAAATGGGACAATGGATTAATTATGTTCTTTCAGTATCTTGAAGGAAAAACAGGATATAAGTGGGATTAATGAATAAATGAACTATAGCACCATCACATACACTGCTGCAGCTTGGCTTTCCACTTTACTCTCAGACGAAGTTCTTAAGCAGGCTGCAAGACACTTGATGCAGCCAGCCTACTAGAGCTAAACCAGTTAAGCTTTGCACAATGCTTCCTTCACAAAGTCTAAGGAATTTGATTTTTGCATATGCCTATGCAAAATATCCTGAACCAATGGAACTGGGCTGTACAAAGAATTGCACCCTTCTCCAAATAATCAGCAGTGCATACATAGAAAAATAAATATTATCAGCTCTACATCAAGGAAACATATGTATTTAAATAATATATACAACAAGGAACTTTTAAAAAATACAAACATCTAATGGAGCAGAAATCAGCATTAAAATATGTGGAGGAGACACACAGCGGGAAGAGATGCTTTTGTCTATTCCTCTACCCTGGGTTGACACCCAGCTGGACAATTCTGTATTTTGCACCTCATTCTGTGTGCATGAAGCATGATATAAATATCCTAATTTTAAAAAATGTAACTAAATTAAAAATGCACACGACAGCTTCCTACATGAGTAAAATGATTGCTAGCTTGACCTAATTTCCTTCTACCCAGTGGACTTCAGATAGTCGTGAAACAGAATCCTGGAATAAAACTAAAATCTGCATGTTTATGGAGAGTATATAAATGACCGAAACTAACCAATAATTCGATAATAATAATTCGATGTCACTGCACTCTTTACATCCATAGACCTAGCACTAGCGATTGAATCCATGGCAGCAGTTCTACGTAACACACCCGACCTAACAAGATACACCAAGATCAAAATACCCAGAATCATGGACCTCATCAACCTCTGCCTCACCACCTACTTGGTGGACAAATATTCCAACAAATCAAAGGAACACCTATGGGATCACCACTCTCAGGACTCATAGCAGAGATAGTAATGCAACGTCTAGAAAAGATAGCACTCCCACACATACAACCCAAAGTATGGATCCGGTATGTAGATGACACCTTCGTCATAATAAAAAAGGATCAACTGGAGGAAACACATGAAGCCATCAACAACATCTTCAAAGGAATAAAATTCACAAGGGAAGAAGAAAATAACAACACACTACCCTTCTTGGACATCCTCATCAGTAGAGGAAATGATGGCATTCTAGAAACACAAGTCTACCGGAAATCTACCCACACTAACCAAGTGCTCCACTACCAAAGCAATAACCCTACTCCCACAAGAGGAGCTGTGTAAGAACACTATTCAGACGAGCACAAACACACTGCAGCAACCCAGAACACCAGAAAAAGGAAACAGACCACTTATATAGCATCTTCCAGCAAAATGGATATCCACACAACTTTATCAAAAAGTGCCTGACCACTCAACCCAACACAGCAAAACCAACAGAAGCTATGAAAAGGATTACACTGCCATACATCAGAAACATCTCAGAAACTACTAATAGACTGTTACATCCACACGGCACCACTGTAGCACACAAACCAACCAAAACCCTTCAGAACATTGTAAGTAAACCAAAAGACCCAGTAGCCCAAGAAGAAAAAACAGGAGTTATCTACAACATACAGTGTAAGGACTGTAACAGCCACTATGTAGGACAGACTGGCAGAAGACTAGCAGAACGCATCCACAAACACCAACTAGCAGTCAGAAGACATGATGAAAACTCCTTAATCTCACAACACATGGACAGACTTAACCATACTTTCAACTGGGAAACTGTGAGCATATTAGACCAGGCCAAATCCAAAAATGCTAGAGAATTCCTGGAAGCTTGGCACTCAGACAAAGCAGCCATCAACAGACACATAGAGGTGAACAACATTTACATACCATTCATAAGAGACAATAGAATAGCCAGAAGACCAGAACACCCCTGGGCCAGCAATCAACAACAAGATATGCATAGATTAACAGCAAGATTAGCAGCAGAGGAGCAATCAAACAACACAATAGACCTTAATCAAGGAACTATTAACTCAGTCAATCACCCAAACAGCACACAACAGCCCAATCAAGGAACTACCAAGGAGAGTACAAGACCCCCACCAACACAGGCAGGACAAGCCTGGGTATATAAACAGAGAGCAAGTTCCACTCCCTTTTCGCACTGAAGATGTTGCCTAGCCTGGCAATGAAACGTCTGCATGAAAACAACAAGGCTCAGAGAGCACCAAAGACTCCCCAGTTCAACCCTGAGCTACAAATATTCTCTTTGATTGGTACTAACCAATAAAAATAGGTGGGTTCCAGACCAGCTGCTGCAATAAACTCTATGTGAGGTGAGGACTGCTTCAGCTGGGAAGATCCCTTAAGCCATTCTAAGGCAAGCTCAGTTTTTCACAGCATAAAAGGAAAAATTGGTATAATTTGTCGATCAGTGCTGCTATTACCATTACCAAAGTAACGGTGAAAACACCAAATGCTTAACTGCTGTGAGTATGTTTTAATAGTGTAACAATCTGACAGTAGTAATACTGCCTTAAAATTTTACGAGGTTGTATAACATCGTTTATGACATGCCCTTCGAACAAATGTTTCATCTAGAGGTTTTTCCAGTGATGGCTAATAAATTTTCTTCTCTATACTGTTTCGCTTAATCCCTTCTCAGAATGAAGTCCACTATTATTCAAAACAACATTTCCTTAATGCATTGTAATACAAAAATATGTCAATTAATAGTATATGACTTATATATCTAAGGATTTGTACCAATTAAAAATGTATAAATATGTCTAAATCCATATTAGTAATTCTATGGTAGTTTTATCTTAATATATGCCATTGTAAAATATATGTTCAGAACTTGAGCTGGCACAATTCTTTTCACACACTTCCATGAAGCAGCTAGAACTCCACCATCCAGATAGATAATGATAACAAAAACATAAACTATCAATAGAAAAATACTAGGGTTTTTTATTTATATTTCTTATAGAAAGACCTTACCTGATAAGTATTGTATACTTCCAGTAGAGCTTTTATATCTGAAGAAATTATTAAAAATGTAGCTTATTTCCTTGCTAGTTCCACCTAGTATTTATCTGCTTAATTTAAAAAAACTAGCCAAATCCCAAGATATTTAAGTTTTTCTCTTACGTAACAATATTGCTGTTTTCATTTGTTCACAATAAATATTTCACTTATGCTCTTTTCCTTTGGAAATTAACATTTTTCATCCAACCCTATGGGTAGCTCTATCACCAAACGAAAATTCCAAGAGGCTTCTCTACACAATACGTGCTTAACCTTGGTTCACCTGGCTTGGCAATTATCTGCTCAAACTTGCTGGAACAATTCTTAAAATATTGCAATATAGGAGCCTTTCTCTCTGATTCTGCACTCTCTTTTCATGCTCCAGCAATCAAATTCTTAATTTCCTTGAGATTTGCTTGACATATAAAAGACAGCATTGGAATGCTAAAATAAAAATAATACTCCCCTATTACAAGTTGTATATTGCCTTAACTGATACTGTCTTTTAGAAATGGGGTGTGTGAAGTGTTTTATCTTTAACATTTGAGGGTGTATGCCTCAATCTGATAATGACCACACTCTCAAGATGGCATTTACCATTTTCTGTGTCTGAATATACTAAAATATCCTAAATTGGATTCTATAGCTTAGAACAGGAGATAACTCACAATTAGGTAGATGAAACATTTCTCAAGCACAGGCATGAGAAATGCCTATGCTTGCATAGTAACCTTCTTAATGAAGAGAGCAAAGGAGTGCATTTTATTGATCATTTTGTTATTATTTGGGAAACTCTGTTCTAAAATGCCCAATCTCTTGTCTCACAGCTTTAAAAAAAACTGCATACAGGTAGTCCTCACTTAACAGCCACAATTGAGACCAGCATTTTGGTTGCTAGGTGAAGCAGTCATTAAGTAAATCTGACCTGATTTTATGACCTTTTTTGCAGCAGGCGTTAAGTGAATCACTGCAGGTGTTAAGCGAATCACTGCAGGCCTTAAGCGAACCATGTGGTCATTAAGCGAATCATGTGGTTCCCCATTGATTTTGCTTGCCAGAAGCTGGCCAGGAAGGTCGAAAATGGCAATCACATGACCATGGGGACACTGCGACGGCCGTAAGTGTGAGAACCAGTCGTAAGTCAGTTTTTTCAGCACCATCGTAAGTCCAAACCATCATTAAGCAAGGACTACCTGTATAAGAATAGAAAGATTTTCTTCTGCTACAAGGGTATTTGGAAAGCAAACACTTTTAAGGTGCAACTCATCACTGCTCCGAAAGACTGCTCTTGCTCCGAAGCAGTTCTGCAACAGGTCAATTAGCTGCTGCTGTCCCATCTTGTCTCGTTTCGTGTCAGAAATGCAGGAAATAAAAAAGGGGGAAATATTAATTTAAATTTTAAAAGTTAAAACATTTAAGAAAAATATAAAATTTATATAACTCTAGTCCAATGCCGGGCCACATTGATGGCAGAGATGTTTCCGGCCAATAAGTCACTCTGTGTGCATGTCGGTCCCAAAGGGCACTGTAAAAGATGGGTAGTTGTTTGAATATTGCCGCATTCGCAGCAAGTAACCTTGTCCTCAGGGAGAAACCCCCATTTTTCCATATTATCTTTAGTTCTGGCCAAACCAGTGCGCAATCTGTTTAAACACCTCCAAACCGTCCACTCCTCCTCCGAACCTCCGGGCAGCTCCTCAAGCGGTTCTATCCAATTATGAAGATGTTTTGCTTGAGATTTCCATCTTTTTAATCGTTCTGTTTGAGGTGTAATAGCAATCTCCTCAGCGCAGTCTAAGAAGCTCCTTCTTGACTTCAATCTTTTTGTAGGAGGTACTTGTTCAAATAATGGGTGTGCCGGATCATGTAACACCTTTCCATATTCCACACCTTGTGCCACACTCCTTCTAATGCCTGGTGGGGCTATTCCCGCCAAGTTATATAATTTATCAAGTGGAGTGGGGCATAAACCTCTGGTAACGATGCGGCATGTGTCACTAAGCGCCCTATCCACCTGCGTAGATTGTGCAGAGTGGCCCCAAACAGGGCAGGCATACTCTCCCGCCGAGTAGCACAATGCAAGGGCAGCCATGCGAAGAGTAGTAGGATGAGCACCCCAAGTATTACGGGTGGAAATATTTTGCTTTAAGTTGCAACAATGTCTTTTAAAGGTTAATGCTTGCTCCCCAAAGAAGCCTGGGTGTCTCTCTGTGTTATGTGCTCAGGGAACAAGGCAAGTAAAATCTGTAAGAGCTCCCTCTGCTTGGGATGCCGTTCTTACTCTACCACTCAGCAAGCTGGCATTTGGCTGTTCATTTGCTATCTTGAAAGCATGCTAAATATGTCCAAGCTGGAAAGAAAACACAGTTTTAACATTATTTTTATACATTTCAATAGATGATGTGGTACCCATTTGTCAATCTCAACCAGAGCACGTTTATCACTGTCCCCTACTTGTTATCCTCCTGGTAGAAAAGACCTTTGGGTCCTGAATCTTGGACTAGGAACCTGTGTAGCCAACTTCCTTTCTCCCACCCTTGCCCCAGTATAGCAGAGATTTAAATTCTATTTTTCCACCACAGAGCTGTTGGAAACGACTCCATGCAGTACTGTGACAGCTGGGAAGCCCTTCCTAGTTATGCCATTAATTTTATCCCTGTTTACTAGCATTAATTTTAATACCCTTCTTGGACACTAGCTTTCCAGTACAGCAGTTGGAGCAAAGTCTTGCTTCATTTGCCTTCTGTAGGGCTGTTGGGTAATTATTTCATTTGCTGTCCCCTGACACTATGATTTAGATGGTTATGATTCAGATGATTGTGTGTTTTGCTTGGGCCAAACTGCCATAGCTGTCACCACAGTGATAATGTAGAAGCATACCCACAAAATTCCTGTTGATTTATTTATTGCTTGCTGACAGAACTTCGTTCTTCATCCAGTTTGAAGAACTTGCTACTATTTTTCTGATATAAGATACAAAATAAATTATTCTGATAATAAAAGACAAAGCTGCTTTGGTATGAACAAAGAGGGGAAACGAATATATGCAATAGAGAATATGCTTTTGTTGTTTATTTGTTCAGTCGCTTCCGACTCTTCGTGACTTCATGGACCAGCCCACGCCAGAGCTTCCTGTCAGCCGTCACCATCCCCAGCTCCCCCACGGTTGAGTCTGTCACCTCCAGAATATCATCCATCCATCTTGCCCTTGGTCGGCCCCTCTTCCTTTTGCCTTCCACTTTCCCTAGCATCAGCTTCTTCTCCAGGATATCCTGTCTTCTCATTATGTGGCCAAAGTACTTCAGTTTTGCCTTTAATATCATTCCCTCAAGTGAGCAGTCTGGCTTTATTTCCTGGAGTATGGACTGGTTTGATCTTCTTGCAGTCCAAGGCACTCTCAGAATTTTCCTCCAACACCACAGTTCAAAAGCATCTATCTTCCTTCGCTCAGCCTTCCTCATGGTCCAGCTCTCACAGCCATAGGTTACTACAGGGAATACCATTGCTTTAACTATGCGGACCTTTGTTGTCAGTGTGATATCTCTGCTCTTAACTATTTTATCAAGATTTGCCATTGCTCTCCTCCCAAGAAGTAGACGTCTTCTGATTTCCTGGCTGCAGTCAGCATCTACAGTAATCTTTGCACCTAGAAATACAAAGTCTGTCACTGCCTCCACTTTTTCTCCCTCTATTTGCCAGTTATCAATCAAGCTGGTTACCATAATCTTGGTTTTTTTGAGGTTTAACTGCAACCCAGCTTTTGCACTTTCTTCTTTCACCTTCGTCATAAGGCTCCTCAACTCCTCCTCGCTTTCATCAAAGTGGTATCATCTGCATATCTGAGATTGTTAATGTTTCTTCCAGCGATTTTAACTCCAGCCTTGGATTCCTCAAGCCCAGCACGTCACATGTTGTGTTCTGCATACAGGTTGAATAGGTAAGGTGAGAGTATACAACCCTGCCGTACTCCTTTCCCAATCTTAAACCAGTCCGTTGTTGCGTGCTCTGTTCTTACCATTGCTACTTGGTCGTTATACAGATTCCTCAGGAGGAAGACAAGATGACTTGGTATCCCCATACCACCAAGAACTTGCCACAATTTGTTATGATCGACACAGTCAAAGGCTTTAGAATAGTCAATAAAACAGAAATAGATGTTTTTCTGAAACTCCCTGGCTTTCTCCATTATCCAGCAGATATTGACAATTTGGTCTCTTGTTCCTCTGCCTTTTCTAAACCCAGATTGTACATCTGGCAATTCTCGCTCCATGAATTGCTGGAGTCTACCTTGCAATATCTTGAGCATTACCTTACTGGCATGTGAAATAAGTGCCACTGTTCGATAGTTTGAACATTCTTTAGTGCTTCCCTTTTTTGGTATGGGGATATAAGTTGATTTTTTCCAATCTGATGGCCATTCTTGTGTTTTCCAAATTTGCAGGCATAAGACATGCATCACCTTTACAGCATCATCTTGCAAGATTTTAAACAGTTCAGCTTGGATACCGTCATCTCCTGCTGCTTTGTTATTAGCAATGCTTCTTAAGGCCCATTCAACCTCACTCTTCAGGATGTCTGGCTCTAACTCACTGACCACACCGTCAAAGCTATCCCCAATATTAATCGAAGAGAATATTTGTAGCTCAGGGTTGAACTGGGGAGTCTTTGGTGCTCTCTGAGCCTTGTTGTTTTCATGCAGACGTTTCATTGCCAGGCTAGGCAACATCTTCAGTGCGAAAAGGGAGTGGAACTTGCTGTCTGTTTATATACCCTGGCTTGTCCTGCCTGTGTTGGTGGGGGTCTTGTACTCTCCTTGGTAGTTCCTTGATCCCCAATATTATTATCCTTCCTATACAGATCTTCCGTATATTCTTGCCACCTTTTCTTGATCTCTTCTGCTTCTGTTAGGTCCTTACCATCTTTGTTTTTGATCATACCCATTTTTGCCTGGAATTTACCTCCAATGTTTCTAATTGTCTGGAAGAGGTATCTTGTCCTTCCTATTCTATTGTCTTCTTCCACTTCTTCATATTGCTTGTTTAAAAATAATTCCTTATCTCTTCTGGCTAACCTCTGGAATTTTGCATTGAATTGGGCATATCTCCCCCTATCCCTGTTGCCTTTTGCTTTCCTTCTTTCTTGGGCTACTTCCAGTGTCTCAGCAGACAGCCATCTTGCCTTCTTGGTTTTCTTTTTCTTTGTGACGTTTTTTGTTGCCACCTCCTGAACAATGTTGCGAACTTCTGTCCATAGTTCTTCCAGGACCCTATCTACTAAATCTAGTCCCTTAAATCTATTCTTCACCTCCACTGCATATTCCTTAGGAATATTCGTGAGCTCATATCTAACTGATCTGTGGGTCTTCCCTATTCTCTTTAGTCTGATTCTAAATTTTGCAATAAGAAGTTCGTGATCTGAACTACAGTCAGCTCCAAGTCCTGTTTTTACCAACTGTATAGATGTCTGCCACCTTTGGCTGCAAAGGATGTAATCAATCTGATTTCGGTGTCGACCATCTGGTGAAGTCCATTTATAAAGTCATCTTTTAGGTTGTTGGAAGAGAGTGTTTGTTATGCACAGTGAGTTGTCTTGGCAAAATTCTATCAGGCTATGTCCCGCTTCATTTTGTTCTCCCAGACCATGCTTGCCTGTAATTCCAGGTGTCGTTTTACTACCCACCTTAGCCTTCCAATCTCCTGTAATGAAAATAACATCTCTTTTTGGTATATTATCCAGTAGGTGCTGCAGATCTTCATAGAACTGATCTACTTCTGCTTCTTCAGCATCTGTGGTTGGGGCATATATTTGGATCACTGTGATGTTAAATGGCTTACCCTGAATTCGAATTGAGATTTCAAGCATAGGTTACCCCACAAAACGGCTAAAGCAATTTCTGTTTCCTATCCAACTAAATGGATCTAGATAATCAGTATCATTCAGGTATGTATGAGCTACAATTTCACTACCTTTTCAATAATCTTTCCTCAAAATTGGAATATTTGAGACTAGTGTATAATTTTATAGGTCTCCTAAGTCAACAGAGGGATTCTTTAACACAGAACTAATAACTGCATCCTTGAGGTAGAAGGGGGGGGGGGACACATGCCACTCCTAAGAAGGCACTGATCACCACTATGTGGTTGGTTATTTCCTGGCCAGTGGCAAGGGTTGAGTAGGCAGCTGGTGGTCTTCATTTCTCCACATACACTGCCTGCATCTTCAAGATCTACAAGCTGAAAATAATCCATAGTAAAAGGATAAACAATTGCAGATATTGCATCTGAATCATCTGCCATAGCACTGGAGTCCAAGTGAAGGTGTTCAATTGATTCTGTCCACAAAGAATGATGCAAATTTCTCAGAGTGAGCCACCAACAGTTCTGGCTCCCCACACTGAACTAAATGCCATGTAGAAGAGGAAAGAGATGCCATGGAAGGCAGTGAAGTTTGGAAAGTAGCTAGAAACAGCAATGGGAGTGTGAATTTCTGCAGTTCTTTTGGACCACTTGTCAGGAGTTAGCATCCTTCCAGCATAAGGGATAAGTGTATGGGAGATGGGTTTCGTAGTAATTGTATTAGCAGTCCTGTAGTAGTATCTGAGCATGGGAGAAGCATGATTGCTGAGAGGCCTGAGCACCTTCAAGGTCAACATGGCTGGCTTATTAGCGTTCGTTAGCAAGGAATGTGGGAAAGGGAGTAGAGAACCGTTAGAAAGTAGAATGGAATTTTACTGCTAGCTAGGCTTAGTGAGGGGGGGATTTTGCTTTTAGAAATTGTGCAGCCTTTAGGGAGGGGTTAGAGGAACCGAGGGATTTTATCTTAGCGTTTTCGCACGGTTTCCTTCAGATTGATCTTTGAATGGGATTGAGCCTCTATATCAGGGCTTTCCAAAGTTTTCCTGCGGCGACACACCAACCGCCGTTGGTGTGTCGCCGTGGGAAAACCCAGAAGCGCTGATGATGATCAGCGCTTCCGGGTTGTGTGGCGACACACCAGACTGTGTATGGCGACACACTTTTGTGTCGCGACACACAGTTTGGAAAGCTCTGATCTATATTAATAAAGTACTCTTCTACTTCACCTGATGGTGTGTAATTGAGAGTTCTTGGATTAATAACTGTGTGCCAGTTCATCACACCACTTTTTGTCAATGTGAACTGTGGAGGGAGTTTAACTAAAAAGAGAAAATATAAAGCAAGCAAAATATGCAGACAGTAGCAGGCGATAACTCGGTGGCCTTGACAAAATATCCTGAAATAAACTCTGACTGAACTTAGTAAACTGGCACAATTACTTTAGTCTGTAGCTGGTCAAAATCAGTTGTTATTTGCTCTCTAGGTAAAAATGTTTATACAGCTTATAGGTGTAAAGACTATTCTCAAAGAACATAGGCATTTTTGTTATGTACTGTAACCCTGCTAGGCTATTTATTAATTACATACAAATTAGTTAAATGAATATGTATACTGAACATGTAGCCCAGTGTTTTTTATTTTTCTGGAGAGATGCCTAATGATCTTTTTCATTAAAGGTATACCTGTTAGGTCTTGCTGTTGGTGGTTTCACTTGGGGTATTTCCCCACCAGAACTACAACAGTAAGGAATTTGATTCTGTCTGGGAAGGATGGAGGTTTAAAGCTTCCTGCCCCCATGTTGGGGTCCCTGTGCTTATTTTAAAGTTAGAAAAGATGGATTTCTTCCCTTTTGGAGGCAATGGTTATACTGCTTTGCAACAATATACTTTTATATTTGTAGGTAAATAAAACTTTGCAAGAAGGTATATAAATGTGAGGAATAAATATATGAATAAACAAATAATCATCTTATGGTCCCTGCAGGAGCCAGAGGGGACTTTTTGCCAGGCTCATGGGAGAGTCACAGATCTAAAGGATCCATAGTCTTTTTCATCCCACAGACTGGTTGCTAGTCCTGTATGCCAAGGATAACTGATACAGATTATTTCTGCCGCATTGATATCCATGAAAATGAGCTCATTTAAAAAGTGGGGAGATGGCCAGGGAAGAACATGGGCCCAGGAGGTTGATGGATTCATGGAAGGCTTTGATATCAGAGTACTCTGCAGCAAAAAATAGGATTAATTTGCCTATCTTCTGTTGTCTGTCCTTGAAAATAAAATGAATATGTCTTAACAGTCTCCCGGCAGCACCAGACTGATCTTGGATGATCCCCTGCAACCTAAACAGGGTCAGATCTGGTTATTACTTGGATAGAAGATTACCAGAGAATTCCAGGGCTATAGGCTAGACTGAGAAGTTGAAAAAAACATCCCAGAGGAGGGCAACAGCAACCCATGTCCTTATTATTGCCAAGAAAACAGCTGAACCTAGATAAAACTTTATATTACAGTTTAGGGAAGGGGGAATTAAACAAGTGAAAGGTTGGTTTCCCAAGGATCTAGTTTCTAATACTTCACCTTGCTCAATAAATAGTATAGCAGAGGTTGGCTGAAGACACCACTGGCTGAGAGGCAAAACTCAGTTTGAGACTCCATGTCAGAGATCGGCATATCTCTGCCAAAGACGCTAGACGGATATGCACATTCCAGGAGGCTGCAACTGATACGAAAGAGACACCGGCTTTGAAGTAGACCGGGTCGCACCTAGCTGACGATCGCGAATACACATCTCCGCGAGCGGGTGTCTGAACAGCTTGGAAGACACGAGTTACACGTGTCACCACCAAAGAACCTTGGGGGGGGGGAGATTTAAATGTGCAAGCTTTGTTCGTGCTAGCTTCTGTATGCTATAATAAACTCTTCTGCTTCTAAGAACTCATTGTCTGTGAGTTACTCTAGAACAGGGAGATTATAGATATCGGATGGAGTGCCTTACATAAAGACTTGAATGGAAAAAAAAAATTTTTTTTGACTACCTATCCCAGGGATTACTCTGACAATCAGCGAACCCTCGGTTTAAGGTGGCCACACACACACACACCTCATTACCGCAGCACGAAATGGAATCGGTAGAGGCGGCAGGAATCAGCGAAGAAGCCAGACCCAGCTCATCAAGCACCCAGACGATGGAGGGAGTTGCCAGTGAGCGGGAGGGCAAGAAAGCACAGAAGAAGGAAAAACACATAGAGGTAACCAAAACCCCCATTCATCTAAGCAGCACCGAGCCAAGGCTGGTGGGATGGTCCGTAGCTGTGGGTGAAGGGATAGCGGAGAAGGGGGGGAAAGGCACTAAGAAGAGAGTCACACCAACCCAGCGCATCGAGCGTTTAGAAGACCAGATGTCCCATGTGCAGTTGAACATGGGAATGCTGATCAACAAAATGGACTCTTTGGGAGCAGCCTTTGGCCGGAATCAATAAAGATTGAACACTTCCAGTATGGATTAAAACAGGACCTACTGGGAAAGGCATTAGATAGAGATGACCCTGGAACCTTGGAGGGGTGGATCCAATTAGCTGGGAAAATTGAAAGCAACAGACTACAGCTACAAAGTATCAGAAACTTACAGTTCAAGCAGAGGAACGGGGGAACTTTCAGTAACCAGCTCCGCTCGAACGTGAAACAGTGGAATTGGGAAGAGGAGAAAGATTGCCGGACAAGAGAGGGACTGTGCTTCCGCTGTGGGAAGGAGGGACACCGAATAAGTGATTGCCCTCAGGGGGAAGCAAACTTTAAGGAAAAACCTCCATCGAAAAAGGCAGCTGACAGAAGTACCCTCAAAGCAACACCCACCAAAGGAAAAGGAGTGGCGGCGGCAACTGTGAACCCATGGCAGAATCCGGACCTGGAAGAAGACAGTGAGGACTCTGACTTTGAAATCCAGACGGCGGGAAACGAGCCAGGTCTGTTCTGATGAGCACCACAGGACAGACCTCCACAAAGGGGCGCAAAGGAAGTAGCTGCAACAACCCGACAATGCACCTAAAGGTACAGTTGAGGACTTTGGGTGGGAGGAAGGAATATGCGGGGGTTGCAATGCTAGACTCGGGTTGCTCTAGGAACTTGATGCACCCGAACGTAGCTAAAAAGATGGGACTGAAACTTTTTAAGCTCGAAACACCCATCACGTTCTGCCAATTGGATGGGTCAGAACTGCAGGGGGGGCCAGTAGAGTTTTACACTGAAGGACTACAAATGACTATGGGGACTCATATAGAGACTCTGCGGTTCCTAGTGGCTCCCATTGCAACACAACCCATCGTGTTAGGACTGAAATGGCTGAGAGCAAGAAACCCCAAGGTGGACTGGGTTTCGGGCGAATTGGACTTTATGGATGGGACTTATCTTGAAATGGACAATGATAGCACACCTAATAGACTTGAGCTGGGGGCAACCGGGATGGAACAGGAGGAGGGGGAGCAGGACCAAGGGGGTGGCACACTCACAGACACAATACCGGAAAAATACCTCCCTGTGGTGGAGGTATTTGACAAGAAGGAATGTGAGCAAGAACCCCCCCATAGGCAGTCAGATGCAACCATTGACCTCATCCCAGGGGCACCGTTCCCCAAGCCCAAGATGTATGCCATGACACAAAAGGAACTGCAAGAATTGCGCAAATTTATAGATAAAAATTTGGCACGTGGGTTCATTGAGCCAGCCAACTCCCCCCTTGCAGCCCCGGTATTGTTCAGGAAGAAAAAAGACGGGTCCCTCCGGCTTTGCACTGATTACAGGGGTCTCAATGCAATTTTGGTTACAAGACAGTACCCTCTGCCATTGCTGTAAGACATGTTAGCCCAACTATCAAAAGGGAAAATTTTCACGAAGCTAGATGTTAGGGAAGCCTGTTATTGTGTTCGCATAAGGGAGGGGGACAAGTGGAAAACTGCGTTCAATTGCCCATTGGGATCTTTCCAATACAAGGTGCTCCCTTTGGGATTGCGGGGGGACCAGGAATCTTCATGAGGTTCATAAATGAAGTACTGTATGAATTTTTGTACAAAGGGGTAATTGTATACTTGGATGACACACTGATTTTTTCTGAAAATCTGGAGGAACACATGGAACTAGTTAAGAGGGTGCTTGAGAAATTACTTGAGGCGAAGCTTTATGTAAAACTTGAGAAATGTGAATTTCACAGGGAACAACTAGACTTCTTGGGGTATTGCATTTCACACAAGGGCATCGAAATGGACCCTGAGAAAGTCAAAGCGGTCCTGGGCTGGCAGCCCCCCCGAACACGCAGACAGCTACAAGCGTTCCTCGGGTTCGCGGGGTTCTATAGGCAGTTCATTCAAAATTTCGCACAGATCGCGTTGCCCTTGACTGACCTATTAAAGATGAAAAGCAAGGGTGCAAAAGCAAAAGCCCCACCACCGAGCACGAAACTCGTGTGGACACAAGAGTGCCAGGTAGCTTTTGATAGGCTAAAGGAGATGTTCACGAGGGAGCGCATACTCAAACACCCAGAAGCAGACAAACCATTTGTGATACACACAGACGCATCAATTAGCGCAGTGGGGGCCATACTACTGCAGGCAGATGACACTGGGAAACTAAGACCGTGTGTATACATTTCACGGAAATTTAATCAGACGGAGAAACGATGGCATATTTGGGAGAAAGAGGCATTCGCGGTCAAACATGCCCTAAGCACGTGGCGACACCTCCTAGAAGGGACAGCAGAGGCGTTCCAAGTGTGGACTGACCACAAAAACTTGGAAGCTCTCAAATCCCCTAGAAAACTAAATCCGAAACACCTCAGGTGGGCAGAGTTTTTTAGTAGATTCAACTTCACGTTGAAGTACTTCCCTGGGGGGAAAAACTACTTGGCAGACGCACTGTCACGCCTACCGCAACATGAGGGCAAAATGGAGGAGGTCATTGAATCGCTCACCCCCTCCCAACCAGCGGAGGCTCAGAGCTCAGCGGCAATAGAAGGGAGGGGGGAAGGCAATATGGCAATCACCCGCAGCAGCGCGAAGCGCGCGGCTGAGAGCGACCACTGGACAGCCGAACTGCGGGCGGCAACAGCAACAGACACTTGGTGGGGGGAGAACAAACAGACCCTAGTGGAAAAGGATGGAGTGGGGTGGAAGGACAACAAAGCCTATGTCCCTGAGCCCCTAAGGCAAAAGGTTTTGAGCATGCATCATGATCACAAAACGGCAAGGCATTTCGGATTCGTTAAAACACTACACTTAATTTGGCGCAAATTCTGGTGGCCATCCTTGCGCATGGACGTTAAAGCCTATGTGCGCTCATGCTCAGTGTGCGCAACCGCCAAAAGGAAAATGGGAAAACCCACAGGGAAATTGCAGGAAGTAGCAAACCCCACACAACCATGGAAGCAAATTGCCATGGATTTTATAGTGGATTTACCGATGAGCAAGAAGAACACGGCCATTTGGGTGGTCACAGACTTATTTTCCAAGCAGGCACACTTCATTGCATGCAAAGGAATACCGAATGCCCAAAAACTAGCTAGACTATTT
Source organism: Charina bottae (assembly GCA_023362775.1). NCBI lineage: Eukaryota > Metazoa > Chordata > Lepidosauria > Squamata > Charinaidae > Charina > Charina bottae. The sequence goes on from JALMGJ010000003.1 coordinate 6,365,081, forward strand.
ATTCAACACATCTATAGAGCCCATGGAACGCCGGAATGCATAATCAGCGATCGCGGCAGCACTTTCACTTGCAAGTTTTGGCGGGCATTTTTGAAGTTAATTGGATCGGAACAAGGGCTCAGTAGTACGTTCCATCCATGCACAGATGGTGCGAGTGAACGTCTGAATGCCACACTGGAGCAGTACCTTAGATGCTACATTAATTATCAACAAAACGATTGGGCGGAACTGTTGCCGTTCGCAGAGGTTGCTTACAATAACGCGCTACATCAAAGCACAGGGTTTTCGCCATTCAAAGTCGCTACAGGGCAGGAATTTGTGACTATCCCCGAATTGGCCATGTCACACAACACAGAACTACCACAACCCCTAAAAGCGGACGAATGGATAGAAAAAATTAGCAGTAATTGGCCAGTCATGGTGCAAACACTGCAGGAAGCCAAGGCAAGTTATAAAAAACATGCCGACCGCAAGAGGGGGGAAGAATGGGACTTGAGAGTAGGAGACAAGGTGTACTTGTCAACGAAAAACCTGAGGGCAACACAACCGTCACAGAAACTGGCACCAAAATTCATAGGTCCATTCCCAATCATTGAGGTCATCAACCCAGTAACGGCAAAATTGCAATTACCAAAGGCACTAAGAAAGGTGCACCCTGTTTTCCATATCAGCTTGCTGAAACAACACCACAGTTCACAACAATGGCACCCAGAACCAGAGGAACCGCCCCCATTATTGGTAGAAGGAGAACCACACTTTGAGATTGATAGCATTCTGGACTCTAGATGGCACAAGGGGCAGTTGCAGTATCTAGTGAAGTGGCAGCATCTACCAATTGGAGAGAGGGAGTGGGTCAGTGCCAAACACACACGCGCTCCCAAGCTCGTAAAAACCTTTCACAGGGAGTTCCCGGACAAACCGCATTGAACCAAGCGCTTGGAAAAGGCAAGGTGTTAAATTATTTCTGCTCTCTCTTTACAGGAAATGTATGGATATGTATAAATATGTTGAGCTAACCCAAAACACGCACCAATGGAGGGGGGGGAGCATCTTGGGCCGGGAGCATGTCAGAGATCAGCAGATCTCTGCCAAAGACGCTAGACGAATATGCACATTCCAGGAGGCTGCAACTGATACGAAAGAGACACCGGCTTTGAAGTAGACCGGGTCGCACCCAGCTGACGATCGCGAATACACATCTCCGCGAGCGGGTGTCTGAACAGCTTGGAAGACACGAGTTACACGTGTCACCACCAAAGAACCTCGGGGGGGGGGAGATTTAAATGTGCAAGCTTTGCTGGTTTCAGCCATTCAAGTCTTTGTTCGTGCTAGCTTCTGTATGCTATAATAAACTCTTCTGCTTCTAAGAACTCATGTGTCTGTGAGTTACTCTAGAGCAGGGAGATTATAGATATCGGATGGAGTGCCTTACACTCCAATCCAGTGCAGTCAAACTGTTGCTATGAGGAAACATAAGGGGCTACCTTTGGAATACAGCTGCAGTAGGAACAAGGCTTCTGAGGGACTTGGGATGTGATGGTATGTGGCAATGAACTTGGGAGACAGGAGGAAGAGCCACAGAGAAGACAACGGTTAGACAAGTGACAGCTGAGTCTGCAGAAGGAACGTGGGTGTGGCAAACATCTCAGAAGGGACCCTCCCTAGTTTCTTTGACTGTAAAGGTGAGGGGGGGGGGAGATGTACTTTCAGACTTGCAAGATTCTGTTAATTTAACCTTACAATAAAGTTAGAGCTAGTACTTCTGGGTGTGCTTCTTGTCTGGACTACCTCGTAAGGCTGATGTCAGATCCATCAAAACAACCATCACTCCCCCACACACACATACACCCACAGAGTAGCTCCTACCTACAAATCACAGGCATTTTGTTGGTTTCTGTATAAACCTCAGGAATCATATTCTTTAATTACAGCTCAGTGATGGCACAGGTTATTAGTTCTGGGTGATAACTTCATTAATTTCCACATTAAATCTTTACTGCAGTCAGATTTAGCTCAGCATCACTCCATTAGGTGCCAACTGGTGCTCTGATCCTAAACATCACCATCAGCATATCTGCCAGCAATAAGACTGCATTTTAGGATGTTGCAAACTTATGGTTATTTTCTTGTGGGCTATGAAACAAATTGTAAATGTAGGGGTGAGTTGATCTATAATGTTTTTTATCCATCTACATTACTTGATTTTAATAAATATATCAAGCCAATAATTAATGTGTTTAGAAAGCATATCAATTGCCCACTCCTTCAATGGCTCTGTGTGGCTTACAAACTACAGTAAAAACATAATTCACATGAAAAAATAAAGCAAGCTAATTCTGGAAAATAAATATGTATTTATGTAAGTATTTACTTGTTGTTTATTTGTTCAGTCGCTTCCGACTCTTCGTGACTTCATGGACCAGCCCACGCCAGAGCTTCCTGTCAGCTGTCACCATCCCCAGCTCCCCTAAGGTCGAGTCCGTCACCTCCAGAATATCATCCATCCATCTTGCCCTTGGTCGGCCCCTCTTCCTTTTGCCTTCCACTTTCCCCAGCATCAGCATCTTCTCCAGGGTATCCTGTCTTCTCATTATGTGGCCAAAGTACTTCAGTTTTGCCTTTAATATCATTCCCTCAAGTGAGCAGTCTGGCTTTATTTCCTGGAGTATGGACTGGTTTGATCTTCTTGCAGTCCAAGGCACTCTCAGAATTTTCCTCCAACACCACAGTTCAAAAGCATCTACTGTATCTTTCTTCGCTCAGCCTTCCTTATGGTCCAGCTCTCGCAGCCATAGGTTACTACAGGGAATACCATTGCTTTAACTATGCAGACCTTTGTTGTCAGTGTGATGTCTCTGTAAGTATTTACTTACTTACTTACATAAATAAGTAGCCTCCTCCTACATGATAATAAGGAAGGGGCTCACTTCAACTCCAGTGACTATTTATTCCATTAAGACAGGCCCTGCTGCAGAGTTGACTAAGTTGGTTGTAGATATCACCCAGTTTCATGATTAGATCCATATAATAATAATTCAGAAATATAATCAAAATCATTATCTTTTTCCTCCTTTGGATTAAGGATATCTTTTCAAACTTGGTAAGGAAGAGGCCATATTAGAAGAAAATATTCAGCAAGGCCCAAATGTCCCCTCCTCAGAAATTCAAATTTTCAGAAAAGCATATATTTAGCTCTTTACCATAAATATTCCCTTTTCTTTTTAATTCTTTGTCATGGCCATAGCTATGTAATCATCACAGAGAATTCTTGCATGTGAAATGCTTTTTGCAGGAATATCTATAGACCCATTTTGGAATAAGGAAGAAGTATGCTTGGAGATTCTCGGCTTTTTTTTTTTTTGCAAATCTAGGTGTCAAATATTCTCTCAACAATCTCTAAATATGCAAATTTCCTAAACATTTATACTGGAATTTAATATTTCCTGCCATTTATTTCCATCATTCAACATTTGACAACTGGTATTTCATCACCAGCATTCAGTAGTGTTCGAATGGCACCAGATCAGTATGATATGTGAGGATAGGTATGCGAAGATCCAAACAGGGATGTAAAAATCCAAGAAAATTAGTGTTTATATAACATTCCAGAAAGTTTGCATGCATTATGTTCCAACTATTATACCTAACTTATAAGCATTTTAACCCTCTCACCTAGGGAACTGAGACAGAGAGAAAATGAGTTCAAGGCTGAAGCAAGATTTTGACTGTGAATTTCCTGATTTGGAGCTTCACCACCATTGCTACCATGGTACTCTTTATGTATCACCTTCAGATGTATAGATTTCCATCTTCTCTCCTGCCAATCTAGCTCCTAGATAACTTAGCAGCTCCTGAATTTTTGTACCCTTGACTTCCCTGCTCATCAGTTCATAAGTGACAGGTGTCTTCTCCATGTGCATGCCAAAAATATAAGCATTCTCAAGAAATGATTGCATGAAATGAGGCTGTGGAGAGGTGTGTGTGTGTGTGTGTGTGTGTGTGTGTGTGTGTGTGTACAGTGTGTGTGTGTATCTGTGTATGTATGTATGTGTATGTGTGTATGTGTATGTGTGTACGTGTACGTGTACGTGTACGTGTACGTATACATATACGTATATGTATACGTATTGTTGTTTATTCGTTCAGTCGTTTCCGACTCTTCGTGACTTCATGGACCAGTCCACGCCAGAGCTTTCTGTCGGCCGTCACCATCCCCAGCTCCCCAATGGTTGAGTCTGTCACCTCCAGAATATCATCCATCCATCTTGCCCTTGGTCGGCCCCTCTTCCTTTTGCCTTCCACTTTCCCTAGCATCAGCTTCTTCTCCAAGGTATCCTGTCTTCTCATTATGTGGCCAAAGTACTTGAGTTTTGCCTTTAATATCATTCCCTCAAGTGAGCAGTCTGGCTTTATTTCCTGGAGTATGGACTGGTTTGATCTTCTTGCAGTCCAAGGCACTCTCAGAATTTTCCTCCAACACCACAGTTCAAAAGCATCTATCTTCCTTCGCTCAGCCTTCCTTATGGTCCAGCTCTCACAGCCATAGGTTACTACAGGGAATACCATTGCTTTAACTATGCGGACCTTTGTTGTCAGTGTGATGTCTCTGCTCTTAACTATTTTATCAAGATTTGCCATTGCTCTCCTCCCAAGAAGTAGACGTCTTCTGATTTCCTGGCTGCAGTCAGCGTCTGCAGTAATCTTTGCGCCTAGAAATACAAAGTCTGTCACTGCCTCCACTTTTTCTCCCTCTATTTGCCAGTCATCAATCAAGCTCGTTGCCATAATCTTGGTTTTTTTGAGGTTTAACTGCAACCCAGCTTTTGCACTTTCTTCTTTCACCTTCGTCATAAGGCTCCTCAATTCCTCCTCGCTTTCAGCCATCAAAGTGGTATCATCTGCATATCTGAGATTGTTAATGTTTCTTCCAGCGATTTTAACTCCAGCCTTGGATTCCTCAAGCCCAGCATGTCGCATGATGTGTTCTGCGTACAGGTTGAATAGGTAGGGTGAGAGTATACAGCCCTGCCGTACTCCTTTCCCAATCTTAAACCAGTCCGTTGTTCCGTGCTCTGTTCTTACCGTTGCTACTTGGTCGTTATACAGATTCCTCAGGAGGAAGACAAGATGACTTGGTATCCCCATACCACCAAGAACTTGCCACAATTTGTTATGATCCACACAGTCAAAGGCTTTAGAATAGTCAATAAAACAGAAATAGATGTTTTTCTGAAATTCCCTGGCTTTCTCCATTATCCAGCGGATATTGGCAATTTGGTCTCTAGTTCCTCTGCCTTTTCTAAACCCAGCTTGTACATCTGGCAATTCTTGCTCCATGAATTGCTGGAGTCTACCTTGCAAGATCTTGAGCATTACCTTACTGGCATGTGAAATAAGTGCCACTGTTCGATAGTTTGAACATTCTTTAGTGCTTCCCTTTTTTGGTATGGGGATATAAGTTGATTTTTTCCAATCTGATGGCCATTCTTGTGTTTTCCAAATTTGCTGGCATATGGCATGCATCACCTTGACAGCATCATCTTGCAAGATTTTAAACAGTTCAGCTGGGATACCGTCGTCTCCTGCTGCCTTGTTATTAGCAATGCTTCTTAAGGCCCATTCAACCTCACTCTTCAGGATGTCTGGCTCTAACTCACTGACCACACCGTCAAAGCTATCTCCAATATTATTATCCTTCCTATACAGATCTTCCGTATATTCTTGCCACCTTTTCTTGATCTCTTCTGCTTCTGTTAGGTCCTTACCATCTTTGTTTTTGATCATACCCATTTTTGCCTGGAATTTACCTCCGATGTTTCTAATTTTCTGGAAGAGGTCTCTTGTCCTTCCTATTCTATTGTCTTCTTCCACTTCCGCACATTGCTTGTTTAAAAATAATTCTTTATCTCTTCTGGCTAACCTCTGGAATTTTGCATTTAATTGGGCATATCTCCCCCTATCACTGTTGCCTTTTGCTTTCCTTCTTTCTTGGGCTACTTCCAGTGTTTCAGCAGACAGCCATCTTGCCTTCTTGGTTTTCTTTTTCTTTGGGACGTTTTTTGTTGCCGCCTCCTGAACAATGTTGCGAACTTCTGTCCATAGTTCTTCCGGGACCCTATCTACTAAATCTAGTCCCTTAAATCTATTCTTCACCTCCACTGCATATTCCTTAGGAATATTAGTGAGCTCATATCTAACTGATCTGTGGGTCTTCCCTATTCTCTTTAGTCTGATTCTAAATTTTGCAATAAGAAGTTCGTGATCTGAACTACAGTCAGCTCCAGGTCTTGTTTTTACCGACTGTATAGATGTCCGCCACCTTTGGCTGCAAAGGATGTAGTCAATCTGATTTCGGTGTCGACCATCTGGTGAAGTCCATGTATAAAGTCGTCTTTTAGGTTGTTGGAAGAGAGTGTTTGTTATGCACAGTGAGTTGTCTTGGCAAAATTCTATCAGCCTATGTCCTGCTTCATTTTGTTCTCCCAGACCATGCTTGCCTGTAATTCCAGGTGTCGTCTGACTACCCACCTTAGCATTCCAGTCTCCTGTAATGAAAATAACATCTCTTTTTGGTGTATTATCTAGTAGGTGCTGCAGATCCTCATAGAACTGATCTACTTCTGCTTCTTCAGCATCTGTGGTTGGCGCGTATATTTGGATCACTGTGATGTTAAATGGCTTACCCTGAATTCGAATTGAGATCATTCTATCGTTTTTTGGATTGTATCCAAGCACTGCTTTAGCCACTTTATTATTAATTATGAAGGCTACTCCATTTCTTCTGTGGTCCTCTTGTCCACAGTAGTAGATCTGGTGGTCATCTGATGTGAAGTGGCCCATCCCAGTCCATTTCAGTTCACTGACACCTAAAATGTCTATATTTAATCTTGACATCTCACCAATAACCACATCCAATTTGCCCTGGCTCATAGATCTTACATTCCAGGTTCCTATGGTGTGTTGATCTTTAGAACATCAGATTCGTCGTTCACCACCAGCACCATCGGCCGCTAGCCGTCCTTTCGGCTTTGAGCTAGCTGTGTCATCACATCTGGGGCTAGTTGAACGTATCCTCTGTTCCTCCCCAGTAGCATTTTGACCATCTTCCGACCTGGGAGTCCCATCTTCCGATGGTATACCGACATATCTTTGGTTGTACTGATCCATTTAGTTTTCATGGCAAGAATACTGGGGTGGGTTGCCATTACCTTCCCCAGGGATCGTATTTAGTCTGACCTCTCTGCCACGACCTTCCCGTCTTGGGTGTCCCTTCACGGTTTAGCTCATGGTTTCACTGAGGTGCTCAAGCTCCAGCACCACGACAAGGTAACGATCTCCTTTGCTGGAGATGTATACGTATATGTATATGAATTCCCTTCTCATCCCTATGGGTGGTACAACGGCACAACCAAGTAGCTTGCATTGTGTACAGGAACATCTGCACAATGTGTGGGCTAGACCCTCCCAAGTCCAGATGGGAGATTCCACAGAAGGTTGTGGAGAATGACAGGGCTAAGATCCTGTGGTACTTCCAGATCCAGACAGACAGGCAGGTACTGGCCAATCAACCAGACATCGTGGTAGTAGACAAGGACCAGAAGACAGCGGTGGTGATAGATGTAGCGGTGCCAAGTGACAGCAACATCAGGAAGAAGGTGTATAAGAAGCTGGAGAAGTACCAGCACCTGAAGGAGGAACTAGAGAGGATGTGGAAAGTGAAGGCCAAAGTGGTCCCAGTGGTGGTAGGGGCACTTGGGGCTGTGACTCCCAAGCTGGGAGAGTGGCTCCAACAGATCCCAGGAACAACATCAGAGCTCTCTGTCCAGAAGAATGCAGTGCTAGGAACAGCTAAGATACTGTGCAGAACCCTCAAACTCCCAGGCCTCTGGTAGAGGACCCGAGGTTGAGGAAGACATATACCACCCACAGGGGTGAGAAGGGATTTTTTTTATTATATATGATTTTCAAGAGATTATCAAAATACTGTAAAATGAAACATTTCATTTTGCTTGCTGTCTTCTTTCTTAGCAAGGAGGAAAAAAGGAAACTGCTTTCGTCACCCTGTTCTATTCCTATCTTAAGAGTCAGTTAATAAGTTCTCATTAAGCCAAAACAAACATAATGGCCATTGTGACAAGAAACATAACTTACAACCAGAACGCAGTTGCCAGAGGTACTTATTCTTTCAAGCCAGGTTATATATGTCCCACGTGGACTGGAGCTATTATTATGCACCCAGGACAGGCTGATTTTACGTCTCCAGGTGATTAGCTACCAGATTGGTCTTTCAGTCCTTTTTGGAACAGTCCATTTTGGAAGTTGCTTTTTGATGCTTGATTATGGTGCAGCCCAGTTCTTCTACATGAGCTTCTTTGAAGGAAATCCTTTAAATACTGTTTGTTTTCTATAAATATGCTTGGAATACCAACTGAGAAGCCTAGTCTTTTCCCAATTTTATCTGGAAATATGGCCTACTGAGATTAATGAGACCTGATGCAAAATACATATGCATGAATACTGTTTACTCTAAAGTGCATATTTCTTCATTGAGTTTCCAAAATAATATTATTCACATTTGTTTTTGTCCCCTCCCAAAAGCCCAGAGCAGTGTAAGTATTTCCTTACCACCACCTTTTTGATCCTCATATTAAGCTGAGAAGGACAGGCTAGCTCAAAATTATACAGTCTGCTTCACATCTGAGTGGAGTTTTAAATTGAGGTCTTTATAGCCCATGACTAAAATTCAAAACATAGTTCATAAAAAGCAACTATGCTAGACAATCCAGAGCACCCCAGTGCAGATTCCCATTTCCAACAGTGGCCACAGATGCCTAACAGGAGTCCACAAGAAGAACCTGAAAGCAATATAACCCTCTCCTGCTATTGTTTTCCAGCAATTGGCTTTGATCCAAGAAATGGCATAAAGCAATAATAAATAGAAGTCCCTGAAAGCCTGGTTATCTCTCAGAAATTGGTTAACATCTTTGGGGAAAAAAACCAAATCAAAGTTCATCATATTTTCTGGCAGTGAATTCTATAAATCCTTGATAGATTATTATAATAATTATTATTTATTTAATTTATATGACCGCCCATCTCCCCCCAACGGGGAACTCTGGGCGGTTTACAACAAAAAAGAATTAAAATAGAACATACAATATAAAACATCAATTCATACAATTAATAATAAATAATTATAAATTTAAAATCCAGATGGACGAAAGAATAATAAAGGGAGGACTTTTTAGGATTAAGGGACAAGCCACCCCCATGAGGAACTATCCCTTCCTCCTTCCCATGCCAGGCAGCAGAACCAGGTCTTCAGATCTTTCCTAAAGGTCGGGAGGGAGGAGATCTGTCTCAACTCCGGGGGCAAGGTGTTCCACAGTGTAGGAGCAACTACAGAGAAGGCCCGTCTCCTAGACCCCATCAGGTGACACTCTTTAATTGATGGGGCTCGTAGCAGGCCCTCCCTGAATGATCGGGTGGGGCGGGTCGATAATATGGGGATAAGACGGTCCCTCAGGTATTCTGACCCCATGCCATGTAGGGCTTTAAAGGTGATAACCAACACCTTGAATTGTACCCGGAAGCAAACCGGCACCCAATGTAGCTCGCGGAGCAGTGGTGTTACATGTGCAGATCTTGGTGCACCCAAAATTGCTCGCGCGGCCGCATTCTGCACCAGCTGTAGCTTCCGGATAGTCTTCAAGGGTAGCCCCATGTAGAGCGCATTGCAGTAATCTACATGGGAGATGACGAGAGCATGAGTGACTGTCCGGAGGGCATCGCGATCCAGGATGATGAAGAAGATCCTATCTATCCAGGATAGATGAAGAAGTACTTCCTGAAGTCTGTTCTAATCCTATTGTCAGTCAATCGAATTGGGTAAGACTGAGAACAGGAGAAAAATGTCTGTGTTTCCTCCATTTGATCAAGTGCATGTTTTTATAAGTCTCTTTCTTGCCCTACTGTCATACATCTGCTGGTTCTGCCGTCTTGCCTGGGAGGGAAACGTCAACAGTTCCTCTTGGGGATGGCTGGCCCCTTGAAGCCTCCCAGTGATTTATTTTAATATTCTTCTTGGAATTCATATTTTGTATTCATGTAATTTTATATATTTTTAATCTCTATTTTGTTGTGCACCGCCCAGGGTCCCCGTTGGGGGAGATGGGCGATAATATAAATTTAATAAAATAAATAAATAAATAAATAAATAAGTAAGCCATTCAGAGTGGCACTGAATCTCAAATAATAAATATCCTTTCTCCCCCCTAAACACAGTTCCCACCCCACTCCAACCTAGTGATGTTTTCCGCATATGGAAGTTTCTCTCTCCCCACAATCATGATCCTTTTCTTCTTTATTTGGATCCCTTTTCTGGTTCTAGGTCACTCTTGTTGAGATGAGATGATAACAGCTATATACACTACTCCAATTCTGGGTAGGGAAGCACATTCTTCTTGACTCCTTGCAACTATATGGACAAATGCATGTATTTTCTAGGCAGCAACACTGAAGTAGTTTGCCAGTGCTTTTTTCCACTTCCCAGTCTAGTCTATAGACCTGGGATCGGTGCTCCCTTCCAAAAATCAACCAGATCCAATCCCAATTGACCAGATCAGCCAAGATTTGTAAGTGTTTCCTCCTGCTGAGACAAGTAAGGCTGCATTATTCATTTATATGAAGCTGTTATATATAGCCATTATTATCAGTTTCCTAGCTGATACCTTTAATTGATGAATCGTAATAATTTATCATGAAATATTGTAATCTTCAGGGGAAATGTTCTATAGTCCTTGGAAACAGAATTAAGTGGGGAAGCTAGATTGTTTCATTATATGGTTGACCCTTTTTCAGCAAACACATACAGGGACTTGTTCCAGCTTTCCCAGTCTGATATCCTCCAGGAGCATTGAACTAGAGGCTCCATCATCTCCTATGCACAAAGAGGGCACAAAATTAGGGAGTCTGGCATTCGTTGTAAAGGATCATCTTAGAGATATGATGAATTTGAGTAGATCCAAAGTCTATGACCTCCTTCCAAACAAGAAGAGAAGCCATAGCAATAAATTCAGGGCAGTAGCCAGCAAAGGAGAGAGGGAAGCCACCTGCTATCTGACACCAGAAAAGAAATATAATTATTGGCGTCTGTGCTTTGTAAATCCCTGGCTAATAAGGCTGCACTGTCAGAGGTGGGCTTAATAACCGATACGGTGGAGTAATTAGAAGAATAGTCAGCTGGTGTCCACATTTAAATAAAATTTATTCCTTTTCCTCTGCCCACTGACATCCAGGATCAGAACCAAAATGGAAAAATGAAATGTTAGCCGCTGTGCCAGCCTAGGCTACAACAAAAGGAGGCCTTTACTGCCATTGGGTACAAATATTTAGGACTGGTGATCTTTTCAGTCTGTACTAAGTTCCTGAGTAGTTTTGTAATGTGGAGAGCATGGTGGCTGGTCCCTTCCCAACTGTAGGAAATTTTAACAGGTGGCTCAGCGGGTAAGACGCTAGGCTTGTCGATCGGAAGATCGCAAGTTCGGAGGTTCGAATCCCTAGTCCCATGTGACGGAGTGAGCTCCCGCACTCACCCCAGCTCTTGCCAACCTAGCAATTCGAAAGCCTGCAAATGCAAGTAGATGAATAGGTACCACTTCGGTGGGTAGGTAACAGCGTTCCGAGCATGTCATGCGACCACATGACCGTGGAAGCGTCTTTGGACAACGCTGGCTCTTCGGCTAACAAATGGAGATGAGCACCAGCCCCTAGAGTTGGACACAACTGCACAAATATGCGGGGGGAACCTTTACCTTTTTTAAAAAAAATGGTTACAACGTTGGAGACCTGGGTTCAAGTCCACCCTCAGCCATGGAAACCCACTGGGTGACTTTGAGCCTGTCATTCATCTCAGTCCAACTTATGTCAGAGGGTTGTTGTGGTGGAGAAAAAAAATGGGAGGAAGGAGTGCTATATACACTGCCTTGAGCTTCCAGTGGAAAGGTGGGATGGATATGCATCTAATAAAGAAATCATAGAACTTGGCCAGTAATTTCCGAACTGAAAGCACCACAATAGAGTTGCTGATGTGCAAACACTGAAATAATTCAAGATTCCTTTGACTCCAAATAATCACTTACATAGCAGCTGCCTGCCCATTGCACTGTTTTGATCTTGCTTTCTTCCATTTCTTTAGAGTTAAATCATTCTGTTGTGTCTTCTCATTAGGTCAAGTGTGTGATTTAATTTTTCGGTCACTCTAACATACCAGCAATAGAAATCCATGTCCTAGAAGAGTTTACCCAATGAATTTCTGCCTGAGTAACTATCCTAATCTTGCTACTCTCCAATAAAAAGGCATATCCAGAAGGTACATTCCCTTTGTGTTTCCACCAGCAGTGAGTTTCCAGTATCCCTAAAACATACCACGTTAATTCAGAATGTTACAATTTCACACTTAAATTCTGTTTTGAATTCCATTTTGGAAATTTCACTTTCGAAATCTGAAGGGTAGTGTCATGGCCCACACCAGTGCGAACCATGCCATGAGTTATACACTGTAGATTAGTTGGGGGATGGCAGCAAGATCTGTGACAGCCACAGCGGCTCTGGGAACCAGGAGAAGAGGATCACATTCCAGCAACGACAGTTGAAGATTGTTTATGGCGGCAAGCTGCACGAAGGTCATTCAGTGGGTGCCAGTTGGAAATGTCTGGGAGATGAGCGTAAGGTGGGAGGGGGGTGCAAGTGTGAGTGGAAATGTACAAGCAAGAACGTTATCAACAAGGGGGGCTGGCACGGAGGGGGAGAAAGAACTTATTTGACTGCTTAGGCGGGAAAAACTGCATTCTGAGCTCTGACTATGTTTCCTGTTACTTTGTCTCAATAAAACTTCTTCTATATCCTAAATGGATTGTACTGAGGAGTCTTGACTTGGGAACTTAAGAACTGGGATCATCACAGGTAGCTAATTTTGAATATTTATGATATGAATGTGGTATTTAGATAAAATAATGTCATCTGTAATAAACTGTTAACAAAAAAAGAAAAACTTGTCTCTATGCACTGCCTGATTTTCAGTTTATATGAATGGAGAGAAAGGGGAAACATTTGAGCCTTAGGATATGATACAGAATATAGTACAAATGTCATTCAGTCCAGCCCTAGTGCTCAAATTGATTTTCTGGCGGCATAGCTGTTTCAGCCTATTTTCTGTGCCACAAATTAAACCTCTTCCTATTGGAAACTGAATGCCCCAATACTTTAATAATAACTCAAGAGCAGGGAGAGATTAGTTTCACCTCCAGTAATTTTTCTGCTATCCAGTTTTGGAGGCTATATTTAGGGCAGGAGAAAATCTCAAAGGCTTTACAATTGCAGAGAGAATAATGCCAACTGCTTGCCATAGTCCGATATTGTGCCGTTGGTGTGTGTATGCATAAAATAAAATGTTGAAAGAATTTTCCAGTTTTGGCTTAGCATAACTTATTCTTTTACAAGTTTGGGCCGTAGCCTTGGAAACCAAGTGAGTATGTGGGAAATTGCACTGATTAACTTATTCAGCAGTGAGCCAGTGAGGAGTGTATCTTGCCTTGGAAAAAGGGGAAGAGGATGCATGGAACCAAGATTTGTGCCATTCAGAAGTTGACTGCAGAAGACATCTCACTGCAAAAAGCAAGAATGGAAGTTCCTATTCCATATAGTTATTGAAACAAAAAAAAAGAAAAGAGTTAGCAGGGGGCATCCTGTCCAATTGTGCCTGGAAATAACCTTCCTGTCTTAGATGGAAGGCTGAATGGATGGAATCCTGCAAAACCTGTCACTTTAACTAGGATTGAATGATGGTCCTACTTAAACTTTTTTTTACTAATCTACTTGGGAGAAAAATGCCTCTGGAAAAAGTGAAGTGATGCTCTGTCATTTTGCAAACTTTGTAGCCCCAGCAGAGACAAGCTACAGCCTAGCTCAATTGGGGAGAGGAAGAAACGGCATTATTGTTTCCCTCCCCTTGCATAGAAGCCAAGTCTCACCCCTATGGGGCAGTTTTGTAGATGCTGTGAAGTGGCAGCACATTTTTTGCCTGTACCTAATTCAGACAACTATTTCACCTAACACAGAGTAAAGATGTTTCTAGCTTCTATTTCTGTTTGATTTAGTAATCATGTTTCTATTGTTTCTATAGGATATTTCTCTAACTATCAAAATGTTGTTGCTCTGACCAATCCAGCCAGCAAATTATGATTGGTATAAGCTATTGGGCAATTCTCCTATGGAGACCCCATTGAAATGAAAGGGGGTTGTAGTTGCCCTTGATCTGCTTCATGCAGTGTTTCCAACCAACGATGCAAGCATGAGTGATGCTAAAACAGAGTAAAGGGTTGCTATATCTGAGGAGGCATTGCATGGCTCACGGCTTATGAAGAATATGCATGTCCAGATCTGAGAAAAAGTATTGAAAAAAAGAGCTTTGAATCTGTGTGATTTACATATCTATTCAATAAAAAAACCTACCCTGCCTTGTCAAACATGCAAATTTTGACAAGAAAATAAAAACTCATCAAAATCCAGTTCAGCTTTACTAAATAAAGTTGAGAAAGGGAGGGAGAAGATTGCAGGTCCAATCAATCATGCAATGTCTGTTTGGCATGAGCCTGATCTTGTTTTCCAGATTTTTCTAGCACAACAATGAAGGCTAAAGTGCGATCTGCCTCTAAATTATTGCAATTTTAAAGGTGGCATGAGCTTTACTATATGCACACATCAAGAGATGGGGTTAATTAAAAAAAAGGAGATGAAGTAATGCTCAAATGTTGATGTTATGAAAGGTGCTCCTCAGAACTATTTCTCTTCATACTGCAGCATCTGTCAGCTCATCTTTATGTCAGGCAAATGTAATGCAAAATGTATCTCAACATGAATATTACAGGGAGGTGAGAGATTCTGCTTCTAATTGCTTTTTGAGAAAAGAGGGCTTACATAGGACATTTATGCAAGATATACTGTATGCTTCGTTTTCATTGAGCTTTTAAAACATGGAAGTTGTTTTAAAGCCAAAGAACTTAATCTCCCATTCTTCATATTTTTCTCTGCACTTCTAATTTGTCTGCATATTATATTTGTTTGTTTTTTCACCTAGAGCAAGGGTCGGAAATGGCGGCTCGCGAGCCAGATGCGGCTCTTTGGCCCCTTGAGTGTGGCTCTTCCGCAGCTGAACTCACCCCCACCCCTTCCACGTGATTGACCCCCGCCCGCAAACCCCGCCCCCTGGCTCTCGCACTGAGCGAGGCCCGGCGCGGCAGGGAGGCGCTGCTGGCCTGGGACGCGGCGCTGTCGGAGGCGGCGCAGGAGCGGCTGCAGGGGCTGCCGCGGCTGGAGATGGCGCTGCTCCGCGGCATCCAGGTGCTGGGCAAGGGCGCGGGCCCAGGACGCGAGCGGCAGGGTGGCGCAGGGCGAAGAGCATCCTGCTCTCCCCTTGGCCACCTCCGGTCCGAGCCTGGCTCAGTTCCCCCGGCCGCCGCAGGGTTCGGGTTAGCGGGGGGGGAGAGGATGCCGAACGGCGGGGTGGGGGGATTGATGGGGCAGGAGGGTGCACCCGCTGGCTGGCTGGCTTTCTTCCACTGCCCACTCTGCACAGGAGCGGAGCGCACTGCCAAATCACATCCGCGCCCACCCCTGCCCTTTTCCGAATACCCCCCTCCGATCCTTGGAAGGCGAGGCCCTGGTGGTGTAGGGGGGGGCAAGGAGGATTCTCAGTCGGGAGGGGGAAATCCCCGGGTCTGCGGAGGTCTTTCTGCGCCGCCTTGAGGCGCGCGTGGGCGCCCAGAGCAGGGGAGGAACGGGGAGCGCCAGGGGACTCACCCACTGCTGCTGGGCTGCCACCTTCCTCCTCTGCTTCAGCCGCCCGCCCGCCGAGTCCCGGCCCTTCAGCCCCCGCTGGGGGGAGGGGGGAAGGGACTCAGCGCCCGCACGCCCGGAGCCCGGCAGAGCTGTGTCTCGCCCCGCCCCGCCCTCCCAGAGTGGCCAGCGGAGCGCCACCGGCGCCCACCTGCTCGGGCAGGTACCAGCCTCTCTGCACGCTCCTTCCGCTGCTGCTGCTGCAGGGAGACGGCGTCCACCCGGCCCAGCTGCCCGGGGTCCAGGGAGATCAGCTCCGGCGGGATCTTTGGCGAAGAGCGGCCGTGGGGGGGGAATGAGGCAGGCGGCGACAAGCGGCGCGAGGCGGGAGGCAAGCGGGTGGGGCGGAGGACGCGTTTCTCTTCCTTCCCCCTCTTTAAAGCGGCTCGCCTGGGCTTTGGGTTCCCACACCCAGCTCCCACAAACCCGCCACCGCAGCAGCGCAAACCCACTTCTTCCTTCCTGCTCCACTGGGTGCCAAGTCCGGGCGATTCTCCTGCCGATTTGATCAAAGTGGGGCGGGGGGGGTAGGGGTTGGTGAGTAGAAGTACTGGGTAGACCCGCGCGCGTGCGCGCACACCTTTGGAGAAAAATAATCGGCAAGGGATTCACGCCGAAGTTTTTTAAATCTCCCACCACCACCTGAACACACGCGCGCGCATACACACACCCTCCTCCCCCTCTCCCTCCCTCCCTTTCTCTCATAACCAACCCCCCCATACACACACACACACACACACACACACGTTAGGAGACCGCCCACCGCACAACTAAGACCCCATTCGATTTAAAGAGAGACTGCATTCAGAGGCTGACATTCATTCAATAGATAGAGCGATCGTAAGCAGGCTGTGCGACAGGCGTGCTCGCCCTTTCTTCCCCTGTTCTGGTTCCTGCCAGTCGGGTTGCGCTCGTCTCTTTCGCTGGAGGGAAATAACTTAAGGATGTTAAATCAGAGAATCTTTCCGGGCATGGTTTTATTCCTGATGTTTTTCTGCCACTTCATAGAAGATCAAACAGCGCAGGGCAAGATACAATTCACACCTTTCCCTGCCAACGTGCCTCTGTCTCTCTCTGTCTGTCAC
This sequence comes from Charina bottae, assembly GCA_023362775.1. Lineage (NCBI taxonomy): Eukaryota > Metazoa > Chordata > Lepidosauria > Squamata > Charinaidae > Charina > Charina bottae. The sequence goes on from JALMGJ010000003.1 coordinate 6,382,060, forward strand.
TCTACCCCTCCCGCTCCAAGGTTCTTCTTCAGTCCACCCGACGCCCACAAAGCTCCAGCCCTAAACTCAAATAGGGCTTCCCACTGAACTCCCGGGGGCTTCCGCTTGAAAGAAGAAACCCACTTAGGATCGCTTTGCGCGGGGGGCATTTTGTGGATGCGGAGGCAGGAGAGCAGGGCAACCCATGTTTGGCAGCGAATTCGCTGGGCAGAGAATCCCTCTCCTCGCCAGCTTTATCATCTTAACCGCCTTCTCCATCATTAGCTCTCAAGGGCTTTTTAAAAAGCTTGTGTCGCTGCTGCCTGGCTAAACTTCCAGCATCAGCTAAGAACTTTTCCGAGTTTGGCCACTGCAGAGGTCTCACCCTGCGTGTGATTTATCCACGTATTTACATTTCTAAAATCACTGAGCCCGCTTCCTTCTACGGGTGCAAAATAATCTTCGGATTATGCCTCACACTTCCGGGCGCGGGTGGGGGAGAGAGAAAGAGAGAAGGAAGGAGACTTTAAGTTTGGAGAATTTTCTTTGTGCTCCTGCTTGTCCTCCTCCAGTTTCATGCCATTCTGGGAAGGAACTTCGGAGGGCTGCCTTTCACAGTTGCAAAGCATGCCTTGCAACACCAATCTAGACTAGCCGTTCCAGACGAAATAAGTCTCCCCTTCAGTGCAGTGGAACTTGCTTCCAGGTAAGCGAGTGAAAGATCGCACCCCTGAGCTTCGTTTAAAGCACAGTAAACGAAACTCACATATTGGCAACTGAAAAAAGTCTCCTCCGCCCCGACATTGGTTTGCAATGTCCCTCCCTCGCGGAGGGAGGCAAGCAGGCAGGCAAGCGGGCGGGGGGGTGGCCCGGGCCTCCTCCTCCTCCTGTGTGTGTGTGTATGGGGGGGTTGGTTATGAGAGAAAGGGAGGGAGGGAGAGGGGGAGGAGGGTGTGTGTATGCGCGCGCGTGTGTTCGGGTGGTGGGGGGAGATTTAAAAAACTTCGGCGTGAATCCCTTGCCAATTATTTTTCTCCAAAGGTATGCGCGCACGCGCGCGGGTCTACCCAGTGCTTCTACTCACCAACCCCTACCCCCCCCGCCCCACTTTGATCAAATCGGCAGGAGAATCGCCCGGGCTTGGCACCCAGTGGAGCAGGAAGGAAGAAGTGGGTTTGCGCTGCTGCGGTGGCGGGTTTGTGGGAGCTGGGTGTGGGAACCCAAAGCCCAGGTGAGCCACTTTAAAGAGGGGGAAGGAAGAGAAACGCGTCCTCCGCCCCACCCGCTTGCCTCCCGCCTCGCGCCGCTTGTCGCCGCCTGCCTCGTTCCCCCCCCCACGGCCGCTCTTCGCCAAAGATCCCGCCGGAGCTGATCTCCCTGGACCCCGGGCAGCTGGGCCGGGTGGATGCCGTCTCCCTGCAGCAGCAGCAGCGGAAGGAGCGTGCAGAGAGGCTGGTACCTGCCCGAGCAGGTGGGTGCCGGTGGCGCTCCGCTGGCCACTCTGGGAGGGCGGGGCGGGGCGAGACGCAGCTCTGCTGGGCTCCGGGCGTGCAGGCGCTGAGTCCCTGCCCCCCTCCCCCCAGCGGGGGCTGAAGGGCCGGGACTCGGCGGGCGGGCGGCTGAAGCGGAGGAGGAAGGTGGCAGCCGAGCAGCAGCGGGTGAGTCCCCTGGCGCTCCACGTTCCTCCCCTGCCCCGGCTCCGCCCTGGCTCCTTGGTTCGGAACAGCTTGGCTGCCGAGGCAGAGGCGCAGCCGGCGCCCTCCGAAGCTGGAGCCCCCGCAGCCCGCAGATCGGCGCTGGATCACTTCCGGAAATAGCGGGGGGAAAGGCCGGCCGCCTTCTGCAGGCAAGGAGGGAGGGGCGGGAAGCCGGTGGGGGGGGAAACTGCTACATGGGCCCTCCCACACGCCCCAATAAGCCACGTGATTGGCCCCCGCCCGCAAACCCCGCCCCCTTCCACGTGATTGGCCCCCGCCCGCAAACCCCACCCCCTTCCACGCGATTGGCCCCCGCCCACAAACCCCGCCCCCTGGCTCTCGAGCACTTCAAAATGTGCACGAGCATATCAAAATGGCTCCCGGCAAAAAAAGTTTGCCGACCCCTGACCTAGAGGCTAATTGAACTATGTTGTTTATTCGTTCAGTCGCTTCCGACTCTTCGTGACTTCATGAACCAGCCCACGCCAGAGCTTCCTGTCGGCTGTCGCCACCCCCAGCTCCCCCACGGTCGAGTCCGTCACCTCCAGAATATCATCCATCCATCTTGCCCTTGGTCGGCCCCTCTTCCTTTTGCCTTCCACTTTCCCTAGCATCAGCATCTTCTCCAGGGAATTGAACTATGGACCTACCCTAAAGCCACAGTAACCTAAGAGAATTGTTCTGTTTCTATCTGCCCATATCAGCATGCCAAGTTGCTATTAAAGTTACAGCAAATGAAATGGTTGAAAAAGACAGCAAACTTACCAATGGTAAAAGGCCATTAGGAGCTGGTGGCCCTGATTCCTAAGTCAGAAAAATGAAGTCTGCTAATATGAGACAGTCATAGCTAAAGCATCATCCAGAAGAGAACTCACCAGACTATTTCCTGGCCTATATAAGGTGCAGGAGAGAAAAATACATCATGGTATGTTTAGACCCTCCCTGCTGTTTTGTACTGAAATGGGCCCAACAAGAGTTCTGCTGAAAGTGAATATGGGCATTCTGCTCCAATGAATTAATGGCTGTGCAAATACAATGTGAATGTAAATGCATCAAACCAAATCCAGTGTCTGTACTTTTTTCCCTTGCAAAGTAGTCCGAAAATCGATGGGGAACAGGGGGTTGTACTGCATTAAGTAACCAAGGATCTTCTTTAAAAAAAATCTGTCCTTTGAACAAAAACCTTATCCACTCACAGCAAGGCAGGGCTTGGATCCTAAGGAGAGCTTAAGAAAAGCTGCCAAACCGTAACCCGATCAGGAAACCCAGACTGCGATAAGCATAGTGTAACCACACCCTCTGAGCTCTCCCCTATAACATTTTCTATGGATTTAAAATAATAACAATAATAGAAAAACCTATCAGACCACAAAACTCCACTGCTAATGCAAACAGTGATATCCACAAAACATAGTTTGAAGCCACTGATACTGAACTGGCCCCATCTTGCCAGGCTGCTGAAGGGAAACAATGCCTCATCATCATACATTCTACAGGATCTCTACATACAGTAGCTGTGAGCAAACCTATGAAAATTCTCAGATGGAAAATAAATCTTGAGTTGCCTTTTCTGGCAGCGACTAACGAGGATTGGGTCTGGCTTCTGCCTATGAAGCCTTAATCTGCTCCTACTCTGTGCTGATGCTGGCTGGACTCATTCTGTCTGGATTGGGATGCTTCGGAAGCAACTTGGCAGGTGTTCAGTCCAAAATGGGGGTTACCACAACTTGCCACTAGACAATTTCCCTTCTGCTCTGCCCTCCCAACTTTACATGTCAGAAAAACAATTGCCAATTGCTTCCTTTTCTATGGGTTGCTCTTGCTGAACACCAATCACCCTCTGGGTCAGCGGTCACCCTCTGCAAGGGGGCCAGAGGCCAGGGCATCACTGCTGCAATTTCCTCCTCCTTCTCCACCTCACAGCTCAGTCTCACCAGCATCAGACAGAGGACGTGTTGCTCTGCCTTTGCTGAGGCAGCTGATGAAGCCATCACCAAAACGGCTGCACAAGAGAAGCCGAATGGACAGCCGCTATGTTCCCTCTCTCACATGGGCTGGGTGGGTATATTTAGGAACTACAGGCTGGGTGATTTTGGGTGGTAGGCCACATCCAACCCATGGGCTGTAGGTTGCAGAGCCCTTATCTAGATCCCTATCCGTATCCCTATCCTTCTCTCTATCATCTTTCTCTATCATCTACAGTATCTCTACCTCTCCACCTCCCCTTTTAAATATATGTGTAGAAGGTTAAACTAAATTTATACATACAGAATTACAATAGTAAAATGTACATATATGCATGCAGAATAATCGGCTTTAAAATCAAATTTCCTTTCCAGCATTTCCCCTGTTTTAGCTCTGTAAGGCCTGCTGCAGGTTCTGTTACAGATTTTCAGTAGCACAGTGGTTATCGTGTTTGTCTGACATGAAGAACTTTACTGCCTCAAAATCTGACAGAAATGCATTTTTAAATTACTATTTCTCTTTCTCTGAGCTACCTACTTTCCATAGGGCATTTCCTTTTTAAATAAGTCCACTGTTGTACCATTTCATCCTGAGGTAGTGGAAAAGTAAGTAGCTCAGAGAAGAAAACATAGCATTTTTTTAAGTCATGTTTTTACTAGTAAGGCAACCCTTACCAGGAAAGTGTGGTTATTGTGTTATAACCATATGGCAAAGATTAGACAGCTACAGGATAGTGATCATTGACCCAGGTGACGGGGCATTCCTGCCTCTGCACAGTAACCAGTCAGAGTGCAGGGGTTTGTTTTAAATATATACAGTATATATAAACTGCGGCAAGTAAACAGGACAGCAATGCTTGAGCCAACACAGGCTGAAAAACTACTTTCAACCTAGAGCAGGAAAAGATGGGCGGAGGTCACATTCACAGCAAGCAGAGGCTGTGTGGAAGATGGTGTTCGTTTCTGCCCTCCAGAAATAGTTGATGGTTTGCCCTGATCTTCAGACAGTATATCAGTGAGGATGGGTCCTCTGCCTTATTTATGAAAGCAATATCTGGCGAGATTCTGGGAGGATATGGACTAACTGGGTCCATCTGGAATCACACGTATGCATGTGTTTTATGCATTCGCACAGATTAATGATTTTTCTGAATCATTAAACCAGCTGTATCTTTTATAAGGGTTGCATGACATGGGGCAGAAACCACATTGGCTGCTTTCATGGATGACTTTTTGGGGATTTGGATTAAGGAAGTTTAACCATCCTAGTCCTCCTAGATTTCTCAGTACCCTTTGATGTCACAGAATCCTTCTGGACTACTTTGAGGGTTGGGAATTGGAGGCACTGTATTACAATGCATTACAACGTTTCAGTTCCTATCTGAACAGGCAGATCCATTCAGGGAGTATGTATGTATTACTTATTAATTTACTTATTTATTTAGATTTAGAGGCTGTTTAACTCTTCTATGACTCTGAGTGACTTACATCTCAAAAGTAGGAAACAATACAATGAAAGAAAAAGACATGTACATCCAGAACAGACAAGCTGACATATCAAAAGAAAACTAACAGAGGCTCATCAGCCACTCTAACCCCTGCCTGAGAGCAACGCCAGGGTTTCAAAGACTTGCAGAACAGCTACAGGGTGGGAACCATATAGGGTGATGCCGTTCAAGAGGGCAGGCACCAGGACGGAGAAGATGTATTTCCTAGGTTCCAAAAGATGGCATTGTTTAATTGAAGGGACCTGGAGTGTGTCCATTCTGCCTGATCTTACTGGGTGAGCAGAGATAGACAGTTCCTCAAATAACCAGGCTTTATGCCACGAAGAGCTTTACAGATGATAATCACCACCTTGAATTGCACCTGGAAGCCAACTGGCAACCAGTGCAGCTTACAAAGCAGTGGTGACATATGGGCCCTGAGGCTTGCCTTTCCCATATCCTGTTTAACATCTATATGAAGCTGCTGGGAGAGATCATCTGTCAGTTCAAGATGAAGTATCATCCATATACTGATAATATCCCATTGTATATATCTACCCTGGGCCCAATGGGAGATGCAGTAGAAATTATGACCCAGTGCCTGGAGGTGGTCAAGGTGTAGATGGAGAGAAAATCTATTTGTTCAGTAAACTACTTATTCCACAACTGTACCAATTATGACTGTCAGAGGTGCGATGCTCCCCCAAAGAGAGCAGGTTTGCAACTTGGTGGCCCTTCTGGACTCATGTCTCTGCTAGAAAAACAGGTAGAAGCTGTGGCCAGATGAGGACGGTTGCTTATACCTTTGCTATCTCTTATCTAGTTTATTGTAATCTACATGGAGGTGCCCTTGAAGGGCAACCAGAAACTTCAGTTAGCTCAGATGTGTTTCCAAGTGCAGTTCAAGGTGCTGGTTGCTACCTTGAAAACCCTTTATGGCTGAATATCTACAGTAAGAGTCCAACTCTCCCAGATAGACTCTGCCTGCCTGATCCAGCTGGTCAGGAAACACATGCTAAGAATCACCAACTACCAGGAGGTGCACTGAGAGCGAGCCATATGGCAGATCTCTGTAGGGGCTCCTCTCCTATGGCCCCTTTCTCATGGCATATTGAAAGCTAGTAAAAAACTCATTCTTCCGAAAGCCCTGCCGGACCGAGTCGCTGGTGCCAATATGAGTTTTAATGTATGTGTGTATTAGTTTGTATTACTTATTAGTGTTGTATTGCTTTACGGTTAGTTTCTGGACACTGCCTAGAATCTGTTTGGACTGAGGCAGTGTAAATAAATTGAATGAATGACTTAATAAACAAACAAACAAACAAACAAACAAACCTAGCAAAATCTATCAGCTGCTAGCATGCTCGTGCTCAAAATCAAAGAATTATTTCACACACTCCCACGTGTGATAAAAAGTGATCATGTCACAGAGTCTATATCAGCACATCATTAAGGGTGCGCATGAATTTTCATTTCACTCACTGATAGTAAGGAAACAAATGCTAGAGGAACCAATGGTCTCCTTTGCATCCAGAAAACTTGAAATGGAGATGCCAGGGAGGCTAAGGAAAAAAGCAAGCAAGCACTTTCAGATAAAATTAGGTTTAATTCAAATCCTGGACATTATGACCAGTATGCATTTCACTCTTACTCTGTTTCCTTTTCCTATTTTGGCTTCTCATCAGATTCTTGACACAAAAAAATTCTTCCTAGACTGCACAGCCATTCTATTACAATTAATTACAACAGGTATACTCAACCCAAGAGAGGGGTGGGAAGTGTAGAGAGGGGAGTGGGGAGTGCCTTAAAAAAAGTCTCACCCACATTTCAAACTCCATGAGTTTCTTTTATTAGTTAAGTATTTTCCAGCTACCATGAAATTTCAGAGTGGCATCTTACTGGTACATTTAATTTATTATTTTGGGAATAATTCAGTGGTGAGGCAGGGGGCAAATCTAATATAATAAAGTAGCTGTGAATTCACCAGCTAGATGTAGGTAAGCCACTGTTCTCTCCCTGCCAAACTGCAATATGAGGATATTATACTGTATATATATACTACAGGGTACAGTAATTGTAAAATTACTGATGAATATATTTTAAAATTATATTTGATTGTCCAAAAGTGCTGTAAAACTAAGGCTGAGCCAAACCAGTCCCCTCAATTCACATCTCTCTCTCTCTCTCTGTATTGAAAATCACCCTCCAATTTCTTGTATTTTCAACACGAGAAAGAATGTGAGCTGTTTTGATGCTACTTTCCTTCATGCCACTGTCCCCAGCTTCATTTGTCAGTGTTGTTTAATCCAGCTGGCTATGACAAGGCATCTGATTCTGTCAGTGATGTTGGAAACAGCATCGTAATATCACCAAATAAATCACAGGAGTTTAGAAGAAGATAATGGTGTTAGGGAGAGGAGGGGACAAAGGCCTCGGCAAGCAGTTGAACAATGTAAATATTTATCTTTTTTATGCCCCATTTAACTGCATTCAATGTGCTAATTTAAGATTACCCTTAAATCAGAGATGTGCTTCAAGATCAGAAGTGGTCTTGTAGAGGGAGTTCAAAGTAGATTGAGCTAGAATACAAGCATGTGTACACATACACACAAGCATTCGTCTCATGTTATTTAATCTCTTACACACCTCACAGCCATCTGAACATACATGAGCATTTGCACCATCCATCCATCCATCCATCCATCCTTCAGCCCACCTCTCTTCCATTCCCATCCATCCTTTCCATTTCCATTTTGTTCAGTCTACCTATCCATTCACAAAGATACTGTACAAGCACAGACACCTGTCTAATTCTCTGTCCCTACCTTCTTCCTGGGAAGAGGAAAAACAAGGCCAAAGAGGGAATAGGACAAAGTTGTCATTGACAGTTCAGTACACTTCCTTGCTATGTGTTAAGTAAGAGGCTCTGTTTTCTTCTTGATCAACACAACGATCTAGCAAGCTGGAAGATACAACTTGGGAGGGGGAGTGTTAGGGGAGCTCAAGTCCATGGCACTTCTTTCTCCTATTTTCCCCACAGCAACATCACTTTGAGGTAGTTGTCCTGACTGACCCAAAGTCACCTTTCCCTCGCTAAGGGTACATTTGAACCTGGGCCCCCCTAGTGCCAGTTCCATCTCACTAATATATCACACTGGCTCTCACTTTTTGTTCATTGCCGCTGTTTATTTATGCAATCATTTCTATACCACCCTACTTCCAACAACTCAAGGCAGCTTACAAAAACATTAAGATTGTGAAAATAAAACAATGACAAGCTAACAAAAAAGAATATTGTAACAATAGTCCAGGTCGACTGTCCACACCAAAGATACAGTACATGGAACAAGATGGTCTTGACAGATGTGTGAAAGCAACCATAGTGAGAGCTCCCTGCATCCCAAGGTACTTCATTGTCTGGAGGCACTGATGGGAAGCTATGTCTCTGGCCCCTCTCCTTTCGTTTCACATAGGTTGGGGGTCCTCACAAGGAATGCACCAGTTGGACTGATTTTGGTTGAGAGGGACACTCCTATGGGACAGATAGATGTGCTACCTGTATTGAGGCTTAGATGAAGCCCCAAATTGGATTGCCTTTTTTTTTTTACGGTACATCATTATTACGGCTGCTCTCAGATGAGATTTCCATCTAGGATGCAAGTTAGAACCAGAACACTGGATTAATAAAGCCTTTTGTCTAATCCATCCAAGTCATTTTATGTGGGTTTTTTCCTATTCAGTTTTTAAAAATAAGCAGAATAACATCATCAATTCCTGCAGTGAGCTTTTCAAGATCAGTTGCCATGTTTTGCTCTCACCGAATCAGAAGAACTTGGATTTTCTATAGATTCTGGTCAGGTGCAATTATTTATTTATTTATTTTATTTCTATCACCGCCTATTTTCCCCCAGAGGGGGAACTCTGGGCGGTTTACAATAAAACCACAATTAAAATACTAAACAAACCACAAATACAATAAATATAACATACAAATACAAATAACAGCAAATGTATGTCTTTTTGAAAATCTTAATTAATAGTTACATGAGAATCCCAGTCCCAGGCATTCTTTAAAAAGTGCTTCTTAATATATAACCCATAGGAGCCTTGTTGTGTTTTATGTACACCTTTGGTTTATTTTTGTTCTCATATCTTTTTATTTGTTCATTCGATGGTACTTCAAATTCCCCAATGCAGTACAAAATAACCTTCATGTTTTAATCATCAAACATATTCTTAGCCATTCAAAAGTACTGTATCTACTTCCTTTTGGCTGCAGATATTCCATTAATGCCTGGCTGGGTTGGCTGAAGATCAAGTGTGATGCTTTCTTGGAGAAAGACCATATTTATAATTTGCATCAAGAATGAAATAAGTGCTGTTGCAAAAGTCTGTCAAAGCAAACCAATCTCCCTTTCATCTCAGTTTTCTTAAGAAAAGTATCTTGTATTAAAATGAACAGTGAGTTAAACCCACATATCTATGTGTTAAATTTTCTTCCCTAAACTAGGAAACATGTTCAACATAAATTTCAAGACACTTTTTAAAAAATCAAATCTGTTCCTCTTTCAGTGACTCTAGTGAGACAAGACTTACAGAAGAGAGGTTGAAGCTTTTGAACTTTATTATCAACAGAGGCACCATGAATCAAAGGACTGGAAGGAAGCAGGTTATTATCTTATCTGTTGCCCCTAAATCAGGGTCATTTATAAATTAAGCTGAAATGCTATTACTCCCTTCAATCTTTTATTTTAAGATTATAGTGATACATACATACTGTACATAGCAGTTTCCATCAAGAAATCATCCTTGACCATATGTTACATAGGTTTGACATTAAGGCTTCTATGAAACCCTAACCTTAGCTTTTTGCAAACTGGCACTCTCAAGGTGTTGGGGAGGATTGCTCTAGCCTCTACCACACAAAAAAGGAGGGAGGAGACAGTTGGATAATGCATTTCAATAAAATACCACACACACACACACATACACAAAAACTTGTCAGGGGAAGCAAAGGCTATTAAGCAAAGTTAATTCCTTGCCTTGAAGTTCCAAGACTCATTAGATGATTGGCCATGAAATTTTATTGTAATCTATTAAAAGCAAGAAAATTGCTTGAATACCTGAGTACTGGGACTTCCAGGAGAGACATGGCAAACTAAGCATGTCTCCGAAAAAGCAGAGGTGACCGCAGCAAAGACTGAAGAAGTAGCAAGTAGACCAGTTCTTTGGAACCTCTCCAGACAAGGAGAGGACTGGAGATTACCCATATATGCTCTAGATGACTGCTTCTCATGAGGAGACCTCAGGACAGCAGTCTCCCATGAAGGGATCAGCCATCATGCTCACAACTACAGCAGAACCTTTTAAAGGACACTGGGTTTGTTAACCTCACTTTCTAATCACTTTTGGAAATTGCCTATTTAACTATCGTAACACTATTAGAGACCTTCAGATCAACAAATTTGAAAAGCCACTTGGTGAGTTTACCTCCATTCTTGAACAAAAGAAAAATTTACCCTAAGTTTAAGAATGTAAAGAATTGGAAACAAATGGCAAAAAGCTAAATAAGACTTTGATCTAAGAAATTTATAAACAAATTAAGGGTCCAGATAAATTTGGAATATTGAGACTTTTACTATAATATTTTGGAATAATTATATAAAACAAACAGCCTCTCATGGGAACCAAATTGTTTTGTCTATCTTAAGTCATAACAGAGATTTGAGACCTTATGATTTCACAAATTGGACACAAGGGGATTAAAGACTCCAGGCAGAAAAGGGAAAGGGAAAAAAATGTAAACTTGCCTTTGATTTTTGGTTAGTATGGGGATTTACAAAATGACACAAAACATTATAATATTTGAAATACTTCAGGAGTTTTTTGAAGAATAGGGCCAGAAATTAGTAGCTACAATGTCAGCAATGATGTCTGCTTCTATGGATAGATTATGTATAAAATATGTTAATGAAGGAATGACAGATATGAAACAAATTTTGCCTGATTCAGAAATATTAGAACCAGAAACACTGGATAATTTTAAAAAGTGTGATTATAAGACAGAGAAGGCAGCTAAAGTGGAAACACCAATGGCAAACTAAGAGAATGACCCGGATATGGACTTCCTACTGGATATACTGTACAAAAGAAGTTGGTTAAAGCTTTGAAAATAAAAGTGGAAATACAAATGATAAACCAAGAGAATGAACTGGATAATGACTTTTAACTGGATTTACAAAAGAAGTTTGCTAAAACCTTGAAGAAACCTTTGAGAAAGGAAAAAGAAAAACTGAAGAGAGACTAAATCCTATGACAACATCTGAATGAATTAAAGATTGTCAGAAGTAAAAGGAAGGGATTGTGTGTATGAGTGCCCACCCCTGAGTAAGAGACAGGTGGTGGGCAGGAGTGGATGATGCCCCCTTGCGACCAGTGAGAGAGGTTGAGGTGGTAGAGTGGGTGTTTGGGGGGTGGTTAGGCCCCCTCAGCACCGAGAGCTGAAGGTGGTGTGCTGGGGGGCCTGCCGTCACCTGAGGATGATTGAGTGTGAGAGATGTGTGCGTGGGGGAGGGGACCCTTGTTGCAACCTTGGGTTTTCGGAGGTCCGGGAGTGGAGGCATCTGGGCCTGGAAACTCTGGGGGTTGTGGGGTGGGCTGCCCCATCGAAGTGGTGATGGGTTGGGGATGCTATGATGGGAACCGGAGGGCAGGCCATATTCAGGGAAGATGCCCCCGGTGTTTGTTACCGGTGGCGTGTTCTGGCCCTCTGGGTTCAGACCCAGGCCCTGTTCAGCAGATCCTCAAGCGCCCTGGTCTCCAGCTGCTGATTCTTAATGCCAGGTCTGTTAACAACAAGGCCCCCCTCATATGTGATGTGATCACGGAAGAGGGGGCAGACCTAGCATGTATCACCGAGACCTGGCTGGGCCCAGAAGGGGGGGTGGCCCTCTCAGAAATGTGCCCAGCTGGGTTTCAGGTGTGGCATCAGCCAAGACTACAGGGCAGGGGAGGAGGGGTGGCAGTTGTCATCCGAGAGTCTCTAGTGGCCCTCAGGGGCGCTGCTTGGCAAGTAGCCAGCTGTGAGACCTGTTTTTCAAGTTGGGTTCCCGAGAGCAGTTGGGAGTGTTGCTGCTGTACCAGCCTCCCTGCTGCATAGCAACTTCCCTGCCTGAGCTGCTGGAGGCAATCTCGGGGTTGGCGGTAGAGTTCCCAGGCTTATGATTCTGGGGGACTTCAACCTGCCATCCCTGGGATGCACCTCAGAGGCGGCTCGGAAGTTCATGGCTACCATGGCAGCCATGGGCCTGTTCCAGATCCTTCAAGACCCAACTCGAGACAGTGGCCTCACCCCAGACTTAGTTTCCTTGTCGGAGCAGTGGCAATATGATCTGAGGGGAGAGTTAGATCTGTCCCCATTGTCATGGTCAGATCTCGCCCTGGTGGCCTTGAGATTCTCTTATGCTGCCCCACTCCGCAGGGAGGCAGGACCCATTCGACTGGTCCGTCCCCGGCAACTAATGGACCCGATAGGGTTCCAGAAGGAGCTGGGGGTTATAACCAAGGATCTACTGCATGGTCCAGTGGAGGTCCTGGCCACAACCTGGAACAGGGAAGTGGCCGGGGCCTTGGACAGGATTGCACCTGTGCAGCCTCTCTTACCACATCTGACCCGACACTCCCCGTGGTTCACGGAGGGGTTAAGAGTTTTGAAGAAGGTTAAGAGATGTGTAGAGCACCGCTGGAGAAAAACAAAGACCGAATCTGACCGAACACAAGCTAGAGCTGCTGTTAAGGCCTACCTTGTGGCGGTAAGAGTGGCGAAACATCAATATTTCTCCGCTCTTATCGCGTCCGCAGAATGCCGCCTGATGGCCCTGTTTAAGATTACTCAATCTCTCTTAGGTAAGGTGGAGTCTGTGACCCACCTGCAGGGCCATGCGGAGGAGTTTTCTGAGCACCTGCAGGATAAAATCGCTCAGATTAATTCCAAGTTGGACTCTAAGCGTGAAGCACAGTCTGAGGAGATGCCAAGGGAACGTCCTTACCCTGTAACAGTTTGATCCTGTTGGACCTAAGGAAGTGGACAGGATCCTCCAGATTGTAAAGGCCACCACATGCCATCTAGACCCATGCCCTTCCTGGCTGGTGCAGGCAGCCCGGGAGGTGACATGTGGTTGGGTCCAGGCGATGGTCAATACATCCTTGGAGGAGGGGCTGTTCCTGGCTGCTTTCAAAGAGGCGCTGGTGCACCCCCTACTCAAGAAACCATCACTGGACCCTACTGTATTGGACAATTTTCATCCTGTCTCCCACCTCCCCTTTTTGGGGAAGGTGGTTGAGAAAGTGGTGGCGTTGCAACTCCAGAGGATTCTGGATGAAACAGATTATCTGGACCACTTCCAGTCAGGTTTCAGGCTGGGATATGGGGTGGAAACTGCATTGGTCGTGCTTACAGATGATCTCTGGTGGGAGAGGGATGGAGGGAGTGCATCCATCCTGGCTCTCCTCGACCTCTCAGTGGCTTTCAATACCATCGACCATGATATCCTTTTGGGGCGGCTCAGGGAGATGGGGGTGGGCGGCATAGATTTGCACTGGTTCACCTCCTTCCTCCAGGGCCAGTCCCAATTGGTGGTAATAGGAGATGAGAGATCTGACCCTCACCCCCCCCTTCTGTGGCTCCTCTAGATCTGGGAACTTATCATCTTTAGTTCTGGATGGGGTTGCACTACCCCATTCAGACTTAGTGTGGAATCTGGGGGTCCTTCTGGATTCATGACTACTGCTCAAAGAGCAGGTGGCAGTTATGGCCGGAAGGGCCTTTGCGCAACTTTGTGTTGTGCACCAGTTACGCCCTTTCCTGGATCAGGATGCCCTCCGTACAGTCACTCATGCCCTGGTCATCTCCCACATAGACTATTGCAACGCGCTCTACATGGGGCTATCCCTAAGAGTATCCGGAAGCTTCAACTGGTCCAGAATGCAGCTGCACGTGCAGTTATTGGTGCCCCAAGATCGGCACATGTGACACCTCTGCTGCGCCGGCTGCACTGGGTGCCAGTATGTTTCCGGGTCCAATTCAAGGTGTTGGTTATCACCTTTATAGCCCTACATGGCATGGGACCAGGCTACCTGAAGGACCATCTCATCCCCATAAGATTGAACCGTCCCACTCGGTCATGCAGAGGGCATGCTGCGGACCCCATCAGTAAGGGAATTCCACTTGGTGGGGTCCAGAAGGCGGGTCTTCTCTGCAGTGGTGCCCACCCTTTGGAACACTCTACCCTTGGAGGTGAGGTAGGCCCCATCGCTCCCGGGCTTCCGGAAAAATTTAAAGACCTGGTTCTGCTGCCTCGACTGGGATGGGAATGGGAACAGCTCCTCCAGGGGATGGCTGGTGCCATAGAGCCCTTTTAAATGCAACCTTATCACCTCCTGGATTTTATATTTAATTTATTTGTATTTATATGATGATTGTATACTGTCTTGCTTTTTATCTATTTTAATTATTATCTTTTTGTAAATCGCCCAGAGTTCCCTTCGGGGGAGATGGGGTGGTGATAGAAATCTAAAGAATGAATGAATGAATGAATGAATGAATGAATGAATGAATGAATGAAGGTTTGTTTGACCAAGGTTAAAATAAGACATGTCTCTATAAAGCTCTGGTAACCCTTTACGGGCCTTTTGCTGACACCAGGACTGAAAAGTTGATGATTTATGGATTTGCATATGGATGAGGGACTGGTTAGAGGAAGAAGAGATATTTGAAGGCAAAAGGAGAAGGGGACGGCAGAGGATGAGATGGTTAGATAGCATCACCGATGTAATGAACATGAATTTGAGTAAACTCTGAGAGACAGTGGAGGACAGGAAGGCCTGGCATGCTATGGTCCATGAGGTCACGAAGAGTCGGACATGACTAAACGACTGAACAACAACAACAAAAAAGGGCACAACTTTCCAAACTGTGTGTCGTGACACTTTAGTGTGTCGCGACACACAGTTTGGTGTGTCGCCACACAACCCAAAAGTGGCGGAAGGGGCGTGCATGGCGGTGGCGGCAGCGGCACACCATCAGCACTTCCGCGTTTTAACAGAGGCCGCCGACGCTGCTGTTGCCCCCGCGCCACCAATGCGCACGCCCCTGCCCCCGCGCCGCCGCTGCCGCCGTTGGTGTGTCGCCAACGGCGGCAGTTTGGAAAGCACTGTTGTAGCGGGTGAAGAGTTATCAAGTTTGTTTATACTTGTGATGAAGATTGGAAGTCACTTCTTTATACATTTCTTTTTGTTGTCTTTATCTTACTTTCTTCTTTTTCTTTTTCTTTCTTTTTCTTTCTTTGTACTTTTTATTCTTTCCTTCTATTTCTCCTTCTATCTCTGAGTTTAGTTTGTATTTGCTTTTACTATTGTAATTACTATTGTAATTAAAATCTTCAATAAAAATTATATATATATACATATATACATGTACATATGTACATATGTACATATGTACACACACACACATATATATATTATTTGAGACTCAATGTCTACAGACCAATCTGAGCATAGCCTGGATTGACCTTAGGAAAACCAATGCCACACACATGGATCTGTGAATGCCTGGCACTATACAAAGTCAACAGGAAAATAAGGACCTTCAAGAACTCAATGAGACTGTGGAAGACAACACTGGAAGTCAACTCAAGACAGGTCGCACAAGTGGGCATCAAGTGCAGCATAAATCAATGTGATGCACTGTCCCAGCTGCTGTTCTGCATAGGCTTGAGCCCCCTCAGCCAGATAATCACAAGGACTGGATATGTATTCAAGAGTGGGACTACTATCAGCCCCCTCCTCTAGATGGATGACATCAAGCTGTATGCTGAGAATGAACAAGACATCGACTCACTGATCCACCTGACATGGATCTACAGTGAGGACATTGGGATGTCATTCGGACTAGAGAAGTGTGGCCAGATGATAATAAAGAGAGGGAAGGTAGTTAAGACTGATGGGGTGGAACTACTAGCAGGCCACATAGCAGACATACAGACCAGCTACAAGTACTTTGGTATCCCACAGTCACATGGGAACCACAGTGAGGAGGCAAGGAAGACAGCAAACATCCAAGTATCACCAAAGGATATGACAGGTCCTGAAGAGCCAGCTCAATGGGAAGAACAAGATCCATGCCATCAACATGTATGACCTGCCAGTCATCAGATACCCTGCCAGTATAGTGAGCTGGCCAAAGGAGGACATTGAGGCTGCTGGTGTGAAGACCCAGAAGCTCCTCACAATGTATGGAGGTTTCCACCCCATGTCCAGCACCCAGAGACTGTAAACCAGCCAAAAAGAGGGTGGGTGGGGTCTGATGAGTGTCAAAGTCACTGCCTGAATGAAACCCAGAGGATTCAGGAGTACATCAGTAAGATGGCACCCAAAGATGAGTTGCTGAGATTATGCCTGAGGCAGCAGCAGACATGGAAGGAAGATCAAGCAGAGAAAATGCCATCGCAAGACAAGACCCTGCATGGGATGTACCATTGAAAGATAGCTGAGGTGGCTGACCTTGGTTAAACCTACCAATGGCTGGAAAGGGCTGGACTAAGAGACAGCACTGAGGCCCTGATGATAGCAGCACAAGAACAGGCACTAAGCACCAGATCCATAGACATGGAGGTCTACCACGCTAGACAGGACCCGAGGTGTAGACTGTGCAGAGAGGCCCCAGAGACAGTCCAACACATAGTGGTAGTGTATAAGATGCAGGCAAGAACAGCATACACTGAACAGCACAACCAAGTAGCTGGCATTGTGTACAGGAAGATCTTCACAGTGTATGGGCTACACTCTCCCAAGTCCAGATGGGAGATTCCACAGAAGGTCATGGAGAATGACAGGGCTAAGATCCTGTGGGACTTCCAGATCCAGACGGACAGGCAGGTACTGGCCAATCAACCAGACATTGTGGTAGTGGACAAGGACCAGAAGACAGCTGTGGTGATAGATGTAGCGGTGCCAAGTGACAGCAACATCAGGAAGAAGGAGTATGAAAAGCTGGAGAAATACCAGGGCCTGAAGGAAGAACTAGAGAGGATGTGGAAAGTGAAGGCCAAAGTGGTCCAAGTGGTGGTAGGAGCCCTCAGGGCTGTGAATTCTAAGCTGGGAGAGTGGCTCCAACAGATCCCAGGAAGAACATCACAGCAGAAGAGTGCAGTGTTAGGAATAGCTAAGATACTGCGCAGAACCCTCAAACGTCTAGACCTCTGGTAGAGGACCTGAGATTGAGGAAGACACATACTACAAGTAGGGGTTGTTGGAGTCTGGAATGTAAGTAACAGAACTCCAGACAGCGCTTAGCAATTTTTAGCAGAGTGGAAGTGTCCCAGAAAGGCTTACACATGAGGCTTAATTACGTTCAGGAAAAATAAAACAGTCTTCACACATTAGTTAGTGAAAAACAAAATAAAGATTGCTTACATTTTATTCAGCAGATCTTGGATAGAAGTAGATTTCATTGTAGAAAAGCTCCGGTCCGTGCGTGCTAGGTATTTTCTGACCAGACCCACATCGCCATGTGGGCCTGCTGCTGTGCACGTGTGCTTAGGAAGCAAGGAAGATGGAGAATGGCCACGAGGGGCCCAAAGAGAAAGAGGAAACAGGAAGTCAGGTGACAGGCACCTCCCACGAACACGGCAGAGACACACTTCATAATAAAAGTCACGTTTCAGTAGAAGAGTCCCTCCCCTTATGTTCATGAGACAATGCACAGTTGAAACCTGATATTCCCAACAGGGGTGAGAAGGGTTTTTTTTATAGGATACCTGAGTACTGGAGGAAACAGTCTAGAATATTAGAAACCAAGGACACCCAGCAGAGGTTCAATAGCATTAAGACCAATGCATATTTTGCACAAACAAGCATGCATCTAATGGCCTACTCTTTCTCAATAGGTCATGTTCCTCATAGTTAAATAAGGATATTCCAGGGTTCTCTTTGGTATTCTTTCAGACAATAGTTGCTTTCTTAAAGACAAGGGAAGCATGGGTGAAATGCTCATTAAGGAAAGTATTATACAAATTTGTACTTCCTATTTATACCCTGAATTTGACCCAACTAATGATAACATCAAGTTCCATAATGATCAACCATACCATTTGTTCAACATGATGAGTCAGGTATCATTTCCCCAGAAGTTCTTTTCTGGCTTAGAATGCTGAATATCCAGTAGACCAATTCAAATGATCAGCAGTTCTTTAATGATGCTCCTTCCCAGGGCCAGCCTTCCTATTAAATAGAGTTAAGCAGTTAAGTGATAGGTAATGAATTGTAAGTCCCTCTCAGTTGTTTCTTCTTGGCTGTTCCTGTCTATTGGAGGACTGAGCTGAAATAGGTCCACAATACTAGCCTTCTGTCTCAAACATTGTAGAAGATGCTATCCCATCCCCAGTCCAGCTACTTTCGGTTTCTGGAACGGGGAGAGTGCATTATCTTGTGTTATGCTAATTCTAGCCCCTTTCAATTAATAGAACCATAGATTGATGATAATAATGTAAACTACATATCAAGACTACCTGCCCAATCAGCCTTCAGTTTGGTGAGGGTCTTCCCTATTTCAGTCAATTAATGTGAATGGTTTTCTGTTATGTAACGGTTGCCTTGCACCCACATTTTTGCCTGTTTTGTTCAGATAAAGAGTCAGTTGTATTTCCAAATGCCTCTTTTCTATTATGAATGGTACTGTTAGTGCAGATCAGACACATCAAAGCTATAATTTCCAGGGGGCAGATGTATTAGGAGCTGAAAGGGCAATTTCTAGAAAAAAAGATATGTTTTAGCAGGAAATATGTAGGAGAAATGCAAAAAAAAAATAATAACTCTGAACTACTTCTAGAATGAATTGTACAAAATTTGCTTGTCAATAAACAGAAGTCATTTTTAAAATCTTTTAGAGTTTATATACTAACTACATCAGAGCTTTCCAAACTGTGTGTCGCGACACAAAAGTGTGTCGCCACACACAGCGTGGTGTGTCGCCACACCACCCGGAAGCGGTGGTGCGCGCGTGCACGGTAGCAGCGGCAGCCGCTGCCGCTGCCGCCATGCACGCGCGCGCCACTGCACGCCCCCCTGCGCCGCCGCACGCCCCCCCGTGCTGCCGCCGTGCGTGCGCGTGCCATCGCATGCCCTCCTGTGTCGCCGCTGCGCGTGCCGCCATGCCACCGCCGTACCGCCGCCACCGCCGCACCGCCACTGGTGTGTCGCCAGCGGTGGCACTTTGGAAAGCCCTGGACTACATGAATATAATCTCACATGGGTAGGGGTAAGAAACTATTGTGAAACTGACATTCATCTGAACTTTCAAAAGAAATGTTAAGACATTAGATTTGATCTATATCTATAAATCATAATGTTTGAAACAGTTCAGAGTTAGCAATATTAATATTCAAATGGTGATTTCTTATTTAATATCTCAAGATCCTTCTGCAAGGTTTTCAGCAATAGAAATTAAGCACACATGTGTATATGTTGCACACAGGCTCACCTAGAGCCCTGGAGAAGCCTTCTGTTCAAGGGCCAGTCACAAAGGTTGAGGCAGAGGAGCCCATAACTCCTCAATTCAGCAATCAGAGGAGAGTTATAGACCCTTTTGGGAAATGGCATGCAGGAAATGGATAGCCCAATGCCATTGGAAATGGAATTAATTTCCAGCTCATCATAAAAAATGCAGGGCAGGCACTGCTTATGAATGCATTTATAAATCTTTAACTTCCAAAAGGAATGCAGCTGAAGAAAAAGGGATGTTTTAGTTCAAGCTCTGTGCAGATGGATGGTAGGAATTAGGGAAGGAGAAACAACTGCCTTGAGTGAAGAAAAGAGCATGTGAAATAAAGATGAGAGTCACCACCAAACGTTTATTCCAAGGCTAGGCTTAGTTGATCTAGTAACCATTGAGCGGAAGGCTATGTACTATTGAGATGCAAAAAACAAAACAAAACCCAGACTATCCTTCAAATTCTCAAATTTTAAAAAATGGCTTTATGTGCTTGTTTGCTTGTACAAGAAGCTCTGCTGTTAGATATACAAATATAAAAGGTAAGATCTATGTTAGAAGGAAAAGGGGAAAGATAGAGCTGAATTAAGGCCAGAACAAAGTTGTGTCCTATAAACGGACAATTTGTATCAAGTTTAAGTCAGGTTGATCTCCCCTTCCTATATTAAATAGCATTTTGTGATAATTGTTCCTGAGGATAACAGGCGAGACCAGATGGGTCTTCTCATTTTAACAATCCCTGGCTGAACTAGATCAACTAAATGTTCTCTTTGGTGGTAGAGATGGAGGGAGCAAGACTCAAGCTTGCAATCTGTTTTAAAGTTATTTCTGGGAAGCAGGCCTCCTAGTGACTGACAGCAGAAACCAAAGACTAATTCAAGACGTCACATTAAACCACAGTTATAGTTATGCCTAACTATAGTTTACAGAATAACCCATAATTAACTGTATTTGTGCATTGTGCTAAGTCATAAAGCATGGTTTACAAATCACAGTGGCTACATTCGCTTAAAGGCCAAGTCACAAACAAGCAGACCACATTATAGCTTAGGCTGAGGTGTGAACCTAGTCAAAGTATGTTTTCTTTCTGCTCTCTACTCCCAGGGACTTCCAAGTGTTGTAAAACTTTCTATTTCTAGCTATTTATCTCATTTTACTACTTTAAACTGGGCTGATGGTGCTAATTTTAACTGTATTGTAATGTCCTCCAAGCCACATTCCAGGTACTCAAGATAGTCTATTAAAAGCCAGTTGAAAAGACTGTGCTGTCAGATGAAGATTCACAAGATGGTTAGCAGCATTTTAATTCAATAATCATATAATATATAATATTATGTGTATATGTATATGTATAAAAAGGTAAAGGTTCCCCCCACACATTTGTGCAGTCATGTATATGTATATGTATATGTATATGTATATGTATATGTATATGTATATGTATATGTATATGTATATGTATATGTGTATATATAATAATATTATATTATATTATATTATATTATATTATATTATATTATAATATAATATAATATAATATAATATAATATAATATAATATAATATAATATAATATAATATATTCGTCTAGTGGTTAAGGTGCTGGGCTAGAAACCAGGAGTCTGTGAGTTCTAGTCCTGCCTTAGGCATGAAAGCCGGCTGGGTGACCTTGGGCCAGTCACTCTCTCTCAGCCCAACTCACCTCACAGGGTTGCTGTTGTGGGGAAAATAGGAGGAGGAAGAAGTAATAGGTATGTTTCCCGCCTTGAGTTATTTATAAAAATAATAAAGGCAGGATAAAAATTAAATAAATAAATAAAATAAAATGTAAATAAAAATTGGATTTTGAAATAAAAACAAATATGAGAACCGTAATTAAAAATCTCTATTTTGAATACAAGCCTATTAAGTGGTCCCAAGCCTAAAACTGGTAAAGGCCAGGCAAATATTATCTGCCTTAGTGAGAGAAACAAGTCTTTATTAAAGTAGATTTGATGAGGTATACAAATTTGGGAACCCAATAACTGCAGAAGGGATTTAAAGGTGCATTCCATAGTCCCATATTTTGTTCTGAGGCACATGCTTTGAAACAGAAAATATCACATTCAATTTAATCTGTAGGATCACTAGCAAAAGAATCACAAAAAGCAAAGCTAGGAAAGTCTCTCTGTCTAGAGACCTTGCCAGTCAAGATATCAATACTGGGATAGATGGATCAGAGGTCTCGTTCAGAGTAATGCAGATGTATTCATACTACTTGCAGTTAATTAATTTTGTTCACATCTGCTACAATTCCACAGAGATACAGGACAGTGGTACTGAGCAAAGAATTTAGCGTCTAGAGTTTCTTGTTTTTAATTTTTAGAAAAGAGCCAACTTCTTGTTCTGATGGTCAGAAGATGTAACTTAAACTGATGATATTGTAATTACTTTACAAAATCCAGATCATTCATTAACTCATTTAATTAAAAAGATACATGAATTTGGAGAACTCGCTGGATTTAAAATAAATAATCAAAAAACAAAAATGTTAAATTTAAATATCTCCGCAAATAACACTCAGCTTATGGAATTGGCCACGGGATTTAAAAATGAAAAAAAAAATAAGATATCTTGGAGTTGAAATTACATCAAAAAATTCTGATCTATTTAAAAATAACTACACGAAAATATGGAATGAAATAAGACAAGATCTTCACAAATGGACAAAGCTCCAAATATCTATTTTGGGCAGGATTTCCACAATCAAAATGAACATATTACCAAGAATTCTCTTTCTATTTCAAACAATACCAATAATAATTACTGAAAAAACATTTCATGATTGGCAAAAAGATCTTGCTAAATTTATATGGCAAGGGAAAAAAAGTAGAATTAAATATAAATATCTACAAGATATCAAAGAAAATGGAGGATTTGGCTTACCAGATTTAAAATTATATTATGAAGCTAGTACAATGATTTGGTTGAGAGATTGGATAAAATTGGATAATAAAAGATTATTGAATTTAGAGGGGCATGATCTCAGATTCGGCTGGCATGGATACCTATGGTACGACAAATTAAAAGCAAACCGGGCTTTCACACATCACCCAATTAGGAAATCGATCTTAAAAATTTGGGAAAAATATAAAAAACAATTGATACCTAATATACCATTGTGGATATCACCACATGAAGCTTTTGCAATACAAGGAATTACAACCAGAAATAAATGGCTAAATTATAAAGATCTTTTGACATTTGAAGGTTCAAACTATAAATTGAAAACTAGGGAAGATCTAGAAAATGAGGGTAATACCTACAATTGGTTTACATATTTACAAATAAAAACACAATTCAAAATAGACTCCAAAAATTTTAAGTTTAAAAAGTGTTATGTTAACTGGGACAATATATTATGGAGAGTGGAGGAACATCTAATTGCAAAAATTTACAAAATTCTAATTCAAAATAAGTTTTCTAAGTCATCTAAAAAATATCCCTTAATTAAATGGGAACAAAATTTGGGCCATAACATTCAAAATGAAATTTGGGAGAAAATTTGGTTAAAAGATTTGAACTTTACTCTAAATTACAATATGAAAGAAAATTTCTTTAAAATGATGTATAGATGGTATCTCACTCCATATATATTGTCTAAGGCAAACCCGGTAATACCAAATCATTGTTGGAAATGTAAAAAAGAGACTGGTACCTTTTTTCATTTATGGTGGACATGCCGGAAAACAAAGATTTATTGGGACAGAATTCACAAAATTATTTGTGAAATTATACAAGAAAACTTCATCAAAGAACCGGATCTATACCTATTGGGATTTATAAAACCAGAACTACATAAAAAATATGGAAAACTGTTATTCTACATTATAACCGCAGCCAGAATCATATTTGCTAAATATTGGAAAGAAGAATATATACCCACGACCGAAGAATGGACTTTAAAAATAATGGACCTGATGCAAATGGCAAAATTAACCGATCAAATTAACGATAGAAATATGGATGAATTTAAGATAGTTTGGAGTCCCTTTTTTAAATATATTCAAAAAACGCAAAACATACAATTAGAAATTTAATATTAAAAACATAATATGTAAAGTAACTATTAGGAACAAATTAGTATATAAATATATAATGGAAAATTGGACGGAAAGTAAGAAGTCTCTTTTTTTTGGGGGGGGGGGGAAGGAGTGTGAAGGTAAAGTAAAGTAGAACAGAAAGAGTAAGGAAGTGGAAGTAAAAGAAGGGAAGAGAGGGAAGAAGAAGGAAAGAAAGAAAGAAAGATTGAGTAAGTAGGAAGATGGTTAGGTTGGGCTATTTAGTTAGAGAGGGTTTTAAATAAATTAATTTAATGGTGTGTGTTTTTTTTCGTTTTTTTTTTTTTTTTTTGGTTAGATAAGTTTAGATTAGGCAAAGTTTATACAGTATATAAAAGGTTATAGTTCAAGATATTAGTTTAATGTTGTGTTATATTTTTATGTATTGTTCGTCTTTGTTTTATATTGTATTGTGTGTTGTATTATGTATTGTATATAATAAAATTTATTTTTTTTAAAAAAAACCTGTATGGCAACCCCTTTTGTCTATGAAGGTTCTCAGTCATCCAGGTGGAATTGTCTGTAGCTTGAATCATGTCAACTGGATTTCTATTTTCTCTGTTTCCACTTTATTTATTTATTTATTTCCACTCAGTTTCCAACCACATCCAGTTGACATGATTCAAGCTACAGGCAACCCCTTTTGAAATCACAGAAGTCACCAATAAGGTCGGCTGAAGCTTGCATCAGAATTTCAGTGGGTGGAAGAGGGAGTTTAGTGATTTGCATGTCTCGGCATGCCTTATGTTTAGCAACCATGTAAACAGTACCAATTGCAAAATAAATTTTATAAAACAAGACAAACTATGCACATCTGCATAATTTACACTAGCCACAGAATTCACATTTTTTTTCCGTGTATGACTATATGTATGTATTATACCATCTGCATAGGCCTGACAAAACTCCCATACTTACTTTTCAAGCATCTTTGAAAAGTACTGTGGTGATTTTTCCCTTTTAATCTAGTGTCAGCAGAAAACACTTTCTCCATTTAGCTGATACCAGCTCCACCATACATTATCTCCCTATCATTCCCCTGAAAATCTATATTTTCCTAAAATACTGCCAAAAGTATCTTATAGACTGTTGTCTGCTACATTCTGCCTCTTGCTTTGTTTATGAAGAATCTAAAAGATTTATAGGCATAGCAATGAATTATAGAAAAGCATATAAAATATATTTTACAGATCCATATGGTGGGTGCTGAAGACCCATGGACATCTGGAGCATTATCTGCTAGAAATTAACTCAGTTTGTTTTTTGTTTGATAAACTCCAATGGCCAAAATTAATTCTATGAAAAAGTCATTTTGGCTGTTTGTTCCTACTTGTTGAGCAAAAACCAGTGATCCCTTCCAATGGTAAGAATGTTAATGGGGTAGTTTCACACAGAACAAACTTCCATGATTTCGATCTGAAACAACATACAGTACAAAGGAAGTGATTCCTCAGGTTCCAGATAGATATAATTAATATTCTCAATTTATCAATACTATATGATAAAATTACTTTGTCTCACTATTTGGAACATTATTCCTTCATTTAAGAATACTGGTGAAGAGAAGAAATGTATTAAATCTGGTAAATACTCTTTTCTCATTCAAATCAGTACTCTTAAAAAAAGAAATGCAGGAAATCAAGGGCTGGATGCAGTGATGATTGTAAAAGACCAGCAAGAGACTAGAGATGGTCCCTCTGTTAAAAATATTTCCCATTACCACCTTATTCCCATAAATTTTCTCTAGTAAGATCTACTATTAAAATCCTCCTGCACTGTTTTAGAGTTGTCCACTTCCCTTTTATAAGTGTTTACTTTTTTATTTATTTGGTATTATTATACTTATATCATGCCTTTCTTCTAAGGTAGTCAAAGTGGCATATTTTATTTTCTCTCTTTCCCCATCTCATTCCTGTGAGTAGGTATTCTGAAAAACCGTGACTTGTGCACTAGCAGAATTTATAGTTCAGGGAGGATTAGCATCAGCACTGACAGTCTAGTCTAAAAGCAGGGATCCTCTGGCCCACCAGATGTTGCTGAAGTATGGCTCCCATGGCAGCACTGGATGGGGCTGGTGGGAGTTTTAGTTCAACATCTGGAGGACCAACAGTACTCTGGCTCTCCGAAATGTGCTAGAGGGAAGGACAAAAATGTGGTCATGGCCAGGACAGGAACTAAATTTGTTTAAATTTAAGTTATATTGAAGTGTAAATAAATTAAATTGAATTATAGCTAAAATAATCCTTTCACCATTATTGAATTATTTTTTCCCTTATTCACACTAAAAATTACAATTTAGCAGCAACTTTTGGAAGAATCCAGTAGGTTACATTAAGGATTCATCTATATAGCCTGCTTATGAAAATGTCCCACTTACCATTGCTGAAATGCCCTCACAGTGGAACTTCCATCTTCCAAGGCATGAAAGTAGTGTTTTTCCTGGGAAAATGATGGAAGACCTCCCATCCAGATAAGCCCCATTCTTGAGTATATTCCAGGTTAAAATGCAAAAAGAAAAAGAAAGGGAAAGCAGTCCAATTCTTGCAATTTCTCAGAGTTGGCTATCTATTCTGAAGTGAGTTCAGTGGGCTGGATCCCGTCAAATCAGGATTCATGTAGGTCTTGTGAAAGTAATTAAAACTGGGGAAAATGTTTTTTCCCCAAATTCCTAAAGAATTGTCAAAGAAAGAAAACTCTGTAGACAATGCTGATAATATAAATTAATATAAATTAAAAACAATGCCTTACTTCAGTCATGTGGTCCTTTTATGTTGATTCATTAAGCAATGCTTTATTGTTCAAACATTATTGGAAATTTACCTTAATCTAGCCAGGATTGAAATTCTGAAATAAAGTATGTACACTAAGCAGAGAAGGAGAGGATAAATACTATGCAGTCACATTTCCAGGCCCAATAAACTATGGCTACATCTGCCCCTGTCAGTGAATCATTTATTGAATTCTGGTTGAATTAGTGGAAACTTTCTGTCATCACATCTAAAGATCAAAAAAGGGGAAACCTAAATTTGTCTCCTTTCCCAGAACCATTAAGGATCTATTCTAACTGCTACAACCATAATTCTTATTCCAGAATCTTCACTGTTAGATATATGGACAACTTCAGAAACTTGAAATAAAAGGCAAATGTCAACCATTTGCTAATATGCTTAGCCAAAGCAACTTTTTATTGATCCTGATTGTCCAGAATTGCACTTCAAAATGCCTAGGTGACATTTCCAAGGAGAGACATGATACTTTCAAGTCAATTAGAGCCATCAGAAGATTTGTGCAAATGGAACATGTTCACCTTAAAGGAATGTCAGCAGAGAATAGAAAATGAATTAAGCATCTTTTATATGCAGTGAACAAATCCCTTAATGGCCCAGAACATTGAAAAGGACACTTGGGGTCTCCAAAAGTTTACTAGGAATGTCTGGATCTGAAAGATTTGTTGCTGAATAAAGTATTGCTAGGGAAATTGCTATGTATTTTGTCTGCAGTGCTGTGTGTATGTTTGAAGGAAGCCATATGATTATGAGGGGAATGCTTGTGGAAGACAGGCCTATACATCACAGAGATTACTTTGTGCAAATATATGTTGTGCCTTATTTACTTTGTTCACAGAATTCAGTGGAAGTGACTTGAGACTGTGTCTGCCCTTATTTGCATAACTTTGTGGTAGGTCTTGTTTCATGGTCATGCTAAGGTATGCTTTAACCCAGAAACTGGTTTCTCCCTCCATCTAGCAAAATTCCTAGTGTTATTAGGAGAGAAGTATGTGAAAAAAGAGAAGGTAATTTCCTTGAGAAATTCAGTGATAGGCTGGCCAGCAGCTTTTGGGATACTGGTAACCCCCCTCATTTGGAAATAAATAATAGCATCAACATGTAACTAAACATGTTTATTTCCAACTGAATTTTTTGTCTTCTAAGCATAAGACATTTGTCTATTCAACATTTAGGGTCAGCTGAGCCAAAAAACACATTACTATTTATTTATTTTTATTTATTTATTTAATTTATCCCCGCCCATCTCCCCAAATAGGGGACTCTGGGTGGTTTACAAAATAGCAAAAGTTAAAATCTATACATAAAATTACCATAAAACAATAAATAGAGAGAATAAGTAAAAATCCAAAAGATGGTTAAAATCCACTATCAGGATCAAGGTACTACAGGGCCAGCCACCCCCAGGAGGCACTACCACCTCCGTCGTCCCAGGCAAAGCAGCAGAGCCAGGTCACATGTCACATGTGCTGATCTTATAGCACCCATAACTGCCCGCGCTGCTGCATTCTGGTCCAGCTGAAGCTTCCGGATACTCTTCAAGGGTAGCCCCATGTAGAGCGCATTACAATAATCTATATGGGAGATGACAAGGGCATGAATGACTGTTCGGAGGGCATCCCGATCCAGGAAAGGGTGTAGCTGGCGCACAACTTGAAGCTGTGCAAAGGCCCTCCTGGCCACGACTGCCACCTGCTCTTCGAGCAGGAGTCGTGAGTCCAGGAGGACCCCCAGATTCCGCACTGGATCTGAGTGGTGTAGTGCTACCCCATCCAGAATCAAAGATGATAACTTCCCGGATACAGGGGGGCCATCAATCTACAGCCACTCCATCTTACCAGGGTTCAGCTGAAGCCTGTTGTTCCCCATCCAGACTCACACAGCCTCCAGGCACTGAGATAAGGCATCGACCGCATCACTTACTTCACCCGAGATGGAGATATATAACTGAGTATCATCAGCATATTGGTGATACCTCATCCCGTGGTGACGGATGATCTCGCCCAGCGGCTTCATGTAGATGTTGAACAGGAGAGGAGAGAGAACCATCCCTTGCGGCACCCCACAAATCAGGGGTCACGGGTCAGCTCTCTCCTCCCCTATCACCACCGACTGGGAATGGCCCCGGAGGAAGGAGGTGAACCAGCGTAAAACCACGCCGCCCACCCCCAACTCCCTGAGCCGCCCCAAAAGGATACCGTGGTCGATGGTATCAAAAGCTGCTGAGAGATCTAAGAGAGCTAGGATGGACGCACTCCCTCCATCCCGCTCCCGCCAGATATCATCCATAAGTGCGTCCAATGTGGTCTCTTTCCCATATCCCGGCCTGAAACCTGACTGAAAGGGGTCCAGATAATCCCTTTCCTCCAGGATCCTCTGGAGTTGCAACGCCACCACCTTCTCAACCACCTTTCCCAAAAGGGGAAGGTGGGAGACCAGACAAAAATTGCCCAAGATGATGGGGTCCAGGGATGGTTTCTTAAGGAGTGGGTGCACCAGCGCCTCCTTAAAGGCAGCTGGGAACACCTCGTCGCTCAAGGATATATTAATCATCGCCTGGACCCAGCCACATGTCACCTCCCTAGCTGACTTAACCAGCCAGGAGGGACATGGGTCAAGCTGACATGTGGTGGCATTTACAATCCAGAGGATCCTGTCTACTTCATAAGGCCCAACAGGATCAAACCGTTCCCAGATAACAGGGTAAGTACATTCCTCTGGCATCTCCCCAGATCTTGTCTCATGCTTAGAGTCCAACTTGGAATGAATCTGAGCGATTTTATCCTGCAGATGCTCAGAAAACTCTTCCGACTGGCCCTGTAAGTGGGTCACCGACTCTACCCGACCCAAAAGAGATCTAGTAATCTTAAACAGGGCCGTCGGACGGCATTCTGCAGATGCAATAAGAGCGGAGAAATATTCACGTTTTGCCACTCTTACTGCCACAAGGTAGGCCTTAACCGCAGCTCTAGATTGTGTTCAGTCAGATTCAGTCTTCGTCTTTCTCCAGCGGCGCTCTAGACGTCTCTTAACCCTCTTCAAAGCTCTCAACTCTTCCATAAAGCACGGAGAGTGACGGGCCGAGAGGGGCAGGAGAGGTCACACAGGAGCAATCTTGTCCAGGACTCCGGCTGCTTCCCTATTCCAGGCTGCGGCCAGGACCTCCACTGGACCGTGTAGCAGGTCCTCGGGTATAACCCCCAGCTCCTTCTGAAACCTCACTGGATCCATCAGTCACCGGGGGTGGACCAATCAAATGGGTCCTGCCTCCCTGTGGAGTGGGGCAGCACAAGAGAGCCTCAGGGTCACCAGGGCGTAGTCTGACCATGACAATGGGAATAGATGTAGCTCTCCCCTCAGATCACTTTGCCATTGCTCCAACAAGAAAACTAAGTCCGAGGTGAGACCACTGTCTCGAGTCGGGTCCTGAATAATCTGGGACAGGCCCACGGCTGCCATGGTAGCCATGAACTCCCGGGCCGCTTCCGGGGCCCATCCCAGAGACGGCAGATTGAAGTCCCCCAGAACCATAAGTCTTGGGAACTCCACTGCCAACCCCGAGACGGCCTCGAGCAGCTCAGGCAGGGAGGTTGCCACGCAGCAGGGAGGCTGGTACAGCAGCAACACTCCCAACTGTTCTCGGGAGCCCAACTTGAAAAACAGGGTCTCACAACCAGCCACTTGTGGAGCAGCACCCCTGAAGGCCACAAGAGACTCTCAGATGACAACTGCCACCCCTCCTCCCCTGCCCCGGTGTCTCAGCTGATGCCACACCTGAAACCCGTCTGGGCACATTTCCGAGAGGGATACTCCCCCCTCTGGACCCAGCCAGGTCTCGGTGATGCACGCCAGGTCTGCCCCCTCCTCTGTGATCAAGTCACCTATAAGGGGGGCCTTGTTGTTCACTGACCTGGCGTTAAGCAGCAGCAATCAGAGACCAGGGCCCTCGAGGATCTGCTTACCAGGGTCTGGGTATGAACTCGGAGAGCCAGAACGCACCACTGGTAACAAACACCAGGGGCGCCTTCCCCGAAGATGGCTTGCCCTCCGGTTCCCATCGTAACATCCCTTACCCATCACCACCTCAATTGGATAGCCCGCCATCTAGCCCCCAGAGATTCCTGGCCCTGGCCCAGTAGCCTCCACTCCCAGGCCTCTGGAATTTCTGGGCTTATACAAGGGTCCCTTGTCCCACACATCCATCTTCCCATACCAATCAACCTTGGGCGGTGACAAGATCCCCCAGCACACCAGCTCTCGTTCTTGGCATTGGCAGGGCCTAGCACCACCCACACTCAGACTCTGTCCCTTCCCCTCAACCTCTCTCACTGGTCAGGGAGAGGTACCAACAATCACCAGCTAACACTCCTACCCCCACCTGTCTCTCACCCAGGGGGGGTACTCTTACATTCCCATACAATCTTGGACCCCCTCGCAGTGCCTCTCACCCATGGGGGAGTACCACATTCATACCAAGGGACCACCACAAACCCTCTGCCACCTTAGTTTGAACGGGACGACCAGACCAATTTGGCTGGTGAGTCTATCCGGCCAAGGGGATCACGCAATCCACATCTATAGCTCCCCTTATGCCCAGATCTTCCGATCGTGCCCCCTGTGGACCACCCTCTGTGTCCAGAGGGCTCTCGGAAGGGAACTGAAACCCTGAAGGTTCCTTGCCCCCTCCCACTGTCCAGATCTTCACCCAGGGGGCATCTAAAGTCCAGGGGGCTCTGAAAGGAGAAATCAAATCTCCAGAGCTCATCTCTTCTGTCGCCGGGTTCTGTCGTAATAAATTTTATCACCGGGGTCTGCTGCACCATATCAGGTCGTATTAAGGTCTGTGTGTCCTTTGCCAGGATCAGTTCGGGGTCTGCCAGGTCACCAAGCCACCAGTCCTCCAACAAAGTTAGTTCGGGGTCCGCCGTGTTGTCAAGGCTGAGAGGGCGAAGCGAAGGTGAAGGCCAACTGTGCAGGGCTGGCAGCAGCAGGCGCCGCTTCGGCATAATGCCTGGACGGGGACCGGGACCCCAACACCAAAGCGCGGGCAAGAAAGTGGCCGAGTGGGAACATGGTGAAGCCAAGGACAGAGCAGAGGAGAAGTAGAGAGCTATTCAAGATCAACCAGGATTGGCTAAGTGCTGCTGGCTCCTTTTGTTGAATTGTGCCATTACATACTGGAGAAAACTGGAATAGGAATCTGATCTTAAACTGAGCACATTTTAAACTCCTTAATCGCAGCTTTTCTTCCTTGTGGTTCAGCACATGAAATAACTAATCAAAACACACTATGTGTGCTGCCTAGTGGGAACATGCCTTGTGTGCTACCTAGTGGGAACATGAGTTGGAACTGAGTATGAGTGATACTAATGTGACTGTGGGGAGCATTGCTAACTACTAAGCAGATAGGCTCACCACAGGCAAGTGAATGAGTTAAGAGTTGGTCAGATGCAACTGCTAGAACTGCAGTTAGTAGAAAAGTGAATAGAGTTTTGCTGGAGTCTTGATGTAGTCTGTAATATAGGATTGGGGGCATTATAGTCCAACAACAACCAGATATCTTCTGTGAGCTGGATAATTGCATGGGTAGATGCAATTCTTCTGGCTTCTATATAGGGTTAGCCTTACCATTAAACAAAATCAGTGGATTGAGGCATATAATAAACTGGAGCAAGCCCCCACCTGCTTCTCTGTAATCCACTACTCAAGGAGCCACTTCATTTTGCCTAAGGCATACAACTCTCCTTGGATCAGCTTGCTACCTGGGCCACTGATTGTATATTTATCACTCTAAGGAAGTCCTTGGTGTGACAGCTTGTGATGTGACTGTGGTTGCCTGTCTGCAGAGAGCGCCATCATCACCACCATCTCATAATACATCACTCCAAGGACCACCTCAGAAGAATAGTATTTCTTTTGATCAGAGAAACATTACTGTTGTTACTGTCTTCCTGTTTCTCTCCTTCCATCCCAGCAATTCCCTGTTGCTTCTGTGGCCAGACCTCACAGAAAAGGTCTGCCTTCAGGCACAGAGGAAATCAAGCAGGAGTTGTTCTTTCTCTAAGCTGAAGAAGGGAACTTGTGTGCTTATTTATAAACTTGACCATCACCCATGCAATAAATAATTATTCTACAAAAGTCTTGTTGGGAGGGCCTGAGAACCTCTTTGTCAACAAACATAGGAGATGCTTCAACTGGAGGGTGTTTTCTAACAACAACAACAACAACAACATACATTTCTTGTATTTGTATTTCCCCAAAGATCTGTTGAATTCTAGGCAGAGAAGCAAATGGCACTAGATCAAGACAAAGAACTGAGATTTGAAATCTATGTATGCCACTTTCCTTAAATCTAGGATAGGCAAACCTGACAAGTTTAATTTTGCTCAATTCTTGATTTTTCCAATCTTGATTCCTTCCTATATCAGTTTGTGATTAAAAATGAAAAAAAAGTTCCAGATACAATTTATAAAGATCTTTGTATACATTACCCCTTAGCAAGTGGTTTACTTTAATATGTTCTGTATGCTCTTGCTCCTAATATATGCATTTTTATTACACTTATCCATATGTCGATGAAGATTCTCAGTCATCCAGGTGGAATTGTCTGTAGTTTGAATCATGTCAACTGGATTTCTATTTTCTCAGTGGAAACGTTTTGCTCCTTATCCAAGAAGCTTCTTCAGTCTGAGCAAAGTTTGTAAGGGAATCCTTAAATATGTTTCTAAGGTGGCTGTGTGACCTTACACCTGGGGCTAGGTCTTGGTTATTTGAGATGTTTATTTCTAAGTCCCTTTATCATGCAAAGGAGGATCGTTAAGATTACCTTGCTGTTGTTGAGATTGCGAAATGGTCTTAATCTTCCTAGGCACAGAAGACAAAGCAGGAAGGAAAATAGGGGAAAGATTGTGCCTGAGGCCCCCACCTCTATTCCAAGTTGGCATAAATGGATTCCTTGACCCCTCTTTCAAACCACTTATCTTCCCTGTCTAAAATGTGAACATTAATGTCCTCAAATGAGTGTCCTTTTTCCTTTAGATGAAGGTAAACTGCTGACTCTGGTCCTGTGGTGTTACTCCTCCTGTGTCTTATCCATAGCTTATCCATAGCACATATATCTTGTTCATACTTTTTTAAAGTAATGAGCTGCACTGCAGCATTCAGAAAAGTGTGCATATCTACTCCTTACTGGATTCTGGTTTTCATATAGGTCCAAGAAGTGAAAACAGGATAAGTTATATGAACATGTGAATCAAACAAATTTCTTTCCCAATCCTATTTGAACTGTTTTATTTGCCTTAGCCCAGTTGATCCAGGGAAGAGCACAGGAGGGATACTTCACAGAAAATGTTCAACAGTTCCTAGAATTCTTTCGAGGAAGCTATGACAATCAAATTTGTATAAAAGATATGAAAATGTAGATAAATGTAGATAAATGTAGATAAGGGAGTTATACAAAAATAAGGTTGACATTAAAATAAATATTCTGGTATAGTCTAAGGTTTTCATGGCCGGAATCCAATGGTTTTTGTGGGTTTTCCGGGCTGTGTGGCCGTGTTCTGGCAGTTTTGGTTCCTAACGTTTCGCCAGTAGCTGTGGCTGGCATCTTCAGAGGACAGGAGCACAGCTAGAAGATTCTCTCTGTGCCCAAGTGGAGGGTGTGTGTTCCTGCTGGTGTTTATAGCTGCTGAGAGGGTGTGTGTCTTCTGTGGGTCATTTACAAGAGATTAGGAGAGGGTTCTTTGTGGTGTTTAGGGGGTGTGGTGCTGTCGTGTGTGGGATTAGCACATCTATTGTGTGAGTTGTTTGTATATTTCTGTGGTTGAGTAGAGTTCGTTCACCTTTTGCAAGCTGTGTTTTTCAAGACTGGCAGCTAGGTTTTGCTGATCTTTAGGCTTTCTTCTTTTTTACTGAAACTGTGTTGGTGTTTATGTATTTCAATGGCTTCCCTGTATAGTCTAACATAGTGGCTGTTGGTGTTGTCCAGTATTTCTGTGTTTTCAAATAAGATTTGGTGACCAGTTTGTTTGAGAGCATGTTCTGGTACTTTGAGCTCCATACCTTCAGTTCTTGGTATGCATATCTAAATTAATTGAGTATTACTTGAGTCCCCTGCAGGCATTGTGTAACTTCCAAGGATATCCAAATTTATTTAGAACTCTGCACCTCTACCTGGAAGTGAACAGAATCCCAAATTCAACATATTTATAATGCTGTATAATTTTTAATTTAAAAACCTTTGAGCTGTCAGTCCTTCCCAAATCCATATTTTATAGGTTTGAAGACGACTAAAATTTTCTGCATTTAACAGATAATTATTTAGTAACATCATACTTCCAGATTTTTAAGGGATATGTCAACCACACTATCTGGATTATGGATTTTATTGAATAGCCCATGCCTATCATACTGTTGAATCTGAAGCTCAAATACTTTGGCCACCTAATGCGAAGAAAGGACTCACTAGAAAAGACCCTGATGCTGGGAAAGACTGAAGGCAAAAGGAGAAGGGGATGGCAGAGGATGAGATGGTTAGATAGCATCACCGATGTAATGAACATGAATTTGAGTAAACTCCGGGAGACAGTGGAGGACAGAAAGGCCTGGCATGCTATGGTCCATGAAGTCACGAAGAGTCAGACACGACTAAACGACTGAACAACAACAACAACAAAATCATACTGTTTCTGTTATATGGTGTTTCATAAAATTAGAAATTTTGGGCAGTGCTATCGTATATGTAAAAGGCATGTGCTCATCACATGACCTGCAGAGAGAGATAGAGAATAACTACTAAGCTACATTTGATTGTTGCCTGATGGTCATAGAATCATAGAGTAGGAAGAGCCTTGATATTATCTAACCTGCTGTTTGGACTATATCCAGACTAAAACATCCCGAATAGATAGCCGTCTAGCCCCTAGATTGTTCTATTAGAAGGTTTTTCTAACATTCAGTTGGTATCCTAGAATCTATTATTCCATATTCTACACTCTGGAACAGTGGAGAACTTGACTTTCTTCTACATGATAGCCTTTCTGGTACTTGAAGAGTAGTATCTTTTTTTTTCCTCCTCAGTCTTTACCTTCAATCTCTCTTCATCTGATTTTGCAATAAGTTATTACTCCTTTTCAGAAATACTATTACCAAACCAGGTAGCCTCCATCCTATACTTATGTGTTTGATTTCTGTTTTCTAAGATAAAAACTTTACATTTGTCTCCACTAAACTTCATTCTATTATTTTCAAAATAACATTTTTCTAACCTATCAAGAACATTTTGACCTTTATTTCTACCTTCTAGGGTGTTAGCAATCCCACCCAATGTTACATCATCTGCAGATCTGAAGAGCATTCCATATATACCTTGCCATCAAAGTCATTCATAAAAATATTGAAGAGTTCTGGACCTGGGATTGAATCTTGTGGCACTTGATTTGATACGTCAGTCCAGTTTCTTAATGAACCATTGATGAGCACTCTCTGAATACTACTTTTTTAAGCCAGTTATGTATCCACTTAATTATCATGCCATCTACAGTATCCCATACTTAGTTAATTTACTAATAATAATTTCAGGGATTACTTTGTGATATGCTTCATTGAAATAAAGGTATATCATTTCTCCCACATTCCCATAATTTATTAAAGAAATGACCCAATCAAAAAATAAGCTAAAATTAGTCTGGCAAGACTTGTTCTTGATAAACCTATGATGACTTCTGATAATGACCTCATTGTTTTCAAGCTGCTTAGAGACTGTTTTATTATGTGCTCTAGTATCTTCTCAGAACAACTTGTCATAGTTTCCTAGATTCTTCTTTTCCCCTTTCTGAAGACAGAGGCAACATGTGCTCTCCTCCACTTATCTGTTACTTCACCCATTCTCCAGGATTTCTCAAAGATAAAGGTTTCACCAGATCCTTGGCAAGTTCTTTCACTGTAATCATTCATGTACAAAAGAGCTCCAGGTTACCTTGGACACTAGATCAAGGTTTTTATGCTTAGTTATACTTCTCCATAAATGGCCTATTGCCTACAGTATGTTGATATATCATTGACCTCTGTCACCAGGGACAGAGCTTGCCAGAGTTCTCTGGTGTTTACTGCATTTCTTCCATCTGCTTGCCTTCTACTGTAGGACTGTCAGAAACAATGGATCAAGACCGTTAACTGCTTCATGTGGCAGCTCTTCCACAATATCCATAGTGACTTTCTGGTTTTGCTCTAAGATCTGAACCAAGTGTCACCCAATGGAACTTATTTAGTTTCCTCAAAAAGACTGGGATGGCTGAGCCCATTTTACATGTGTTTTTTGATTAAATTGGCCTCACCAAAATTCTTTTACAGCAAGTGCCCAAAAGCCTTTCTCCTTCTTGATCATTAACATTTATGGAGATAATTCCCATTCTCTTCTGGGAATTTTCTGGAGAGCCAAGGTAGAACGTTTGGACCCTTTAGCCCAATGTCCTCTTTGACAACAATGATAACAGACATTCTTCTCCCCTTTGTTCTGGTTATCTTCCTTTGCATTCTCCTTTGTTAGTTTACTTTCCCCTTTGTCCGGTGCTGTCATTTTAAGACATTTATTTATTTTATTTATTTATTTTCTATCCCACCTTTATTATTGTTTTATAAATAACTCAAGGCGGCGAACATACCTAACACTCCTTCCTCCTCCTATTTTCCCCACAACAGCAACCCTGTGAGGTGAGTTGGGCTGAGAGAGATTGACTGGCCCAAGGTCACCCAGCCGGCTTTCATACCTAAGGCGGGACTACAACTCTCAATCTCCTGGTTTCTAGCCCATTGCCTTAACCACTAGACCAAACTGGCTCTCCAGGTTGATATCTTTGATATCATGTTGATATCTTTGAAATCTGACTTCCTGAATGCTTCTTCATCTTTGAAAGCAGCAATATAGATATATTGTTCAGCCAGTTCTACTGCTCTGTGTGCTGAGTCAGGCCAGTTTTCTTGAGCCTAGAACTGACTGGATTTAGAAGGACTTGCAAGAATTGTTCAAGGACTATTCCCTGTATGTAAGTCTACAGCCTAGCTTATAACACCCTAGTCCTTTGCTCGGAGTCATAAGCTTAGGCTCTGGATCTCTGCCAATATGAGTAAAGGATTATATCATATGGCTGTAGAATCATATACTTTACTGTATCATAATCTTCTACATCTTTAAGATGGAAGGCTACTACATTTTCTCAAACCTGTCTCAGTGAGTGCAGGAGCTAATCTTGCCACCCACTGGTTTTCTGGCCATCTACATGTTCAGGTAGTTCTTTCAAATTCACAAAATAACCTTTTCAATGCCCTCATCTTCCCTCAGAGGATGGAGCTTAATCTGACAAGTGACAATCTGCATCTCTGCTCATTACAACTTGGAGCAAAGCTTCTCTGTCTTTCTTAAGTTCCTCAAGCAGCTCTCAAAAAAGCTTGATCCATCAAATGCTTTGATAAGTCTTGTTCCAGCCTCACCCAGCATCTCATAAATCCTAATTAGTGTCAAGTGCTGAATCCATTTTTTAGGATTACCAGCCAACCTTACTCTGGATAGAAACCAATAGTCCACAGTCTTTCTTCAACAGCCCCTAGAGCTGTCTAATCCATTGTAACCATTGTAGCTCTTTAGCTACCAGCCAGAACCTCCATTAGTTAGTTTCTTCTCCCCAGAATCCTCTCTGATTTTGACATATCCTCCTGGAAATTTCAAAGACATTCTCTTTTATGCCATATCCATATCTGCCCTCTTTCTCCTATGGGAAGCTAAACTAAGTCCTATTTTCATACCTTATCATCAAGCAAAGCACAGAACAAAAGCAAATAGGTTTTTGGGGTCATTTTCCCACCTCCCAATACCTCCTCTAAACACAGCTTCAGAGATACAAGGCTAGTCACCACCAAAACATAGCTGACTGCTGGCTTGTCAGAGTTTTAATTATCTTATCAAGAAAACAGCATTCTGTGATCTTAGATAATGCTGGGCACTCTTTTTTCCACTTCCCTTCTTGTTGCATTTCTCCTTCCCTTGTTTTATAAAGTGTAGCCCTGGCTATCTGACACTGCGGGGCCTTTTCTTACTGTAGGTCCTGTACTCAAAAGGCTGGTGACAAGGTTATTACAACCTGCCTCTCAAGAATGCTGTTGATTCTAAGGGGATGAATGATGGAGAAATAAAAGGCAGGAACTTTCATGCCCTTTTCAGCTATCCAGGGTAAAATGCCACAAGAAATGAAGACATCATTTTAAGTAATTGCTCTTTTAAAAGCAAGGGGCATTCCTCATTTATGAAACTATATTAGGGTTTCTCTGTTGTTTTATTTTGCATCTCTTGTCATTTCTTCCCTCCCCCCATCCCTTCATGAAAACAACTTCCTTCCATTGTTTTTCAGGAAACCTTTTGCTATAGGAACACAGAAAAAAATGGGAAGCTGGTTTACACTGAGTAAAAGTATTAGTCCATTTAACTCAGAAATATTCAACTTTTGGAGGGCTCGGTGCCACACTGAGCTTTGGAGTGGCGATCTTAATGTTTCTCTCTAGTTCTTCCCACCAAGCAAAGCTACCAGCTAATCAATAATGGGATTTTAAACCATACTTTAAGATCAGTGGCAAACCACTGGCTGCTTTTTGCTATCTAAAACATTTGCTGTGGTTTTGTTTGTTTTTGTTCTTAATTTTATTTATAGTAGTGAGGAGTATATAAAATTTTGCTATCTGAAGTTAAATATTTTCAAGGCTATGTGGAGAAAATTAATTTACTATAGATGTTGACTTGCACACATGTGGGTTAACATGATATAGGACTGCAAGGATGCTCAATAAGTCTCACTCTGTAAGAAGTAGTGGTTTTCCATGTGCAAGCCTGGAATGGTAGAATCCAAGCACGGGTTTATCATCCCATGAAGAAGTAAGTGTCATTAAGGTGTCTTTTGGCCTTCCCGTTACTCGTCTTTATCTCTGTTAATTTTATATTTCCCTTGATCCAAAGTGCAGCTGAGTTTGGTACTCAGCTTTAAAATTACAACCAAAGGTCAGCCTACATAATCAGTCAGTCATTAGGAAGGTACATCCTATCCATCTCAGTTAAACTCAATCAATGATTTCTTTAGTCTCTAATAGATAGCTGGCTTCCTAATGGAGGAGGAATACTCAGCAGAAAAGAAGTGAATTTGCTGTTGTCCTTCTTACATTTTTTTCTTTCTTTTCTGTCCTTTTTACTCTGTAATGCTAATAACCAAAAGTGCATGGTAGATTAGATTTATGTCCTGTATACATCTTCTGCTCTTTGGCTCTACAGTTCCTAAGTTCAGGAGGTTGTCCTCCAGATTTACATAAAAGGGCTCCTCTTAAGACTGATCCTCTCTCCTAATTAGGGAAGAAATGGGCTTTTGAGTGTCACTCTTGCTTTTTTTGGAATGCTAAACACAGGAGCAGATTTCCTTCCACCAGAAGGCAAAGGCACATGCAGTTGATGTAGCTTTAAATTATCTATATATTATTATATCTATATAATTATATCTATATATTATTATATCTATATAATTATATATATATATATATATATATATAGAGAGAGAGAGAGAGAGGAGTAAGGTATATATACAGTAATAAGTTAATTGGGTTCTGATTTTTAGTATGAACATATTTACTTTGCACATTCTAAACCAACATGGAAACAGAAACTATTTAGATCCCTTTATTCACTTTTCCAAATGTTGGGATGCAGCTCACAAATGAAAGCAAATATGTGTTTATTTATTTATTTGTTTTTCAAATTTTGCCACTGCCCATCTCCCCCAAAAAGAGGGACTCCGGGCAATTTACAACAATAAACACGTTAAAACAATGAACATATGTACATCTAAAATATCAATACTAAATTACCAATATAAGAGGAATGGTCTACAAATATAGACAGCCAGTGTGGTGTAGTGGTTAATTAGATGAGAGACAGATTAAAAGAATAAAAACAATACAAATTTTGAAAGAGAAAAATGAGGAAAGTAAAGAAAAGTAAAAGTAAGTTAAAATACAAAAAAAAAAAGAAATAGAGAAGAGAAAGAAGAAAAGAAAAGAAAAGAAAAGAAAAGAAAAGAAAAGAAAGAAAAGAAAAGAAAAGAAAAGAAAAGAAAAGAAAAGAAAAGAAAAGAAAAGAAAAGAAAAGAAAAGAAAAGAAAAGAAAAGGTTATAAAGAAGCAGCTTCTGGTCTTCTTAACAGCAGTTACAAGTACATTTATATTTTACCCTCTCTCTCTAAGGCTACAACATAATTTCATTCTTTCCATAGTCTACCCTTTCTAATCTTCAAACCCATAAATCACAAGTTTATTTTTTTCTTTTTTCAGCAAAAAGTCCATAACGGGATTCCAGTCACTAATAAATGTAGTTATTGTCCTTTCTCTACTTGGTCAATTTTTCCATCTCTACACATTCATCCATTCCTCCACTGTGGGTATTTCAGAGCCTTTATTTATTTATTTGATTTTTATCCCGATTTTATTATTTTTATAAATAACTCAAGGCAGCGAACATACCTAATACTCCTTCCTCCTCCTATTTTCCCCACAACAACAACCCTGTGAGGTGAGTTGGGCTGAGAGAGAGTGACTGGCCCAAGGTCACCCAGCTGGCTTCGTGCCTCAGGTGGGACTTGAACCTCACAGTCTCCTGGTTTCTAGCCTGATGCCTTAACCACTAGACCAAACTGGCTCTCCTTTTTTTTGTGTGTGCATCTAACAATAATCCTGCAGCAGTTATCATATGTAAAAGAAATGACCCTGAGTTCTAATCCTCAGCTATGGAAGCTTACTGGGTGACTTGGGGCCAGTCACTCCCCTCCAGCCCAATCTACCATACAGGATTGTGGTGGAAAAATAGGAGGGAGAAGGGTCAGGGTTAGGGTTAGCAAGATATCCAGGACATTGTGGAAAATATGAGATCTAAAATATGCCATCAGGTTGGGGGTGTGGTGGATGAAATTGAGGAATTTAAGAGCGACAGAAAGGTTTTTTTTAAGACTGAGATTGGGATTTTTATTGAGATGCTGGATGAAGATTGGATAATGGAACTGGAGAAATCTAAGGGAGAGAGTGATCTGCAAGCCATAAGTAAAATCAATCTCCTGGTGGAATGCCATGAAAAGAACCTGGAATCTTTGAGGGGGGCAGTTGGGCTGTTTGATTCTTTCAAGCTCTGTGCACATTGTGGGGATATATAACTGCTTTGGTTTATTTTGGAGTGGGATAAGGGTTGAAGAATGTTCATCTGGTTTGCTTTAAGGATTTCATTGATGCTACTTGCCTTTAAAGATTTGAATTTACTGTTTTGAATTGGCTTTTGGGGGGGGTTATTAAGATTAAAATTATTAATACTGTTGTATTAGGGTTAAAGAATGTTTAACTGGTTTGTTTTAAGGATTTGATTGATGTTATTCCCTTTTAAAGATATGGAATTTATGTTTCGAATTGTCTTTGTTTTTTGGGTTTATTAAGATTGGGATTATTAAAATTGTTGTACTATTAAGTATAATACCAGACAACTTATGTGCTTTTTAATTTGATTCTTATTATAGTAGACAGAAATGTATAGAACAGTGGTAGGAAGGGAATAATTAAATATGTTTTATCTTTTGGAGGGGAGATAGATGTTTAGGAGGTTTATATGAACTGTGGCTGTTGTGGGTCTTCCGGGCTGTGTGGCCGTGTTCTGGAAGTTGTGGTTCCTAACGTTTCGCCAGCATCTGTGGCCAGCATCTTCAGAGGGCAGGAGCACAGATAGAAGCAAAATCTCTGTGCCCAGGTAGAGTGGCAATGTTCTATTTATAGAGCTAAATTATAGGAGATTAGGTGGGGTTTTTTGTTGTGTTGAAATGTTAACGAGTGGCTGATGAGCGTGATTAGCATGACAAAAGAGAGGCATGATCAAAACCTTGGTGGATCGTGCTAATCGAAATTGTGAAACCCAATTTCTCAACAATGAACTTAACCATCTGAATTGGGTCCTACAGGCAAATGGCTATTCCAAGAATAAGCCAATAAATTCCAAGAATGAAATAAAAAGAGCCATCAAACCAAGAAAACAACATCCAATTGAAGAAAAACAGCCCCCCACAAACAAAGTATTCCTGCCCTACATCAAAGGAGTCACTGACCGCATGGGAAAACTGATGGAAAAACACAACTTTCAAACAGTCTTCAGACCCACCAGAAAAATACAACAAACGCTAAAATCAGCAAAAGACAAAAGGGACCCCCGCACCGCTGCAGGAGTATACCACATACCATGCAGCTGTGGACAAGTATACATCGGAACCGCAAAACGAAGCATTCACACCAGGATAAAAGAACATGAAAGACACTGCAGACTACAGCAACCAGAAAAATCTTCAGTAGCTGAACATGCTCTCAAGCAAACGGGACACAAAATCCTATTTGAAAACACAGAAATACTGGACAACACCAAAAGCCACTACACCAGATTATACAGAGAAGCCATTGAAATTCACAAACACCAGCACAGTTACAATAAAAAAGAAGAAAGTTTAAAAATTAGCAAAACCTGGCTACCAGTCCTGAAAAACACAGCCTGCAAAAGGTCAACGAACTCAGTCCAACCACCAGGACATGGGAATACTTCTCACAATGAACATGCTAATCACGCTCATCAGCCACTCGTTAACATTTCAACACAACAAAAAACCCCACCTAATCTCCTATAATTTAGCTCTATAAATAGAACATTGCCACTCTACCTGGGCACAGAGATTTTGCTTCTATCTGTGCTCCTGCCCTCTGAAGATGCTGGCCACAGATGCTGGTGAAACGTTAGGAACCACAACTTCCAGAACACGGCCACACAGCCCGGAAAACCCACAACAGCCATTGAACTCCGGCCGTGAAAGCCTTTATATGAACTTTTTTTCCTTTATTTTAATATAAGGGGGAGGAGTAACTGTACTTAGTGATTTTTATTATGTATTAAAGCGGAATGACTTATAGAAATAATGTGGTGTTTTGGTTTAATATAGAGTAAGAGATTGATTATGAAAATTTTGTATATTTATTTATTATTTGGATTTATCACCGCCCATCTCTACAACAGTAGACTCTTTTGTATATCCTTGTTGTTAAAAGTCAGAAGCCACATCTTTTTTAAATTTGAAAAAAAATTCTCTTGTGTTTCTGCACTTTTTAGTTTTTTTTCTTTCTTTGTAGTTTTCTTTGTAGTTTTTATTCTTCTCTTGAAACCTAA
The DNA here is from genome assembly GCA_023362775.1 of Charina bottae. NCBI lineage: Eukaryota > Metazoa > Chordata > Lepidosauria > Squamata > Charinaidae > Charina > Charina bottae. Next base: position 6,425,882 of record JALMGJ010000003.1, read on the forward strand.
TAAAATTTACTATAAACATTTTTTAAAAAGATAATTTTTACTGGGATCAATAAACAAGTTAACAAAGAGCTAACAAACAGCTAACTGGTCTGATCAGGGTGCAATCTTCCCCTCTTCCTTTATTGTAGCATATTTCAGCATATCTGGGGTCCCAACAAAACATTGAAAATCTTCCTCTTGTTTCTCACTGAAACCCCTTTTGTTCTAATTCAGTCAATATTCTACCACCTGAGATTGATATAAAATGGAATAAGTGGGGCCCATAACAAAATATCATTTTCTTTCTTTGGAGGAAGCCTTAACTGGGAGATAAATTAACTAAGTATATACTCCATGTCTGAGGAATACCTTTTTCTAAAAGATACGAATGCTACCCTCCCATATGATGCTTAGGAGGCATTCAAGAGCTCTTCCACAGCATTTTAATGGGTAATACTGCAGAATTTATCAAGGATTTTAGTGTAGATGCTGCTTATTAGGACTCTGGAGTAGGTTTTTAGGGGCTCTGAGGTGTGTTTACATTATGGAATTTATGTGTACTCTGGTGAGGGTCCATACGGAGTGACTAGAAGGAAATATTGCATATAAATACAAGGAATACATTATTGAGGCTCAGTAACTGGATTGCTGAACATAAAACTCTTTTCCATTCCCTGTATGGGACATCATGGCTCTCGATTCAGACTGCCTGAAATCCAGATAAGAAGTGGAAAACTTCAGCATAGACACACATAAAAAGGAGACTTTTCAGCATCAATCCAGAGGAACATTTTATACCCTGGAAACCTTGATGTGAAGAGAATCTCCAAAGCCAATCCAATGATCTGCTGCATGACCTGAGGAGGTTGTTCTGTTCCTCTTCTCCAAAGTTTTTGTTTTGGAACCCTGAGGAAAACCAAGGATTCCTAAAATGCTAGAGCAAATTCTTCAAAGTATCTACACTTTGCTAGAATCCCTGCTCTGCTTTTCTGAATGAATTTCGCTATGAAACAGTAGGGAGCTGTCCAAGGTACTGCTTGAATACTCAATAATTCTGAGTCGTCCTATGAATTCTACCTTAGGCAGAGTTTATCAAAGCATGCTTCACAATCAAGCTCTGACTGTATTTCCAGGAAGAGGTCATTCCATTTGTGGGACATACTGTTCAAAGAAATGTTTATTTCCCAACTATGCTGAAATTTGTGTGGTCTTCCACCTGCCCATTCGTTTTTATACAGCATGCTTTCTATGAAGGGATTGATTGTTCTGATCAGATATCTGAAAAAAATCAGAGATTGGAATTAGGCTTAAGATATGAGACTGGGAACCTAAACCTAGGGAATATACAGAAATGGCAAAATTAACCGCATATATTCATAAAGTCTAACCAATTATAAGCAAGAATGGGTTCCATACATACTATATATAACGCAGCAAAGCAAATATAAGTTTAGAGTATGGGTTTTAAGGGGAAAATGATTGGTTAAAGAATTGAAATCAGAAACATGCAAAAAATTTAAATGTCTATAAGTATTGTACATTAGTCAAAGAAATGTAAGAATAATTACCAACAAAGGGGAAGTTAGAAACCAATATTTATCTATAATATTTTTAGTAGTTTTTCTTTTTCTTTCTTTCCTTTTTGTATTTTTAAACAACAAATAGTGGAGATTTTGACACTTAGCTGAGAGATTCAAATTCTTACATTCTGAATAGAATTTAATATTCTTAAATCTAATTTGATTTTTTATGGTTAATTTCTCATCAACGATATACTGAGCCCTAAATGTACAATCATGGTAAATCTTTGGTCCACTTTTAGATATTATACTTCTGTATCATTTTTTTTTCTTTTCTCCTTTTGCTTGCTTGTTCACTCTTTTTTCTTTTCCTTTTTTTTAAATAAATGATTAATTAAAACAACAGCAACAGGAGATTAGGCTTGGGACTTCATTTAGCTATATGGTCCCTGTTTCAGCTCCATGTGATCTCCTTTTTATCTATCCTTCCTTTGGGGAAACTATTCTTCCCTCCAGTATCAAGAACATAATTAAGGAACTGGACCACAATGATATGAATTAAAAGGTAATACCCAGAACCAGACTGTAGAGCTGATTGAGCTAATCAGCTGCAAGAACAGTTCTCCTTGCCTCTGTGAACAAATATAACCATATTTCATTATTTGGCAAGCTACCTACATTCTCTCCTTACCTATTAACACTTATTAACAGGATCCAAAGAGATTCTCAAGGGTAGGAATATTGAATAGAATCAATTATATCTTCCTGAGATGGAAAATGTAAAGCAGCATAAGACTGGAGGAAATCACCCTGTAAAAATTCCCTGAAGGGCTTTTTAAATGGATGGTCATTAAAATGCTTAATTCTGTGGCAATTGCTAGGAGTAGACATGCAATATGTCACTAGGCCAGCAGATCCTGGCAGCATGGTTCAGAAATAGATTTGTTTCCACCTTCTTTAAAAAGGGTAGATGCCTACGCAGAACAAAACAGATTTCATGGTGATTGTGAAGGGTACATTGGGGGAGGAAAATTAGGATAAAATATTTAAGGAAGTGAGGTACCATCACTTAACAGGCAAAACTGCATGAGTAAAATATCAATGACTGCTGTTGAAAAGAACAGTCTTTCAACTACTGTAATTTTGACTGACATCAAATATAAAATCTTCTCAAAGTATTCAATTATTCTGAAAATATTTCACCTCAAGGTTTACAAAAGGTAATTTAGGGAAATCAAATATGAGTCCTTTCCATTTCTTCACTTCCATTTAATAATAATAGGCAACTTTAACTACCCTGCCATGTTTTGAGACACATGCTGTACCAGAAAATGGTCATATCAAGCAATTCCATTGATGGCAGAAAAGCATCAGCCATCCTTCACTTATTCTTAACCAATAGGGAAGATTTAGTTGATAATGTAGAAATAAAAGATGTTCAGGAACATTGGTGGAAAGTAAGTATGCTGGAGTTCCTAATGTTAAAGGAAACAAAAGCTGGATTTCAAAAATCCAGATTTTAATCAATTCAGAGCAATTATATGTAGGATTCCATGTCAGGAGATAATAATGAGAAGAGGAGCTCAAAATGAGTGGGAGTTCTTAGTAGGTGGTTCTAAATGCATAATTGCAAACAGTTCCAATGAGTCCAAGAAAAAGGAGGAGGGCAAATGTCTTCATATAAAAAAAACTGGAAAAGAGGGTAAAGTACAGAACAGTCAGTCTGGCAATGATACCTGGGAAGATTCTAGCAATTAATCTGTAAGCATCTTGAAAACAGTACAGCAATTACCAGGGGTTAGCATAGATTTGTCAAGGAAATATTTTGCCAGATGAATCATACTTCATGTTTACATCTGGTGTAAATAGATTATAGGAAAGCTGTAGACAAAATATATATTGATTTCAGAATAATATTTAACAAAGTATAGCATTATATTTTTATCAGCACACTAAAGTGTGGGCTGGACATCATAAGAACTGGATACATAACTGGTTTGAAGTTACATTCAAAGACTACTGATCAACAGTTCCTTATCAAACTTAAGTGAGGCCATAATGTTCAGTCTTGCTCCCTGTACTCTTCGACATTTATATTAATAGCTTGATACTCACATAGTAAAGTATAATCATTAGTGTGAACTGTATGAACAACTTCTTATTCAAGCCAGGTTCCACTGAGCTGGGCCAAGATATGAATCTCAAGTTTTCTTCCAGAATTTGTGAAGGCTCAATAGATGACCTTCTAAACTAATTTTACTCCCTAATTTCCAGTGCATGACTGTCCTTACTTCTTCTCCTTGTTGAATTGAAGCAAAGATAAGCAGAACTTCTATTCATATCCCCCCTGCTCAATTTGATGATGTCTGGCATTGTGCAGGATTAGAGTGAATGAAAACAAAGAATAGCAAGTAATAGTGCAATGTACCATTTGCAAGTGATTGGCTGAGCTTCTGAGGAGAGAAAACTAGCCTGCAATGGGGGCTTCAGACTGAAATTGGCTCAGCTGCTTTAATAGGGAAAGTTGAGGGTCATAGAGAAGGAGGCATTGACAAAGTGTCAGTCTAGAAAACAAGATCTAAGGAGGCAATAAGCAAAGTGAATTTGCAGTGACTAGGAAAAGAAGAACTCAAAGAGAAAGTGATACATAGGAATGAAGGGGGAAAGAGCAAGCCAGACTCATATATTTCAGATGAAAGGGAAAACAGAGAAAGTGAGAAAGCAATGGAAAAAGGCAAGACTATTAGGAGCTAAGAGGGGCATGGTGGTTCAGGGAGTAAGACTCCAGGCTTGTCGATCGGAAGATCGCAAGTTCGGAGGTTTGAATCCCTAGTCCCACGTGACGGAGTGAGCTCCCGCGCTCACCCCAGCTCTTGACAGCCCAGCAATTCAAAGGCATGCAAATGCAAGTAGAATAATAGGTACCACTTCAGTGGGATGGTAACAGTGTTACGCGCATGTCATGCCGGCCACATGACCGCGGAAGCATCTTCGGACAGCGCTGGCTCTTTGGCTAACAAACGGAAATGAGCACCAGCCCTTAGAGTTGAACATGACTACACAAATGTGCAGGGGGAACCTTTACCTTTTTATTAGGAGCTAAACTGTTGAGCTTCAGATATTTTTGAAATAATAAGCAAGCAAATCTGTGTACGATCAGGCTAGTCTTTGTGTGAATGTACATGTGTCTTTAAAGAAACTGTATTTGCTTCAAACCATCAGAATGCAGTAACAGTTAATAAACAAGTTAATGTTTAAATGAAAGAATGTTTAAAAATGAAATCCAGTAGCAAAAGAAGGTAGTGGGAACCCTCCCAAAGGAATGATCAACACTTTATCCTAGATAACAGAGAGATTGTGAGATATAACTGTACCTCCTGGCTATAGTTTCACACCAAGTACAGGATTAGATCTGGTAGTCAGAGTGCCTGAAGTACTATGGATGGAGGTCCGTAACACTGTACAGGAGGCAGCAACTAAAACCATCCCAAAGAAAAAGAAATGCAAGAAAGCAAAGTGGCTGTCTGATGAGGCTTTACAAATAGCTGAGGAAAGAAGGAAAGCAAAAGGCAAGGGAGAAAGGGAAAGATATAACCAACTGAATGCAGATTTCCAGAGAATAGCAAGGAGAGATAAGAAGGCCTTCTTAAATGAACAATGCAAAGAAATTGAGGAAAACAATAGAATGGGGAAGACTAGAGATCTCTTCAAGAAAATCGGAGATATCAAGGGAATGTTTTGTGCAAAGATGGGCATGAAAGGACAAAAAAGGTAGGGACCTAACAGAAGCAGAAGAGATTAAGAAGGGGTGGCAAGAATACACAGAAGAACTATACAAGAAAGATCTTAATATCCCTGATAAATACAATGGTGTGGTCACTGACCTTGAGCCGGACATCCTAGAGAGTGAAGTCAAGTGGGCCTTAGGAAGCATTACTAACAACAAAGCTAGCGGAGAAGACAGTATCCCAGCTGAGCTATTTAAAATTCTAAAAGACGATGCTGTTAAAGTGCTGCACTCAATATGCCAACAAATTTGGAAAACTCAACAGTGGCCACAGGATTGGAAAAGGTCAATTTACGTTCCAATTCCAAAGAAGGGCAATGCCAAAGAATGTTCAAACTACTGTACAATTGCGCTCATTTCACATGCTAGCAAGGTCATGCTCAAAATCCTACAAGCTAGGCTTCAGCAGTATGTGAACTGAGAACTACCAGAAGTGCAAGCTGGGTTTCGAAGAGGCAGAGGAACTAGAGATCAGATTGCCAACATTCGCTGGATCATGGAAAAAGCAAGAGAGTTCCAGAAAAACATCTACTTCTGCTTCATTGACTATGCTAAAGCCTTTGATTGTGTGGATCACAACAAACTGTGGCAAAGTCTTAAAGAGATGGGAGTACCAGACCACCTTACCTGTCTCCTGAGAAACCTGTATGTGGGTCAAGAAGCAACAGTTAGAACCGGACATGGAACAACTGACTGGTTCAAAATTGGGAAAGGAGTACGACAAGGCTGTATATTGTCATCCTGCTTATTTAACTTATATGCAGAGTACATCATGAGAAATGCCGGGCTGGATGAATCACAAGCCGGAGTTAAGATTGCCGGGAGAAATATCAACAACCTCAGATATGCAGACGATACCACCCTAATGGCAGAAAGTGAAGAGGAACCAAAGAGCCTCTTGATGAGGGTGAAAGAGGAGAGTGCAAAAGCTGGCTTGAAACTCAACATTAAAAAAACCCAGATCATGGCATCTGGTCCCATCACTTCCTGGCAAATAGAAGGGGAAGAAATGGAAGCAGTGACAGATTTTATTTTCTTGGGCTCCAAGATCACCGCAGACGGTGACTGCAGCCATGAAATTAAAAGACGCTTGCTCCTTGGGAGGAAAGCTATGGCAAACCTAGACAGCATATTAAAAAGCAGAGACATCACCTTGCCGACAAAGGTCTGTATAATTAAAGCTATGGTTTTCCCAGTAGTAATGTATGGCTGTGAGAGTTGGACCATAAGGAAGGCTGAGCGCCGAAGAATTGATGCTTTCGAACTGTGGTGCTGTAGAAGACTCTTGAGAGTCCCTTGGACTGCAAGGAGGTCAAATCAGTCAATCTTAAAGGAAATCAACCCTGACTGCTCATTGGAAGGACAGATGCTGAAGCTGAAGCTCAAATACTTTGGCCACCTAATGCGAAGAGAGGACTCACTGGAAAAGACCCTGATGCTGGGAAAGACTGAAGGCAAAAGGAGAAGGGGACGGCAGAGGATGAGATGGTTAGATAGCATCACCGATGTAATGAACATGAATTTGAGTAAACTCCGGGAGACAGTGGAGGACAGAAAGGCCTGGCGTGCTATGGTCCATGAGGTCACAAAGAGTCGGACACAACTAAACGACTGAACAACAACAACAGCAGAAATACATATCAAAGACCAAAAGTAGCTTGAGTATGATGCCTCATTCTGGAGAGGAAGCCTGTTGTCAGTTAACTGAAGACTGTATGGTCAGAGTTGGAACTAGTCTATCACAGGGAACCTCTGCTTGTCATTGATGTAATTCACACTGTGAAATAATTAGATGTGGATGTTTGGCTGCTTTTCTTTTAGTAGTGCCAGTTTGTAAAATGAAAGATATAAGGTAGAGTTGCACCTTCTGGGCTATTTGGAAGCACTGTGTCAAATGCCTTCCCTGCTGACTGCATTGGAGTTGCAGTTCAACACATCAGGAGAGCATCTGGTTGGGCTAGGTTGTTCTCTTTCTCTATTGTATTATGTGTTGCATGTTTATAAATCACTTGAGAACAGGGAATCTGCCGAGGTTCACTTAGGGTCTCGGCCCCAGAATCTTCATGCCTTTTGAGAGCTGAATCATGGAATACTCCATGGAATAATCATGGAGTCAGAATAAAAGGGAAACACTGTTTTCTGCTCCTCTGAGTAAACATAGCCTGTCTCGGCACTTTTGAGGAGCTGAGCACCAGCAGCTGGCTTTTTTTTAATGTCTGATATTTAGCTTTATCACTTGAGAGTTTCTCATTTCTCTTGGCTTCTCTCTTCATTAGGAATGATCACACATGTGAAAAGCTGGGCAAAACTTTAAACAAATTAACGTTATCAGCATTTCTTTGCTTTATCCATTATTCATGGAGTGGAATTAAGATATACAATGCAACTACTCTCCAGTTTTTTAGAGCGGGACAAGAAGATGCCACTAATCTTTACAGGGACACATCATTAGATGCACAGCAGGTGCACCCTTCCATACCAAATACCATCCTATCCAGACTTTTCCCCCTAAATGTGTGGCTCCTATCTACGTGGGACTATGGGTTGAAACATTCCTCTCACTAATCCTCCTGCACCATATAAATAATACTTCGCCGAGCACCCTTAAACATTAAAACTGAAGTAAGATAAAGAATTAGAGGAAGGTCGCAGCTTTTGTCTGATTATGGTTTGGGTTTATATTGTCCTTAAGCAAGGCAGTGAGGATTTTTCAATCCACTGGCAGTTCATCTTTACTGCTTTGTGGGTAGTTTCAGAGCATCAGTCTGCCCACTGCTAATTGCACTACAGCCCAATTTCAACAATATGAGTCACTCCAAAATGAAAGATAGATATTACAGGATAGACTTCCAGGGAAGAAGACGCTTGCTATACCTCAGGGATGAGGAATCTGTGGGTGTCAGGTGTTTTTGAACTACAACTACCTGCAACACCAGCCAGTATATCTAAATTGAAGGAATATGGGGACTTACAATTCTGCATCATTTGAAAGCCTATATATCCTTTCAGTAATAATTCTTAGAAATGCAGTGGGCAGAGAATGATAAGGGAGGCTGCTCTGAAGCAGGTAGCACTCAGAAAAGGTATGCTTAAAAAGAAGTTAGCTGCCGCTGAGATACCAGAAGGGACTTTGCCTAGAGCCAGAGCAAACTATCTTGTCAAGAGAAACCTTGGAAGAATTCCAACCAGCTCTGCTTTTTCCATCCCCTGACCACCCTTTGCTTCAAAAACTGAAATAATATATATTTACTTAATTTATTTGCCTTTCTGATTTATTTCTTGGTTTTTACTTTGAAGCCTATGAATAAAAAAAACCCCAGCCCTTAAGAGTACAGTCTAAGGCATGACAAAAAAAGAAAAGAAAAGGAATGAAGAAGAAAAGAGAACATGGGCAAACCACAATATAGTTCTCACATTTATAAGAATTCTGGCCATTCTTATAATGACAATGATGGAGGAAGGCATGTAAAAACCATCCCAGAATCCTGTGGTGCTGGATTATGGCCTCCACCCACCCAGAGCCTTTACCACCAACCACACTCTGGGAAGATCCTAAAACCCTGTGTTATGAAATCACCCTGTGCTCACAGGATTCAGCTGAATACCAGGTCGACAGCAGATATTCTGAATACACATTTTCTCTTAGGCATGGGCTTCCGCATATATGTAAAACGTGTTCACCCCAAGACCTCCCTGTCAAGGAGGAGACTTGTTTTTTGGGGAGACTGCAGGGAGGAAGAAATTGTGTCAAGGTTGCGGGGAGGGGGGAGAGAGAAAGCTATCAACAATTTCCAGCCTCTGATTAAAATTGAGTTTCCTAGAAAAAGGGAATTCCAGGTAACAGTTGATCAAAAAGAGAATCTGGTTCAAGGATATGTTAATCTGCAGAGGAATAGGAAAGCAATTAGATAAGAACTACAGCAAGTTTTACCTTTGTATTCTGTGTTCTTCAATAAAGTTAAGCTTGGAGCCCTGATCATCCAGATCATATTTTACTCTGTAAGGATTGGGGTATTTAATGGTTGCAAACACAGAAACAAACAAAAATAGTTTGGGAATCTGAATGCCACCCTAGAGAAGGGCTGATACCTCTAAACACATGCCTTGGATGCTAAGCACCCGTGGTGGCGCTAGTGCATTTTTTTCACTTTGATTTACTAATTGATGGAGTGTAACACAGATTATGAGAGGTTTCTCTCTCTCACACACATCAGATTATGCAAGAGAGGTGTCAGCAACAAGAACAACCAAGCCACTCCCCCAAAGAACAGGAGGCAGGGTCAGAATTAAAGATCTAGAGGACTTCTGGGAGAGATGGTTTAAGACCTCCACATTTCTGCTATGCTGCCACACTTGTTTATATATTTTTAAATGATTATTATTGTACTTCTATTTAAAATTGCTTAAACTATTTGTAAACTACTTTGGGAACATTTTGGGTCATCTCACCAGAAACTCTACAAGAAAACATTTCAAAGATAGAAAAAGCCAAAAATTGCTGGCCTCTCAGACTGAGCCTTTTTCAAATCTCTAAATAGAAAAGTACATTCCTTTCTCAGTCTGTTTTATCTGTAATATACTAAAATGGCACAAGAGCAACTCACAGTCTTTACCTAATTCACAGACATTTTGTATGCCAAATCTGATTATTTATTATGCTGTAAGGAAGGCAAAATAAGAACATTTTTGTGATGCTTCAGCAACCACAGGTAGCCCTGTTTGAATTCCTGGGATAGAGCACAATAAGGGAAAGACCCATAAAATATATGGGTCTTTCCCTTATTGTGCTCTATCCCAGGAATTCAAATATATATGGGAAAGAGCTTTTCCTGATGGCCTGGGCAAATGAGTGGTGATCTGCAGGTTCTTGTGATCTTCTGAGAAGACAAACTTTCTGGTATGATTCATGTCTTCCCATATAGCAGAGGAAGGGAAAGCAGTTCTACCACGTAGGCCAAGGTCAGGCAATCTCTGCTCCATATTTGAGCTTCATGATGCTCCAGTGTAACATCCAGATTCTCCTCTTCAATGCATCTCTGAGACTGCATGGCAGTGGTATTTTAGGATATTTTGTGATTTTTTTAAATTGCAACTATAGTGAAGTGATGGGCTTCACCTGAAACAACTGAGGATTGTATTACTGGGAAATGCCAATGGAAGTTTGGGACAATGATCAGACAGGAAAAAAAAATAGTCAAAGATATAAAACAATGCAGACTGGGGAGGAAGGGCAATGCCCTAGGTTTTGTATAGGGGAACTCAGCAGTAGAGCATTGGTGCAGCAGCTTGTGTCACTTTTCTAGAATAGCAGGATAGGGAAATTGGCTGAAAATGAGAAGTCTAAAAGATTTAGGATCAGGCAATCGGCTATTTCAGGAGTATGGGTTTTTCCCCCCCGTATCTTGGGGCCATACAGATCTTTCTGTTCTCTCGTATAAATATATGTTGAATATACAGTATATATTCAAAATAAAATGGTTCCATTTATTTATTTGTTAAGCAGTATATGCCATTCCAATTAAAAATGACTCTGAGTGGCTCACACTCCATTAATACAGTAATACAGCTAAAATACATAATATTTATTTTATTTATTTATTTATTTATGTTTCAATTTATATACCGCTCCATCTCCCCACAAGGGAACTCTAATATAATAATGTAGTAATATAACTACACAAGTAGGCAAATTATATGCAAACCCAATGTTCAGCAGCCACCAGTTCTTCAGGAGCAATCAAAATTCACATAATCTCCAGGGGCCCTCCAGAAATGCCTTCAGCACCCTTAGTTTTGGAGGAATGCTGTTCCAGAAGAGGGGCAGCTATGGAGAAGGCCTGCATTAGAGTCCTTCATGACAACAGTCCCTAGGAGTTAGGACCCACAGCAAGCTTTCCCACTGAGATCTCACCAGATGAGGAGAGGATGAAGTCTCAATGACACCCAGGTCCTGAGCCATGGAGAGCTTTAAGATGATAAATGGCACCCAGAAGCCTACTGAGTTTTTCCTACTTTGTGTGGTTTGCTTTGAGAGTGATCTCTGGTCACATGACCACTAAAGACCCTGAATTCTTGGTTGTCAGCTGAATGGGGAGGAAGTTACCATTTTGTCCCTCTATTATGCACCCTGCCAGGATGGATGGATGGATGGATGGATGGATGGATGGATGGATGGATGGATGGATGGATGGATGGATGGATGGATGGATGAAATGTATATGCTGCCTGACTCCCAGAGACACTGGGCAGTGTTGTAGGTGGTAGGATAGTCAGTGAGGGAGTGATTTGGCTTCCATTTGAATGTGAAAGTTCTTGTGGCACTAAGATCAAGTTCCAGATGTTAGGTGGACTCTCCAGGTCAGCCTCCTGAGTAATGGGAAAGGAGTGGGAAAATCTTGTAAGGGGGAGTGGGTAGGTCATAATGATAGCATGATTTGGGCTTTGCTGCAACTTTTGGAAAATGTCTTAATTTTAAAAAAATGTTTTCCCTTTGTCACACAGACATCATGATCCCTCTGACTATAGTTCATAGTGAAAACAAACCAAACCAAACCAAGTGTACTTGCCCAGTATAGGTAATAGACGCTCCCCGTCTTCTGGCATTGCAATGCAAGGTGCTAGGAAAACAAGGAATGTGATGTTTACTTTTGCTGAATTACTTCTTCAGAGGGTAAAGGAAAGGTTTTCCATGCCCATTCCACACCCTCAATTCTGCTGAACTGTTACAATGGTCCAACATGACACAACTCCTAGAAAGCTGCAGGAGTCTTCAACTCTTGTTTGAAATCCCAGCCTTCTCTGAGGTCGTCTCTTCCTGTGTCAGGTTTCTGGATTCCAGAACACAGCGTTGAATTGCCGCCAAAGAATAGGACTAACTGCAAAGTAAGTAATAGCTACAAAAGGACAAATTATATCTTAACTGACTGAAAATGGTGAATTGAGCAACAAAATACTCCAAACCAAATAAAGCTCAAAATTTATCAGAAGACACAATTAATGACCTGAATTGGATATGCACTTTTCACTGTTTCCAAACAGTACACCACACCAAAGGACTAAAACACTGTTACATTTCTTCCTTTCTTATTTGTAACAGCTCCCTCCTCATTTTTCCCCCCACAGCAATCCCATGGGGAAGATTAGGTTGAGGGTAAGTGGCCCAAAGTCACCCAAAAAGTTTCCACTGGCTGACAGTGGACTGGAACTTGGGTTTTCCAAATCCTGTTTCCTTGACCACTACATCTCAGAGGAATTTAAAATGTGTCTTGTCAACACAGGTCTTCATAGGGCATTTTCACTGACATATATTGGGGTCTGAATGGTTGCAATATCCATCAAATATCTCTCATCAGTGGGCAGCATTGTTGCATTATTTCCTAGAGCCAGTTGTAATATCTCTCTTCCCCATTATAAAGTCCCATTGGAGGGAATTGTACAAGTACGGCAGTTTTTGAAGGGTGGCCGAGTCTCCATAGATCCCTTCAATGCTTCATTATGTGGGGGGAAAGCAACATACTGTAATATACCAAGAATCACTGAAGAGGACTGACAGCTTTCAATTCTCCCTCAGTGCTCCTCTGAACATGCTGAGATTCTAAAATGGCAGAGCTCCAGGTTATCTCTGAAAATCATGATCCCACCCTTGTCCAAAACTGGGAAAGACAGCTTTGTTTCTTGTCTCTTTGCTAGACCTTTCTCAAATATGGACTGAATTTCCAGGCTTTCAAAAGCTTAGACCATGACTAATTAAAAATAACAACAATTTTTGAACATTTGTTAACACAGGAAACTTATGAAGGTCATGCTTGCCAGGTTTAACATACAATTTTCTGCAGCAAGTATGATTCTAATGTCATTTTCCTGGGTTCTTTCCCTGGTCAGAATAAAAATGAGACTCCATGTGCAGTCAGCATGCTGGATGTTTGTAGTCACATAATCAGATCAATTACTGTTAACTCTTTCTTCTCAGAGCAGTTCTGACTGAAATCTATATGACCAGACTGGAGTGCTCAGAATAGCCGATTTATCTTCTATGAGTTGTGACCTGGCACAAGATTATCTGGAGAGCAAGGATGTTATAAATACTAATAAATAAAAATCTGTCAAAGCCCTGAACATTAATTATAATTCAGTAGAAAAGGTGTAATGACCACACCTAATATAATAATGATAATGAGTAAAAGGTGTAAGATTCAGTGTGATTCAGTAGAAAAGGTATAAAACATCAAAAATGGATTTTAGAATTCCATGAAATGTCTAGCTTAAAAATAAGGGAATGACAGATCCAAGCTTTACTTCACTTCCTGAACAAAGGGCACACTCAACCCTTTGATAAACCAGGAATGAAGCTTATTGAGATTTACCCAATAGCCTGATTTTCCTGTGCCATCAACAAGTTAAATAGCCACTGTAGGAATCACTTGGAACTCACCAGACCAGATCACGGCAGTGATTGGTCAGTTCAAATTTCCCTCCTTGGAAGCCACTCCAACTTTCCTAGAACTCCTCCCACCCTGTGCCTTCAAGAGGCCGGCAGAGACTAAAGGCCAGGACATACTGTGGAGTCCCAGGCAATCCTCAAAGATTAAGATTCCTGATAAGTTTACATGATGAAGCCTGATGCATTTTAGCAAGTAAAGTTTAGCGTTGTTTTTTACTGCAACTGTCCATGTTGGTTCTTCTCTGCTTGATTCTTTAATAAATGTACTGAGTAGAAAAATGGAGTTGATTTAATTAATTGATTGATTGATTGATTGATTGATTAATGATTTTTTTTGCCTGCTCAAGTGTTAGGCTTTACTAATTGCTGTAAATCACTTGAGTGGTGGCAGCATATCTACCTCTAAAATATATATCAAAGGGGAGATGGTAGCTTTTCCTATCTTCAGAGTTGATTGTTGCAGATTCTCCTAGGTGACGGTGAGGAAATAAAAGAAAACTGAATGAGTTAAAGACTCCTGTACATTTTCCCACTTAATTAGAGGAGGACAACCATTTACCAGATCCATTTTTTTGGTCCTCAGAACCCTATAAGTAGCAAACTATTTATTTTCCACCCTGCAATTCTTTAGTGGGAATCATACAATTATTTAACACTAGCCCATCCTAAAAAGATTGCATCCTAGTTCATATATCTGATGAATGTCCTGCTCCTTTTGTGTCTGTAGTACTACTTATAGTCATATGTGCTCAGCAGCGAGCTTTGAAAGAGTCTGTAAAATAACTCTGCCTATAGATTCATTAGCCCACAAATAAAACACTAAAGGCTTGTGGGGCAGGTGATCTCTTTGGCTCTTTCTCTCTATGCAGCAATTAGGTTTATATTTTAAAAGTTTAATTGCCATGCCAGGAAGATTTTCAGAAGAATTACAACTCAGAGAGGAAGGTTAACTCTTCCTGAATGTGATGATAATCCCCTCCCACAAATCCTTCAATGGCAATTAGTCCTTTAAAAATAATCAATTGGCATTAATGGCAATTTTTCAAATAGCAGTATTACTGAGTTAGGATTTGTGGGAGGGAGTTTAAATAAGAGAGCGGTGAGAGGTTTTGAAGGTAGGACAGGCTATTTTTTGGTAGTGTCAAAAGTGAGTCCTAGGAAAAATGGACTCGGAAGAAAAAGAAAGTAGGAAAAGAAATTTAAGTAGAATAACTGCAGGAACAGAAAGTACAGTATAAGTCCTATATGAACTATTAAAATATAATTCATCTCCCAAAAAATAAACAGAAAGCAGACAAAAGGGAAGAAGATATGGAAACTGCTTGGAATAGATTGACATCAATTATGTTATAAAGTGCCTCTGACAGAAGTGGCTTCTTGTGGGTTGTTCATATATCCATGCAGAAACCCAAACTAACACTTTGTGCTAGGTAGCTAAGGGAAGTTGAGATTAGGAGTTTAGTTTCCCATAGGAAAATGTTCCCATAAAAGAAGAAGGAAGGACTACTACTTCCAGTGGGGACATGGCAGACTGAACAGCTGTACCCACGGGCTCAGTGGGCAGAACTGACAACGCGGCAGTTTTTTCAGGCTCAGGCAGGTTTTCCTGAAGCCCAGGAGTGTTTTTCCAGAAAAAGGAAAACACCTGGAATCACCCCATCTGTCCTCCGGATGGCTGCTTGCAGCCAGAAGATCGCAAACAGCATTCAGGCTCGACTGGTAAGAGCTAGCCGGGAGGCTTGGACGTCACCATTTCCAAGCCACGCTATAGCCTTAAAGGGACACTAAGACTGGCCACCCCATTTCTAAATCACCCAATTTGTATTTCTTTTAAGTATGCATACCCTAAGAGAGGCTTTCTCCAGCAAGGAGAAGCAGGTTCTCTTGGTCCTTATCATTATTTTTGGGATCAATTAAAAAAAATTTTTTTTGTAAGTTTTGGACTTTGTTTTCCATCCAAATATTAAGGAGGATTGCGAGTAAATAATTGTCTCCCTGTTATTATTTTTGTACTAAATTTGAAGATATTAGCATTTTGCTACACATTGAATCGGCTATTTTGAACTTTCAGTTTTCTGTTTCTAGTTTCCCTGGGGAACTGTCTGCATATCTCCTTTTCGCTTATGTAAACACATTTCGGAACTCTTCCATATCTTCGACTTTCACTGGTTAAGCACCTAGGGGGCACCATAATGTACTGCTTGAGACATGGAGGATTTTAAACAGATTTTCTCTGACTTCCAAGATTTTAAACAGATTCTTTCTGATTCCTACCAAGTTTTTATGCAAAGCATTCAGGACATTGTGGAAAATATGAGGTCTAAAATGTGTCATCTGGTTGGGGATGTCATGGATGAAACTGAGAAATTTAACAGCAACAGAAACATCTCTTCTAAGAGTGAGATCACGACTTCTGTTGAAGTGCTGGATGAAGATTGGATAGATGAGTTGAAGAAATTAAAGGGAGAGATCAAGTTGCAAACCATAAGTGAAATTGATCTTCTGATGGAATGCCATGGAAAAGAAGGCATTATTATGTATGGGAGGTCTCCTGAAGAGAAGTCAGAGTTTTTGAGGGGGGCAGTTGGGCTGTTCAATTTTTTACAGAAAAAAGCTCTGTGTGCATTGTGGGGATATGTAAATGCTCTGGTTTATTTTGAAGTGGGATAAGGGTTTAAGAATATTTATCTGGATTGCTTTTAGGGTTTGGCTGATTTCATTTATCTTTAATGATTTGGATTAAGATTATTAAGGTATAATAAAAATAATAATAAATGTCTGGTTTTGGGTTTAATATGATTAAGATTATTAAAATTGTTGTATTATCAAGTACAATGGCAGACAATTTATATGTTTTTTAGTTAGATCTTTATTATAGTAGACAGGAATGTATAGAATAGTAATAGGAAGGAAATAATTAAATAAATGTTATCTTTGGGGGGGAAGTTGATTAGGAGATATATATATATATATATATATATATATATATATTCTTTTAATATAAGGGGAGAGAGCAACTGTATTTGGTGATTTTTATAATGTGCCAATGGAATGATTTATAGAAATAATGTGATTTTGGTTTAATATAGAGTAAGGGATTGATTATGGAAAATTGTTGTATATCCTTGCTGTTAAAAGTCAGAAGTCACCTCTTTTTGTAATTTTGAAAAAATTTCTCTTGTGTTTCTACACTTTTTTAGTTTTTTCTTTTTTTCTTTGTAGTTTTTTGTTTTTCTGTAGCTTTTATCTTTGCTTGAAATTAATAAAATTCTTATAAAAAAAGAAGGAAGGACTATTGGGCTGGCATCAGAAGTGGAGTCTTAAATAATCAGAGGAATGCTGGCAAGGGAGGGAGAGAACTGGAATGGAGGTGTCATCACTGGCAATTAAGGTGGACCTAGACAGTAGAGGTTGTTGAAGATTGACTGTTGGTTAATTGGCAATCATGGCTGGTAAATCCACAACAGATAGGCTGCTAAGAGATTGTTGGACAGCAATATATGAGTAAGTAAAGCATGTATAAGAATAAATGGAAGACTGCTTAGTAAATGGTTCAACACTGAGCAAGGGGTAAGATAAGTATGTGTGATGTCTCAATAGTTTAATGTATTTATGGACAAATCGTTATGGAATGCGTGTGGTGACATTAGAGGTGTGGGATGAGGATGTGAATCAATGTGTATACTTTTGTATACAAATGATGCTGTGTTGTTGGCTGTCATCAGTGGTGAAAAAATAGAACAGGTAGATAAATTTGTGTACTCCAGTAGAACGTTTACTAAAAATGAGAAAAGAGATTGAGATATTTTAAAACTGAAAATACAGTATAGACAGTTAGCAGGTAGTATATGATCTGTTACAAAGAATGAATATATGTTGAAAGAAACATAAGTGGTTGTGCTTTTGCCTGCTTCGTTATGATCGTTGGGTATGACAGGAGAAACAGAAGAAGAATTTGAACACAGTGGGTTTGGAATACTTAAGATGGGTGGTAAAACAAGAAAATATAGGGTCTAAAATGAATGTGGCTTAAATACAAAAGTCAGTGACCAGTACAAAAGAAGTATGTTAAGATGATTAGGTTATCTGGAAAGAATAATAGAGGATCAGGTCACAAAACAAATATATGAAGGAAAATGGATCAAGAAGAAGAGGAAAATAGAGAGAGTTGTGGTTGAATGGAGTTGATGAGATCCTCAAAATAGAGGAGAAAAACGTACAGATAAAAAAGGAATGTATGAAGCAGTGTATGAACATGGTGAAAGCAAGGATAGTTTGCAGAGACAGAAAGGCATGGAGAGGTGTAGTAAATGGTGTTAGTGTAAACTAGAACTAGCTATATTTCCTTTTCTTAATTCCTGCCTTTAATTTCTTTGGCTTACTACATATTATTTATTTTCTGCACTTTGCATGGTATTGTTGACCCAAAAAAGGGAGAACTATGATGGGTATGCATGTATGTATAATTTGGATGTTATATTATATTGTTAATACTGTATGAACCTATACCTTTTGATTGACTGCATAACATAACTTCGGGTTGTGCGCCAGTTGCGCCCATTCCTGGATCGAGATGCCCTCCGAACAGTCACACATGCCCTTGTCATCTCCCATATAGATTATTGCAACGCACTCTACATGGGGCTACCCTTGAAGAGTATCCAAAAGCTTCAGCTGCTCCAGAATGCAGCAGCGTGGGCAGTTATGGGTGCTATAAGATCAGCACATGTGACACCTCTGCTGCGTGAGCTGCATTGGGTACCAGTTTCCTTCTGGGTACAATTCAAGGTGTTGGTTATCACCTTTAAAGCCCTACATGGCATGGGACCAGGTTACCTGAGGGACCGTCTCATCCCCGGAACATCGACCCGCCCCACTCGGTCATGCAGAGAGGGCAGCTACAGATCCCATCGGCAAAAGAGTTTCATCTAGAGCAGAGCTTTCCAAACTGTGTGTTGTGACACATTTCTGTGTCGCGGCCAGGGCCCAGGTGTGTCGCAGGGGAACCCGGAAGAGGAGGTCATGCACCACGTGCAGCCCCGCCCATCCCTTGCCGCGCCAACAGGTCCCTGCTCAACCAAGCTCCTCAGCTCTCCCCACAGAAGCCAGGTAAGTTACTGGGGGGGAGGGTGCAGGGATGTCGCTATGCCGCTGGGGGTGCAGCGCTGGGGGGTGTGGGGGTGCAGGGACGTCGTTAGGCCGCTGCGCTGGGTGGGTGGGGAATGCAGGGACGTCATTAGACCGCTGCGCTGGGTGGGTAGGTGGTGCAGGAACGTCGTTAGGCCGCTGCGCTGGGTGGGTGGGTGGTGCAGGAACATCGTTAGGCTGCTGCACTGGGTGGGTGGGGGGTGCAGGAACGTCGTTAGGCTGCTGCGCTGGGTGGGTGGGGGTGCAGGAACATCATTAGGCTGCTGCGCTGGGTGGGTGGGGGGTGCAGGAACTTCATTAGGCCGCTGCGCTGGGTGGGGGGGGGTGCAGGAACATCGTTAGGCCGCTGCGCTGGGTGGGGGGGTGCAGGAACGTCGTTAGGCCGCTGCGCTGGGTGGGTGGGGGTGGAGGGATGTTGTTAGGCTGCTGCGCTGGGTGGGTGGGTGGTGCAGGGACGTCGTTAGGCCACTGCGCTGGGTGGGTGGGTGGTGCAGGGACGTCGTTAGGCCGCTGTGCTGGGTGGGTGGGGGGTGCAGGAACGTTGTTAGGCTGCTGCACTGGGTGGGTGGGGGGGGTGCAGGAACGTCGTTAGGCCGCTGCGCTGGGTGGGTGGGGGTGCAGGAACGTCGTTAGGCCGCTGCGCTGGGTGGGTGGGGGTGGAGGGATGTTGTTAGGCTGCTGCGCTGGGTGGGTGGGTGGTGCAGGAACGTCGTTAGGCCACTGCGCTGGGTGGGTGGGGTGTGCATGGACGTCGTTAGGCCACTGCGCTGGGAGGGTGGGGGTGCAGGGACGTCGTTAGGCGCTGTGTTGGGGGGATGGGGGTGCAGGGAGGTGAGTAGGCTGCCGCGCCGGGGGCTGGGGGGTGCAGGGAGGCATCTAGGCTGCCACGCTGGGGGTGCAGGGAGGTGAGTAGGCTGCCGCGCTGGGGGGTGGGGGTGCAGGGAGGCAACTAGGCCTCCACACTGGGGTTGAGGGAGGCAACTAGGCTGCCCGGGTGGGGGGGGGGCGCAGCGACGTAGCACATGTGATGTGGGGCAAATGTTAGTGTCCACAACAGTGCAAGGAAGGGTGTACAAAACATTTCAAATGCAAAACCTTGTGTTTCAACCTTGCCTTGGTCACGCCAGGCAGTGTTTTGAGGCTGGCAAGCCTGCTTTGAGGGTGAAGCGCCCAGCTCTTGGGTATGGGCTACGTCCAAAAATGCCAGCCCGCCAACCCCATTTGTGTGCAGGATGACCGATTGGCACTTCAGATGGTGCCTTTTGAAGTGGGCACGGTCAGGAATGGAAACATTTTGCACATCTCCGATTCCAAGTACAGTATCTGGAGAAAATCAAGTTGAAGAACCCAAGCTTACTATGTGGCCTGGACCTAGCGAGCCAGTGAGGTTTGCAAACGGTGGCACCGCAAAATCTTGTGTGCCCACCCCTCCAAGTTACCAAAGTCTTTTCATGCTTAATGGGATGGAAAGGAAAAGGTTAAATTCATGGGGATTAATCCAACCAAGTATATGTCACTGTCTTAACCCCTGACACAAGGGAAGAACGTAGAGCAGTGTTTTTCAAACTTGGCAACTTTAAGATGAGTGGACTTCAACTCTCAGAATTCCCCAGCCAGCATGCAAACCTCACTCGCCCGCTACGTCCAGGCCATCGGAGATGTGCAAAATGTTTCCATTCCTAACTGTGTCCACTTCAAAAGGCAACATCTGAAGTGCCAATCGGTTGTCCTGCACACAAATGGGGTTGGCGGGCTGGCATTTTGGACGTGGCGCATACCCAACAGCTTGGTGCTTCACCCTCAAAGCAGGCTTGCCAGCCCTGAAACACTGCTTGGCGTGACCAAGGCAAGGTTGAAACACAAGGTTTTGCATTCAAAATGTTTTGCACATCCTTCCTTGGGCTGTTGTGGCCACTAACATTTGCCCCACATCACATGTGCTTTTTAGTTAGCTTTCAGTCCCTTCCTGGGACTGGCGCCCAGAGAACATATGGAGGACTTTAGGTTCCCCATTCCTGGCTTATGTACATGAACAGTGACACCCCTCTTATAGACTGGCAGTCTTTTGTAATGTCATGTAATTTTTGTAAATGACTCTTGCGTGTCAAGACCTCGTGGGGAGCGGCTCTTCTGTGACCTGGTAGAAGGGTGTTGTGTCAGTATGGCTCTTGCGTGTCAGGACCCTGTGGGATGCAGGGAGGGGTGAGGAAAGCGCTCTTCCCTTTGGTGGCCTTACAGACGGGTTACCTATGCGCCAAGGAGAGCGCCCTTCCCCTTCCAAAGTGCCAGCCCAGAGCCTTACCAAGCAATGGACGCAGTTTTCCCATCTGGCAGTGTTTCTCAACCTAGGTGACTTCAAGAGTTGTGGACTTCAAATCCCAGAATTCCCCAGCCAGCCTTGCTGGGTAGGGAATTCTGGGAGTTGAAGTCCTCATATCTGAAAGTGGCCAAGACTGAAAAACACTGCTCATGGTCTTGCGTCCATGACCTCCCCATCAAGCACACCTGGAGGGCATTTTTGTATTTTATCTACAATTACATACAATACAATACATACAGTACAAGACTGGGGGGCCGGGGGGTAGGATTTGGAGCCGGCAGCCAATCATGTGGGGTGGGGTTTGGAGCCAGGAGCCAATCATGTGTGCTGGGGGCGGGGTTTGGAGCTGGGAGCCAAACACGTGGGCTGGGGGCAGGGTTTGGAGCTGGCAGCCATTCACGTGGGCTGGGGGTGGGGTTTGGAGCTGACAGCCAATCATGTGGGCTGGGGGTGGGGACTCCTCATTACTGTGTCACAAAATTATGGATGGCTAAAAGGCGTGTCACCAACATGAAAAGTTTGGAAAGCCCTGATCTAGAGGGATCCAGTAGGCATGCCTTCTCTACAGTAGCACCTTTGGAATACTTTGCCCCTGGAGCTGAGGCAAGTTTCTTCGCTCCCGACCTTCTGGAAAGATTTGAAGACCTGGTTCTGCCGACTTGCTTGGAACGGGAATGCCAATAGTTCCTCTTGGGAGTGGCTGGTGCCATGAAACCCGCCTTATTATTAACATCTTTCTATTTGGATTTTATATGTAAATTATTGTTGTTGTAATTTTATATTTTTAACTTGTTGTGAACCGCCCAGAATTCCCTGGTATAGAGGAGATGGGCGGTGATACAAATTTAAATAATAAATAAATAAATAAATAATGTTGTAACGTAATTTCATAAGTTCATAAATTCATAGTGTTGTAATTTCATAATTTCTATAATTTTTATCTGCTTATTTGTTTTAGTGATTTGCATCTGTGTCAGATTATGTATAGGGCTAAATCTGGTAGAACAAAATGTAGTTGTGGAAGTTTGGAGTAGATTTAGTGCCAAAGCAATACCAATAAGCACCAAATAGGATTGAAAAGAGACTTATTGGAATAAACCAAGTGTTTTCTAGTGGATAAGGATTAATCTGCCAATAGTGTTACTTTTTACTCAAAATTTTAAATAACAGGCTATGCAGCAGAATAGAAAATAATAGAATATACCTGAAAGATACATTTAGATGTAACGCAGTGTTTCCAATTTTCTGCGCAAATGTATAATCACCTCTTGTAATTCTTTTTCTGCAACAGGAAAATGTGTCCCTTTTATGCTATGTTTTTATATATATATATATATATATATATATATATATATATATATATATAATTGGATTTTGAATATACATAGTTAAAAGTTAGAAACAGAGAAAGAAATAGAAATACAAATCAAAAAGAAAAAGAAAAGAAAAAGTGAAGTAAAGTAAAGCAAAGAAATAGAGAAAAAAGATGATACATAGAAAGTAATCCACTTCCGATTTGTCCCCGGTCATAGTAATTTACAGAATGTATCTTACATGCTAGGTCTACATATGACATTAAAAAACATTTCCTGTCTAATACATCAATCCACCTATACTTTAATCTACAAATCCCCATGCAAGCTTTGCCCCTCTTGCATTTCCCAAATAGTCCATCAATAATTTCTACTCTTTGAGAAACTAACAGTTATAACAATTTAAATTTTCTTTTAATAAACATATCAATTTATCATTTTCTACCATATCCATTTTCTATCGATCCATCAATTTTAGCAATAAAAAGTCCATATAAATCAGCCATTTATCTCTACTCCATACTTCTGTTCTATTCTATAAAATGCTTCTTGCGTTCTCCTGGTGCCTCCCTCATATCCATCTTATATTTCTCTAAAAATGTTTTAACTTTTAAAGTAGAAGTTATCCTTAGCTTTTGTCCTTTAAACACCTTCTGTTCTCTAGCATACCATGAATTAACTCTAGCAACTTTATCTATTTCAAAATCCAAATCTTGTTCTCTCATTTCTAGAAATGTAAGTAATTCAAAAACCATACATTCTCTGGCATTCTCATTTAATTGTTCTTCTTCATTTGGTTGTTCTAAAGCTGCTCTCACATTCAAAATATATTCCTTCTCTCTCATTTCTGCTAATTCTATAATATCCAAATTGTATTCCATTTCTTTAGTAGCGTCCAGTTCCTTAGTAACATCTTCTAATTTAATCTCTAATTTTTGCATCTGGCCTTGCACATCTTTAAATTTCCCTGACAAAGTATTCACTACCTCCTTTACTGTCTGCACTTCATTTTTAAAATCTTGTTTAATCTCATGAATTATCTCTTTCTTCATTTCTTCCATCTTCATATCAATTTTTTTATCTAAGAATGCAATTTGTTCTTCCATCTGTTTATTCTGTGCCGGTGAATCTTCCATTTTCTTACTTAATGATGCCATTGCTTCCAGAAGTTTTTTCATCTCTAACAAGGGGGGGGGGGGGCTCCATTGATGCTCCAGGTATTGAAAAAACAATAAATGTCCTTCCAGTTCCTTTTTTTTTCTCTTTCCTCCTCAATGCCGTAGATGTCTTAATGTAAATAATTTCCTATAAGAGAAAAAGAAGAGAGGGAAAGGGGAGGACCAAAAACAAAAGAAAAGAGCTAATAATTCTTTTAGGAAAAAGAGGGAGTAAAAACTACAAAAAGTAAAAATAATCCTTTAAATGCACTTGTCAAAATAGCTAAAATATAGTCCATTAAAATTGTATATCCATATAAGTATAAGAATGAAAAATAAAAAGGAACAAAGAGGCTTCTTCTTTTTTTTCCCTTCTCTATTGTAGACAAAATAATAACAAAAAAAAACTAAACAATCCCAAGGTTTCTCATGCCAACTTGTGTTCAGAAGAATAAAAAAAAAGCAGCTACCATGAAAATAGGCATACAGCAATCCAATTTTCTGTACAAAAGGGATCCAGAAAAATCATAACAATTCTATAGAGCCACTTATATAATTCAAGAAATATTCAAAAAGATTCTTTCATAATAAAAATCACAAATTGATAAGAAAGGGTATTAAATCATTAATTCATTATTCCATATTAATCCATAAAAAATTCAAGTCCAAGCAACTTAGTCCAAAGAAAAAAAGAATAGTTCCAATTATCATAAGAGTAAAAGCAAGCCACAATAAGAGTAAAAGAGAAAGTCACTTAATCCGTTTCTGGCAAAGTCAATTAGCTTCCCGGTTCCACCGTTTAAGTAATCCTTTGACAGGAAAGAAATAAAACACCAGCATTTATAAATCAAGTCCAGAGACAAATCTTAGAGGCTAATAGGCAAATAATATTTAAAAATAAAAATGTGTGTCTAAAAGGTTGGGTGCTGTGCTACTTATCTTGAAGAATCGCAGTTTCCGCAGAGCTTCGGTTGTCAGTTCCATCCGTCTTTCACCGCTTCAATCTCCCTTCTCCCATGGTGGAAAAACAGGGGTTGGGAGAGAGCGGCGATCCGACGACCCTTCTGTGAGCAATCTTCTGCTCGCCCTCTTCGAGGGCGATTTTTCAGCGATTTTTTTCTTTTTAAATCGCCGCAAACGGAAAAAACCACGGAGCTTTCTGCTCAGCACACCAGCCACCTCAACACCCGGAAGTCGAATCTTTTATGCTATGTTTAAATTTTTATTTATTTTTACGTTTCTTATATAATGATATGTGTGTGCATACATCTGTGCATCTGATGGATAATTTTAAATACAAGATTAGGACCTAATTGTTAACAAGGCAGGGTTACAAGAAGCCAGTGAAGAACTGTCAAGCAGATTTAGACTGTGTATCTGTGGTGCGCCAGCTGTTGAAGACACTGCACATATTCTATTTGATTGCAATCTATATTCTGCAGAAAGGACTGCTCACTTAGATTCTTATTTAAAAACCATAAAATACTGGGGCATCCAGGAGAAACTGTCTTACTTTTTGCAGGGAACAAACCTGCATATCACTAGTAAGACAGCACTCTTTATATCAAAGGCCATTTCAAAGAGGACAGACTGTTTAGATCAGACTGGGGTTAACTGTAGGGGTGACGATTTATTATGAATTTGTTCTATTGTTTTCCTTGTATTTACCTGTATACTTGTATTGGTTTTATACTTTTGATACGTTCAAATGACTAAATCAATAAAGTTTCTATTATATTCTATTCAGTAAGGTTGCTGTGTTTTACTGTATATTTGTTTTTATAACGGTTTCCCCTTTCAACATCCCTCTTCTCTCTAAACTGCATGAGAATCTCTGCAGTATTTTAAAATCTTATTTTCCTTCCTCTGCACACTACAAAGGCATGGAGAAATTAACTGAAGCACTTAAAATGCTGTCAGCCTGAAAGATGCTTAGCTGGCCTGCCCTTTGGCCTCCCCTCAAACCCATACATTATTTAACCCAAAGAGAATGCATAAATGAGATGGAACAATGGGTAGGAGTGATAAATAGTATATATTTAAGCTTCTCAAATCTTAGCCCATTACCTTTGTTTCTTATTTAGGATGTGGCGTTAATCATGCTAATATTTTACAGCCCAGCTTCACACTTTAGTCATTATTTTAATCAAAGTGATCAGTGTAGGAAAGAACACACTATCAGGTGGGAATAGTAGCTGTCTCTTGCTGTTAATTACTTTGCATTTTACAGCAATCAGCAGCAGGGGCTGAGATCATAATAAATTCATGACTTATGGGGCCATAAAATCATTACCATAGGAAAATATGTTTTATCAGGGATTCATCGGCCTGTTGCTCAGAGAGAGATTTCTGGAAGAAAATGACACCCATGAAATTAAACAAATCTTTGCAGTCAGCAGAAATGCAAATGTTGGTACAAACACACAGCTGGGCTGGGTTTATGCATGAGGTATTTGGAAGGGGTTGGGATAGAGGAAAAACTGACACAGGTGGGAGCAAAGGGAAGAGACAGTTGGCTGTCAAGGCAGAAAGGCACAAAGGAGCAAACACAGAGGCAGGGAAAAGGAAAAAGGAAGCTACGAAAGGAAGGAGAAAGCGTGTGTTGGAAGAGATTTCAAATCTACATTATGAGATGGGGGAGCTCCACCCAAGGGTGAAGACAGATGTAAAATTCTTAAAGGTAAAAGGTTCCCCCCGAACATTTGTGCAGTCATGTCCGACTCTAGGGGCCGGTGCTCATCTCCGTTTGTTAGCCGAAGAGCCAGCGTTGTCCGAAGACACTTCCATGGTCATGTGGCTGGCATGACGCATGAAGAACGCTGTTACCTACCCACCGAAGTGGTACCTATCTATCTACTTGCATTTGCATGCTTTCGAATTGCTAGGTTGGCAAGAGCTGGAGCTAATGCGGGAGCTCACTCCACACGCAGGGCTAGGGATTCGAACCTCCAAACTTGCGATCTTCTGATCGACAAGCCTGGCGTCTTACCCGCTGAGCCACCATGCCCCGTAAAATTCTTAGAGCATCCCTTTTTCCTGACAGAAGCATTCCTTTTTCTGTTCTTGGATTAACCCTTAAAATCCCAATTCTGTGGATTTCAGTAGCTTAACTAGGCAGAAATCTGGCTGTGGAGAAGGGTATTTTTAATTTAATTTTTATTTATTTATTTAATTTTTATCCCGCCTTTATTATTTTTACAAATAACTCAAGGTGGTGAACATACCTAATACTCCTTCCTCCTTCTCTTTTCCCCACAACAACAACCCTGTGAGGTGAGTTGGGCTGAGAGACGGACTGGCCCCAGGTCACCCAGCCGGCTTTCATGCCTAAGGTGGGACTAGAACTCACAGACTCCTGGTTTCTAACCCAGCACCTTAACCACTAGACCAAACTGGCTCTCTATTTGGTGTTATCAAGGGTGCAAAATGCTCAGTTTAACCCCCTGAACCCTTAGATCAGTTTCCAACTCTAAAACAGTGTTTTTACATAAACAACGTATGGGTTATAGCTTTAAATATGTTTAGCTGCTCAGACACTTGTAAAAAGTACTTCATTGACCTCAGGACTGAGTCAAACCAAGCCTTCTTAAGAGATTTTTAAAATGAAATATGCTTAACAATGTTCTGCAATTTATAATAAAAATATAATCATCTAAAAAACAGATTGATTTTTTACAGACCAATAGGAGTGGGATACTTTAATAAGTGGTCTAATTTCAGAATGCTCAATAGGTGGCAGTACCTTGTTGATTTTGCCTGAGTTCAGAAGCTAAGCAGAATTATGCCTGGTTAATCTTTGGTTGGGAGACTCCCAAGAATTCTAGTGTGTTAGATCGGGAAGTCAAAAAACATCCCAGAAGACAGAGTGGCAAGTCACTTCCATATTGCCCAAAAAACTCAACATGGAATACAGTCCCTGAAGTCAAACTCACCTCAAAGGAGACATTTCAATATGGAGTTTGCATTGGCTCTTTCCTGGCATGCCATGGACAAATTTTCCCAGGTGAATCTGTCTCTCTATACAACTCCAGAAAAACTGAGCAAAACTGGATGTTTATTTGAAAAGAACTGAAAAGGTCCTTTTGTGAGGTCCTCCAAGGAATAAAAGGAATACTGAGACAACCTGTAGGGAAATTGTACACTAGCCTGGCCCAATTCCAGCTCTCCAGGTGTCTTGCAAACAGTCTGCGGTTCAAAGTGTTTGAGAGCAACCTAGGTCCCCAGAGACAATAAAGCCCCTGAACCTTTTTTTGGGTGGTCTCCAGACCACAACAAACTGGGATTGCCAAAAATAATGTTTCCCATCATTTGGAGGTATATCAAAACTGTACAATACACCCTAAACGTGCATCAGTTTTTTAATCCCCCCAAACAAGGAAAAGCAGAAGTTCATGGCCCAGCTCACATGTATGACCGAGCCTTGCTGGCTTTGCATACTTCTCCTGCCCACCATGTCCCTCGCACTCCCCCAAACAGCCAGCTACCCAAAGGCTTCTGTACATACAGTATCGGATACCTTGACAGCTGGAAGCTCCTAACAGTAGTCAGGCTACAGCTGCTTAAGGCTCTGCCTGTCTCAAGGAGTGACAGATGCAGAGAGAAGATTAGCAGCCGCCACTGCCACTGCCAGCTTCCCTCCCGACTCTCTTGCCAGCTCTGGGGTCAGTGGAGCAGGTGCAGGTGATTGCCCTGTAATGGAGGCTGCCAACCGAGCCTCGCCATTTTCATTAGACATAGTTTCCTCTCATTAACTTGCATAGCAATGGTCAAACAATAAATAATTGCTTAAATAAATGCATAGGGAGTAGTTTACTCTGGGCGATCACTCTGGCTTCTGAAATAATGTACTTTCCTGGCCCTGGATAACAGGTTTCTCAATTCCTTAATTGAGTGAATTTTTCAAAGCTTTACCCCGTCTCCTAGGAAATATGAAAATTAAGGACTGAGGAGTCCAAGTATTACTAAGTTCAGATTTGTTATATAATAATGTTATGTGGGTTGGTTGTTTTTGTGATTTTCATACTTTGCCATTCTCCCATGTAACTATTTGCTAACACCATTTAACTATTTCCTCGCATTCACTGCTGGTTATTTCTCTCTCTCTTTTTTTTTTTGTCCTTTACTCACAGCATCAGCTCTAATGAACAGAATAGGTGATGAGCTGCTGGGACTGGAAAAGCATAAAACAGTTTTAAAAATCTGGAATCTCATCGATCAGTTGGTTGGTACAGAACTAAAACCAGCCATCACTCCTCTTCCAGTTAGTGAATTTCTTTGCCTTTTTAAAAAAAGGACTTTACATATATAAGTCCTAGCTCTGAGTATCGCTGGACCCAGATGCGGGCTACCCTCTCCCTAAGAAACAGCCTTGCAGATCAAGGTTCTTCTTTGATGGTCTTATAGGGAAAGCAGAATGGCTAGGAATATAAATGGAGGAGAAATTCCTTTGCCTACCATTTCAGTGGGAAGTTATCTAATCCTAATTTCCCAGACTGATGCACAAACTGAAATACGATTTTATTTTGATATTTGTACTTTTTCAAAGTTTGAACTGTAATGCTCCAGGTAAAAATCTTTCAGGTAAAAACTACATTTACAATAACCTCCTCTATATAAGGTTGCCTTTAAAATGGTTCAGAAACTTCCCAGAATCCAAATGATCAGAGTTCTGATTATCTATTCTGCATTACCTATACTAGTTGTTGGTTAATGTCTTGGCCCAATTTAAAATACGGATGTGACAGCCCTAAACAGTTGGGATTGTGTTATTTGAAGCATTCCCTGAATACATATACAGTACATCTACCCAGGCATTAAGAGTGGCCACACAGGCTACAGGTGCAGGCTTATAATCAAGCCTAATTAGACAACCCAGTGAACAAGATATAGGGCCTTTTCAGTGGTGGTCCTTTCTGTGCTAAACTACATTTACTACAATATATATTTAGTTCCTTCATTCTGTTTTCAAAAATCCATTTTACTTCAACCTTCTTTTGATTCAAGATGCTCATGTTTTGTTTTGTTTTGTTTTGTTTTCATTCTTGTTGTTTCTCTGGGTTAACCCATGTTCAATAGTGTAATGCAGTGTTTCTCAACTTTGGCAACTTTAAGATGGGTGGACTTCAACTCCCAGAATTCCCCAGCTAGCATGCTGGCTGGGTAATTCTGGGAGTTGAGGTCCATGCATCTTAAGGTTCCTGAGGTTGAGAAACACTGGTGTAATGTATTTCACTTGGATTCTTGAGCTGATTTGGTGTGTACTTTATGCTGTTGTTTTAGTTTAAAAGTCTTAAATACAATTTAATCATTTTAAATTGGTTTTATAGTATTGATTGTGAGCTACCTTGAGGAGCATAAAATACTGAAATGAATAAATAAGTAAAGAATGTCATGCTTGGCGACTTCGTGGCATCCATAGTTCCCCATTCTGGTGGAGATACTTCCTTCACCTTTCTTTATTGGCTTCCTCTTTGTGAACATTGAACTGGTAAGCTCCACAGGGCAGGGAATGTTTTTTTGAATTTATTATTTTGCTTATGTTTCCAAGTAAGGTGTCATGTACCTGGATAGCATTGCATAAATGATAAATATTTTAAATAAAAAGTGGTCCCTGAAAGTAACTCCTAAGAATCGTGAGATGTTTCAAATTTCATCTTCTAAGGTTGAAGAGACATCTCTGTTGAGAAAGGAAAATCCAACAATGATTTATTCCCCCAGCCCCTGTGGATGCATTCACAATTATTCCTTCCCTGATATTAGTACTCCAAAAACAGGAGGAAGGGGAGGAAAAAGATCAGGAGAAGTGGGGGAGGGGAAGCTTTGGATGCAAAGGGTTCATTGTTTTCTCATTCCTCAACCTCTTCTCCAGCAGAAGGAAGAATTTTTACCAGCTTTGTCACTGGTGTAAAATAGTATCTCTCTCCCATTGCTTGTAATGAAACTCAGGAATCCAACCCCATGAATACGGAGGATACAGAATGATGCTTTTTCCTTCCTTTCCTTTTCCAAACTGGCATGAGTTTGGAATAGCATTGGCCATGTTGACAATTTATATGCTCTGAAAAGGTAGGCGGGATTGCAACTATTTATTTTTTTTGTCCTGCCATCTTTAAGGATTTGACAGGGGAAGACTTGTTTGATTTTTCCTTAAGTAGCTCTGACATCCTAAATGTGCTATTCTGTCATAAATCATTCTGGGAAATCCTGGCCTTGAATTGTGGCATATCAGTTGTAACCATAACACAAAATAAATATTCTCTTTGGAAGTGTTGCAAAAGGGTTAACTGTCTAACCATTTTTTTCTGGTAGAGAGTATCAGTATCAGTGAAAATGATGCTGGCTTGCCTGATTTTCAAGTCTCTTCCAATTACACTGAGCAAACATAGGACCTTATTTAGTGTTATTTAAGCATGAAATTATCACAGATCATTTGAAAAATAACCACTGAAGAAGAATCTAAAAATACATTTTCATCTCTGGTTAACATCTGCTGAGCTGAGGGAGAGCTGAGTTGAAAAGGACATCAAAAGGAGCCACCCTGCTGCTGCCTGTAATGCTCTGACAGCAAAGCCAAAGAAAGATGCTACTAATTCAGGCAGGTAGAGCTGAGCTGCTACCTCCTTTGGGAAGAATTATCCCCCCCCCCAATATATATGTATCTTGATCACTTGATGATGGCAGTGTTAACAGCTTATAGGATATGTGTAAATGGTTATTACAAGTACAAACAATGCAGATAAACTTCATAGGCTGCCTTCTAGGATGTCAACTACAGCAGTTTTAATATAACAACTCTATATAATATTGTATAATTAATTATGCTATTAATGATAGAAATGGCAAATAATATTCTTCC
The DNA here is from genome assembly GCA_023362775.1 of Charina bottae. Lineage (NCBI taxonomy): Eukaryota > Metazoa > Chordata > Lepidosauria > Squamata > Charinaidae > Charina > Charina bottae. Next base: position 6,457,401 of record JALMGJ010000003.1, read on the forward strand.
ATATAATTTTATTAAAATTTTAAAAAAGAAAGATTAAAAACTAATATGGAATAAAGAAAGAAAGAAAGAAAGAAAGAAAGAAAGAAAGAAAGAAAGAAAGAAAGAAAGAAAGAAAGAAAAAGACAAAAGTACAGAAAAAAGAAATAAAATATAAAGAAGTAGCTTCTGATTTTATAAGTATAAATTTATAGGTATAAATTTACCTCTTAATCTATGGTTACAATATGTGTCTCATTTTCTCTATAATCTATTTCTATAATCTAAGGACAATAAACACAACTGACCCTCATTCCTTATTCACTTTTGGATTTAATTATTTTACAGATTAAGAGAGATTTTCTTTTGTGGCACAATAAGATTCCTCTGGGTGAGTTTCATTTTCTTCTAGGTTATAATAATAAAAGAAGCTTCAAGGAGGTAAAGAATAATGAATATTTGGCAAAAAGTGTAACAAGGAGATAGTTTAAGAAAGTTTAAAACAGACAAAGGGCACAGTTATTTTTAAAAGATCATTTTTTAATGAAAGTGCATTGGAATAAACTGTAATTAACTTAGGCAAGTGACTTGGATCTTCGTGGGAATGTTTTCTGCTCACTACTAAAGACCGCAGACAATTGATGGATTTTACAAAACAAAAGATAAGTATAATATGAGTAGATTTTTGCTTGACTGTAACTATGGAGATGTGTATGTGACGTTTGACTGCAATCACAGCATTAAACACACAGCAAGATAAAAGAAGGGGGAAAGGGGGAGAAGTTTCTCCTTCCCTTTTCCCTTGTTAAAGATACTTTCACTTTTGGATTACAATATAATGGGAACAACTTGAAAAGCGGCACAAATAGAGGGGAGGAGGGGATTGCTAGAACAGCCTGCAGAGAAAGGAACGACACCAGATTTGCTTCAGAAAATATTTGAGCAATTGAGTAGTAAATTAGAATCACTTCATACTAAGTTGACAGCCTTTGAAAAAATAATGGATGAAAGATTTGTAAAGATGAAAGAGGAGGTGAAGGAAAAGTTAGGAAGATGGAAAGCTCTGTAAAACAAATGTCTGGAGATATAAAACAAATTAACGATAAAGTGGAAATTCTTGAGAGTAAGACAGAAGTTATAGACGGAGAGTTGGAAAGAGAATTAGACAATTGGGGTCTATTGGAATTAAGAGAGAAAGAATTCTGTCTGAGATTTACAGCTATTCCAGATCTGATGAAGATATTAGAGAAGGGATTATAAAAACTTTGATAATTTTTTTAGGTTGAGAAGAGGAGGATATTGAGGCAGAAATAGATAAAATTTATAGAATAATTTCAAGATTTGCAAGAAACATAGCTGCATAGTTAGAACTAGGTTATACCAACTGGATTCACTTTGTGTCTACATACCTTTCTATCTTTGTTTCCATTAATCTATAAATCTCTTCATATAGCCTCCTTTTCTTAAACTTCTCTCTTTTTGAGGATCTCACCAACTTCATTGAACAATGTCTTTCTTGGTCTTTCTGTTCCAGTTGATTTGTTTGCTTTTCCTGCATATAGCCCTTGGTCACTCTTTATTTAAATGCAATTAGATCCTCCCCCTTTTTCTTAGTTTTATAGAAACACAATGTATGTATTTTACTTTTACATTTTAGTCATTAATTCATACTCTTTATCATTTGCTCTTCTTATATTGCAATTTGCAATCTTTCATATGTCCCTGTTGTCTCCAGATATAACTATTGTCTGCCACCAATTGTGGCTTTGGTCAATCACATCATGCTTTTAAAAGACAGAGAAGCTGTAGATTACATTACCAACCTTAGCTGTACCTCTGCTACATATAACGCCATCTGCTAAATGTAATGACATGACCAATCAGTTTTAGCACATTTGGCTAGTATGTGGCAAGTGCAAGCAATAACATTTGGTGGTACTCCAAGCTGGTTCATGATACTCTCTGCTAAGATCTTTAATCTACAGAGTACCTTACAAGCCAACATGCTGCTGTTCTTATCTGACCAACTAAAAAATATATGCAGTATATGCTGTATATAAGAGACCCAATTTGGTGTAGCAGTTAAGGGGTCCCCAACCTTTTTGGCACCAGGGACCAGTTCCGTGGAAGACAATTTTTCCATGGACCGAGGGGTGGGGCTTGCAGGCGGGAGCCAATCATGCAGATGGGAGAGCAGGGTTTGCAGGCAGGAGCCAATTGCGCAGATGGGGGCAGGGTTTGCAGGTGAGAGCCAATCACGTGGAAGGCAGGTGAGGCTCAGGCATGAGGCTGGCCTCAGCAACCAGGGCTGGCACAGTCAGGCTGGGTCTCTTCCATCCCAAGGAGGGAGGAACTGGGCTATATGAGGGGGAACTAGGGCAGCAGGAAGGGCCATGGGTGCGGAGTGGGCGCGGAGGGGGAGGACGTGGTTGCAGAGGGAGAAACTGGGCTGTATAAGGGGGAACTAGGGCGGCAGGAAGGGATGTGGTTGTGGTGCAAGACCGGTTGGCAGGGGCTGGGTCTCTCGCAGGGCTAGGCAGCAAGGTGGAGGTGCTTACCAATGTGGCAGTTCCGAAGGCTGGGATGGCAGCTGCAGGGCGCATGGCTGGAACCAGCGGCAAGGCAGGAACTGGGCTGGTGTTGGCAATGGATTCTGTGGTGGCTGTGTCTCTCGGCTCAGTCTGGGAGCTCCACATGGCTGGGTGAGCTCGGTTTGCGAGCAGGGGCCAATTGGGCCTCGCACTCCTCGGCCCGCCTCTCCGCCTCTCCTCCGACACCACCGCTCATCTCCTGCTGTGCGGCCCACTTCCTAACAGGCCGCGGCCCACAGGTTGGGGACCCTGGTCTAGAAGGTCCTTAAAGACATTGTGCATAAAATACATGAACACTGTGGGAGCATTGGATAGACCAAATGGCATGACCGTGAACTCAAAGTGTCCATAGCAGGTGCGGAACACCATCTTCCACTCATCTCCCAGTCTGATCCTTATTAGGTTGTATGCTCCTCTCAAGTCCAATTTGGTGAATACTTGAACACCTCGTACGCACTCTAGAAGCTCCGAGATTAATGGTAGCAGGTATTGATTTTTAATGGTGATATCATTTAATCTCCTATAGTCACAGCAGAGGCGTAACTTGCCAGACTTCTTTTTGACAAAAAGTACAGGCGCAGCTAGAGGAGAAGTGGATGGCCGGATAAAATTTTTCTTAAGGTTAGAGTCCAAAAATTCTCGAAGAGCAACTCGTTCTGGCTCTGAAAGGGAGTAGATCCACCCCACTGGAAGCTTGGCACCGGGGATCAATTCAATAAGTTCCAATCGAAGAGAATAAGTCATAAGTCCTATGGGGGGGGAGCTGATCTGCCTCCCTTTCATTGAATACATCAGCATAATCCTGGAATGGTGAAGGAATGAACGGATTTGCTTCCGCCACATGACCAGCGGCCAAGGTATCAGCTACATGCTGAGCACACTGCTGGCTTGGAAACTCCACCTTCCCATTTGACCAGGTGATGTGAGGCTTGTGGGCCTTTAGCCACTCTAGGCCAAGAACCACAGGGAAGTGAGGTGTGACCACTAGGTAGAATTCGACCCACTCCACATGACTCCCAATTCTCATGGCCAAGCGCTCGGTGACAGTGGACATTGGTCCAGATTGCAATGGCCGTCCATCAATGATCTCCACCACCAGGGAGGGATTGACCCTTATTTGGAGAATATTCCATCTCCTGGCGAATTCGGTGTCCATAAAGTTCGTGGTGGCCCCTGAGTCCACCATAGCTTGAGCCATTACCAGCAGTGCCTTTGCTGTTTGTAAAATCACTGACACCTCCAGATGCCCCAGAGGCATGAGACAGGGCAGTGGTCCTTGGCTTTCTGCCCACCCCACCCAACCTAACTGACCTTTTAGGTTGGGTGTAGTCCATTTCCCATCTGGGAGATGGATTTAGACTTGACAGGGCAACTGGCTGCTATGTGCCCCAGACCAGCACAATACAAACATAGGCCTTAGCGCCAGCGGCATTCTTTTTCAGCTGGTATAAGGCATGGCCAGGCACCCCCCAACTGCATGGTTTCTTCTGCAGGTTGCCAACTGCGCGGGACCATACTAGGTCCTGGGTTAATTGGGCACCTTGCTCTGCGCTGTTTTAGCCACCTGTCTATCTTTAGACAAAGGTGCATTAAGGCCTGTAATGTCGGAGGGTAATCAGTATGGGCCAATTCATCTAAGATTTCTGCTGATAGCCCTTCTTGGAATTTATCGAGCAGAGCCTCTTCCCCCCAGTTCAGGTCTTGGGCGAGTACTCAAAAAGTGCTGATGTATTCAGTCACCGGCTGCCGGCCTTGTCTCAACCCCCGCGATTGCCGACTGGCAGATTGGGCCTTCGCTGGGTCCTCATATATCAGTTTCAATTGTTGACAAAACCCATCCAAATCATCCAGGAGTGGGCTTTGCTGGGTGATAAGTGGCAAGGCCCATCGTGCTGCGGTTCTTGAAAGGAGGCTTATCATAAAGCCCACCTTATGACAGTCGGTAGGTAAATCCCCCGCATGGAGACTCATGTATAGTTGGCATTGTGCCAAGAAAGCAGGGAATTGGGCCAGGTTACCATCAAATTTCTCCGGTGCATATACTGGGCACTTGGGACATGTCGGCGTGGCTGGCGCCACCTGTGTTTGGAGTTGGCCCAACTGAGCACTTAATGCAGCGACCTGTTGAGTGAGCTGGTTGTTTTCCATAGCGAGTTGTTCCCTGGCTGCAGATCTTCTGGCCTTGTTCTTCCTCATTCCGGGCTTGTTTTTTGTGGTCGGGGACAATCTGTCCTGTTCTGATAGATTGCTTGACACACTGGATTGATTCAACAGCTTTATTTACAGATTACAATTATTCATTGAACGCACTTGGTGACAAGCCCAGCAAGGCACTGGTTAGTTCTTAAGTCTCAGACTGGTGGCAAAGCAAGACTGATATACGTAATAACTGGAAGGATGAACATGGACTGAAAAGAGGACTAGACAGGAACCACTCTGGAAACTGAAGAAGCGAGGAGTGGAGCTCAGCAGGCAAGGAGGAACACAGCAAGACAAGACTCAGATGAAGGAGCAGAATACAGCAAGGCAGGACTCACTTGGCAATGTAGGAGGTGTGGCAAGACAAGGCTAGAGTGTCAGAGAGAAGATTGCCACAACAGGGACCAGCTCCAAAGATGGGAAGACTGCAAGGCAAGACTCACTTGACAACATGAAGGCACAGCAGGACAGAGTCCAGCAACAGCTGTGATGCGGTAAGGCTGCAGCGATGTGACAGGTTCCAGCAACATCTCTCAAAGGCAGCAAGGCAGAGTTCGGTGGTGAGCTGGAAGGATGAGGCAGGAGGGAAGCGGCGATGGATGGAGAGGGCACAGGGAAGTAGGATCCGGTGTCAGTGGGGAGAGCAAGGCAGGATCAGAAGTGGAGGCAGGCAGAGAGGGTGCAGGGAGGTGGGATTCAGTGGCGACTGGACAGGCAAGGCAGGATTTGAAGCGGCAGCAGGCGGAGTAGGTGCTTGGTGGCAGGATGCAGTGGTGGGCTGGAAAGGCAAGGCAGGATCCGAAGTGGCGGCAGGAGTAGAAGGTGCAGGGTGACAGGATTCAGTGGCGGGCTGGAAAGGCAAGGCTTTGGTGATTCCTTCAGGTCCGGTTTCTGCCAAGGCTTTGGTTGGAGGCTTGGAAACGGAGCCGAGTGAACGGTTGTCCCTGACAACCCGTTCCTCCTTCAGCTGTCTTTTTATTTTCATTTCTTCCTGCTGTCTATGAAATTTATATTTAATTTTAATATATTAGAGTGTTTTATTGGGTTGTTTTAATTGTCGGATTTTAATTTTTGTGTTTTGTAAACCGCCCAGAGTTCCCTTGCGGGGAGATGGAGCGGTATATAAATTGAAACATAAATAAATAAAATAAATAAATAAAAAGGTTCTCAGTCATCCAGGTGGAATTGTCTGTAGCTTGAATCATGTCAACTGGATTTCTATTTTTGCAGTGGAAACGTTTCGCTCCTTATCTAAGAAGCTTCTTCAGTCTGAACAAAGTTTGTAAGGGAATCCTTAAATATTTTTCTAGGGTGGCTGTGTGACCAATTTGGATATCCAATTGGGCCTTCACTAAATCTAAGTCTACCAGACCTAAAACAGTGACAGACAGGGCTGAGACTCAGAGTAAACGGAAGAACCTGGTCATTCCTTACATGGCTGGCATGTCTGAAAAGATAAAAAGGATATTTGGCAAACACCACATACCTGTATATTTCAAACCCACCAACACACTGGGGCAGAGGCTTGTACACCCCAAAGATCAAACTCCAAAACACAAGAAAAGCAATGTAGTGTATGCAATCCAGTGCAGTGAGGAGTGCTCTGAGCTCTACATTGGAGAAACCAAACAACCTTTGCACAGGAGGATGGCCCAACACAGGAGGAGCAACACCACAGGACCAGAGTCAGCAGTTTACCTTCATCTAAAGGAAAAAGGACACTCATTTGAGGACATTAATGTTCACATTTTAGACAGGAAAGATAAGTGGTTTGAGAGAGGGGTCAAGGAATCCATTTATGCCAACTTGGAAAATCCTTCTTTGAATAGAGGTGGGGGCCTCAGGCACAATCTTTCCCCTATTTTCCTTCCTGCTTTGTCTTCTGTGCCTAGGAAGATTAAGACCATTTTGCAATCTCAACAACAGCAAGGTAATCTTAACGATCCTCCTTTGGATGATAAAGGGACTTAGAAATAAACATCTCAAATAACCATGACCTAGCCCCAGGTGCAAGGTCACACAGCCACCCTAGAAACATATTTAAGGATTCCCTTACTAACTTTGCTCAGACTGAAGAAGCTTCTTGGATAAGGAGCGAAACGTTTCCACTGCGAAAATAGAAATCCAGTTGACATGATTCAAGCTACAGACATTTCTTTCCGCTGTTTTGGAATAGCAGCCAATCGGCTTGCTTTCCTTTTGGTGCACTTTCCTGTCCTTCATTCTGCGGTGCTGATAGGTGGTGGTGGCTCTACCCCTTGTTCACTGCCCATCAGCTGCTCCTGGTTTTCCCACTCTAGATTCCTCGCCAAATTGAGCTCTGTTGCAATTTCCTGCCATTGCTGCAGAGCTCAGACTCCATTCTGACAGATTCAAATGGAGGTTTCAGAAGTGACTACACAAAAATCACAACAGATGCAACAGGAAGCTGAAAGGGATGATACTGAGTTAAGTGCTACAAGTATTGACTTTTCTAAATTTTTGGCTTGATCATGGATTACAAATATTTAACATGAGTATAAATGGAGCAAATGTTCCTCAAAAGAGAAAAAAACATTATTTGAAAAAATTAATACAAGATATTATGTGTTTGCACGAGGCTCACATCAGAAAAAAGGATACAAAATATTTGATTTATAAAACTTTGGGTGAATAATTTATTTCAGAAATGACAAATTATAGAAAGTCTAATTATATAAATTATTTAATTACTAGTCACTAAAACCCAATTCACATATGCACAGACATCACTTGACTCCTTTGCATTGGGTCACTCTGCACTTGATTGTTGAGAGTGAAATACTGGAAGGTAAATTACTTGTTTGGAAAAGATCTGGGCTCTGCAGGCTGGCTTCCTTATGCATTGCAGCTTCAGAATCTCATTACAAGTAGGTGTAAGGACAGTAGTTCAACTAAACAAGGATTGACCAAGTATTGTTTTCTAAAACTTTTCATGTCAAAAACCACAGAATAAACATACATGGGCACAAGCTGGCACAATAAAGCATGAGAAGTCTTACATACATGTTCTTTTCAGAATAAAGGTATCATGTACTGTATACCAGTCCATTTTTTAAAAAAAGGAATTTGGAGAGCCATGCACTATAGTCCAAATAAGGGAATCATCAGAAATCAGATGAGTTTGTCATGAATTGGATTTGATCCAGACTAGTCTGATAGGAAAAATGTATAAAATTCTCCTGTGATGTACTCATTTCTTTTTTAATCCATTCAATCATGTCCGATTCTCGGCAATTGCCTGCAGTTTTCTTAGCAAGGTTTTTCAGAAGTGGTTTGGCATTGCCTGCTTCTTCCTAGGGCTGAGAGAGAGGGACTGAGCCAAGGTCACCCAGCTGGCTTTGTGCCCAAGGCGGGACTAGAACTCACGGTCTCCATTTTTCTAGCCTGGTGCCTTAACCACTACACCAAACTGACTCTCGATGTACTCATACATGTAAGCAATTAGTGGTGGATTGCATAGAGTTTTCATCTTGACTTGTTTAATGAAACTGATCTGCATCTATGGTTGAACTTTGTGCTTTTACCTTTTACCCTTTATTTTTGCTTTATGTTTTCTCCTTCTGTGATTTATAATTTGTAACTTAAGGGTGTGAATGCAACCCTGCCTAAATAAAGCATTTAAAACTCTTATGACTTTGTTCCGCTAGGCAGGACCTAGGCAGGCATAGTGGATACATAGATGTAAAGTTCTGAGTTCCAGATTGGATTCAGACCAGTCTGAAAGGAAAAATGTATAACATTCACCTATAATGTATATATTGGTTTCGTTGTAAACCATGATATAATTTACACAGAAAGCCAAACTGGTTTTAACTCATAGCAGGCAGCAAGCAACTTTGAAGTTACTTTGCAAATGTAGGCTAGATTTAATCAAAATCTAGGATCCTGGTTTATTTCTGGTTTTGTCTCCCCCATCTTCATACCCATCCAGGCAGGCACAAAGCAGAAATGGCAAAAAAACATTATCACACACAGCTCTTGTTTGCTTTTTGTACCAGAATCCTTATCCCTCCACTCTCTTCCTGTCAAGAGGTTTCTTTCTGCACTTCACTCCTCATATTGACAATTCTGCCTATCCCAGAAAACCCACACTTTTTGCTACTGCTTTGCATGAATAGACAAACTCCTTAAATACATCTACCAAGGACTACATGTTGAAAACACCTTAATTTAAACAGGTAAGCACATATAATACAAAATTATAATCCAAGGATGCAAAAAGTACAGTCTGAAGAGGGCACATGTAGTCCAGCACCAACATTCCTTTTGTGGCCCCAGAAACACCCCCCCCCAGTGTGTAGGTACAAAAATTTGGGGCTTTGTTTGCATGTCCACAGATTTGGGTGTAAAGACAGAGTGAATGCCTTAAGCTTTGCCCATGTTTAATGTAAGGCACCCATTTCTTCCCTCCAGCTTCCTCTTCCTCCCACCCTGGGAGCTTTGGCTACACTTACCTTTGGAGTATAGTTCTTGACATACCACATAAACCTCGAGTGGCCCTAAGAAAAAAACAAAAGTTGCACATCCCTGTTATAAATGTTCAACAGAAATAATGGATTAATAACAATGACTCATGTGAGGTTTTTCCCAACTGGTTAAGTGTTTTCTTAGTTCTTTAGCTGTGTGAGTCCTTAAGCAAGTAACATTATTGGTAATCCAGGGAGGCATTATGTTTAACTCTGTGAATGAAGAATGGAAGCTTACTTACTCCACGTGCCCTCCAAAGCTTGGGAGAGGGAAATCAATCAGCAGCTACCTCTGAAGGGGAAGTAATATATTGCATTAAAACTAAGAGAGAGGGTCCTAAGTAGGCTGTAACAATTTTCATTAGGAAAGAGATAATCAATACAGGAATCAGGCCTTTGTTGACTATTACATGGAGTGGGGAAGGAGATAAATTTGTTTGGCTTGAAATCCATTTGGAGTTCCTGATGGAGTTCCATGCCTTAATTGAGCAGTCAAGCTGATTGTCTGTTGGTTGGCTTCTTTTTTAAAAAATATGATTATTCCTTCTGTGGTATTCCAAATACCTCTTGGGTAGTAGCAGAAGAGGCAAAGGAATAAAGCAAGTATAACCAGTAGTATTAGAAGAGTATACCATTGAGATATCCTTTGCAGAAGAGGCAAAGAAATTTAAAAACAGGAATCAGCCAAACAACTTGTAATAATGTTCCTTATCATGAAAAATGCCCGGCAGCTTGTTCCATAAACTATGATAAAAAGCAGTCTTGCAATAATGCTGATGGCTCATTTACCTGTGTTAGAGAATAGCTATATGTTATGTTCAACACATGAAAAATAGCCCCTGGTAAGCCTGCATCTGACTTCTGAGAATTGTGAATGTGCTGGAGGGGAAGAATCATAGGCTACTGTTCTCCATCCTGTTTTTATCTGTGTTATCTGATCTCTGCTTAGAAATTAATTGTTCTGCTTATCTCTTGCCTGATAAAGGAGACATGATCACCAAAGAGATGGAAAAAGACAGGCAACAATTTCAGAATCCCCTAATGTATTTCTGCATCGTCCGTAGTTGATTTCAGCTTTATTCCAGAGTAACGAACCCTTGAGTGTGGAGGGGACAAGGGGGCATTCACAATGGGACCCTTAATTTTTCCAGGATAAACTCAAAGGCTTGAAGAGACTAGCCATGTTAGGCTCAATGCATCTTTGTGCTCCATGCAATTGGGAAATATGACCAGGAATGGCCTTGTACCAGATTAGTGATTATAAGCACAAAGCAGGATAGGTACAATGTCCAATATAAAATTCCCGGTGACCAGGTTAGCTTTGAGATTGAACCTTGACTCCCCAACAGAAATCATAGATACATTGAACCCTTGCTGCCCCAACTTCTTGTCCTCTAGAATGTCAGGTAAAATTCAAATTGGCTTGGTTACAACCTGTGCAATGATTTGCTAATTATTCTTCTCTGGTCCCTCTGATCAAAAGGGATATCTCTGGAATTAGACCTCAGGTTGTACGACTTTTCCCAGTCCCTAAACCTGATCTAGGACAACTTAGCCTGCTACTCCTGCCTCTTTCTTTGCACTCCCAATCATCTGAAGACATTTGTGCTACAATGTGCAGGGTCAAGACGGGATGGCCCTCTTTTTTTGCATCAGAAAAAAAGTCCTCTCTCTCTCTCCCTCTCTCTCCCTCTCCCTCTCTCTCTCCCTCTTTCTCTCATCCTCCACAGAATGGGCAATGCATGAGGCAGATTGCCTGAACTGGACATTTGGAATGACTAAAAGTAAAGGATGATCAAACCCCTGTAACTTGTATGATTTTGTAGAAGAAGGAATTTTTGGAACATTCAAGATGTAATAATAACACTGACATCAAATTGAGTAAGTTATCTATGGTGGGTGACATATTGAAAGGTGAGAAGAGGTGAATAAATGCAGACTGCAGGATAGACGGCTGTTAACAATTCTGATGTGCCAGAGAAAGTAATGCCATTTCAAATGCCATTAGCAGAAATGACAATACTGGAGATTTAGAAATAACACTGCTTGTTCTGTACAGATGAATGCTGCATTCAGTGTAAGGTGCCACATATCAAAGAGGACAGTAACACACTGAGAAAGCATTTGGGAATGAACTGTATGAACACTCAACAGTCTAAAAGCAACCTTTAAAACAGTATCTATTGAATAAAATGTTAGATTTGGGGGAAAATGGCTGTAAAAGAGCTTAATATGGAAAAAAAAATATCAGGAACTACTGTATTGTTGGTAGGGTTGGTGAGAAATACCATTCTATCAAACATTTGCATCTCAAGGGTGTTTTTGGTGCCTTCGAGTCAGTGTTGACAGTCATGGTGAGATCTGAACTATAGTTAAGACTCATACTCTCAGCCATTACATTACACATCAAAATAAGTTTTTACCAGAGTTGGGCTGTATAAAACTGAATAATCCTCTGTGCATGTATGTGTGCTTTTGAGTCAGTTTTGACTCCTGGTGACTGCCTGGATAAGTCCCTGCAGTTTTCTTGGCAAACTTTTTGCCACTGCCTCCTTCCTAAGGCTGAGAGAGAGTGATTGGCTTCTAGGGCAGGACTAGAATTCACAGTCTCCTGGTTTCTAGCCTGATGCCTTAACCCAGGGGTCCCCAACCTGTGGGCCGCAGCCCACTAGTGGGCCACGGCCTGTTAGGAAGTGGGCCGCACAGCAGGAGGTAAGCGGTGGTGTCAGGAACGACCGTGTCCCTGCCGCCATGAGTCGGAGGAAGAGCAGCAAGTAGCAGGAAGAAGCTGGGAAGGTGCAAAGACGGAGCCTGAGCCAGAGCGGCTGATTGGTGGGGACCCTGAAGGGGAAACACCTCCACCTATCAGTGTGCCGCAAAGGGCAGAGAGGCGGGCTGCCTGAAAACCCCACCTCCGGTCTGCACAATTGGCTCCCGCCTGAAAACCCTGCCCCCGGTCCACACAATTGGCTCCTGCCTGCAAACCCCACCCCCTGGTCTGTGGAAAAATTGTCTTCCACCGAACCGGTCCCTGTGCTAAAACTGATTGGTCATGTCATTACATTTAGCAGATGGCGTTATATGTAGCAGAGGTACAGCTAAGGTTGGTAATGTAATCTACAGCTTCTCTGTCTTTTAAAAGCATGATGTGATTGACCAAAGCCACAATTGGTGGCAGACATTAATAGCTATATTTGGAGACAACAGGGACATATGAAAGATTGTAAATTGCAATATAAGAAGAGCAAATGATAAAGAGCATGAATTAATGACTAAAATGTAAAAGTAAAATACATACATTGTGTCTCTATAAAACTAAGAAAAAGGGGGAGGATTTAATTGCATTTAAATAAAGAGTGACCAAGGGCTATATGCAGGAAAAGCAAACAAATCAACTGGAACAGAAAGACCAAGAAAGACATTGTTCAATGAAGTTGGTGAGATCCTCAAAAAGAGAGAAGTTTAAGAAAAGGAGGCTATATGAAGAGATTTATAGATTAATGGAAACAAAGATAGAAAGGTATGTAGATACAAAGTGAATCTAGTTGGTATAAACTAGTTCTAACTATGCAGGTAAGTTTCCTTTTCTTCCTGGCATCTCACGGGTTTAATTTCTTTTTCTATTTCTGATTCCTTTTCATGGGTGTGCACATATACAAACAGTTTTGACATAGACCCAGTAAGTTGGGGAAGGTTTTGAAGTGTCTCCTGCTTTCTTACAATGTGGAGTCCTTGGTGCTCTCTGAGCCTTGTTGTTTTCTTGCAGACATTTCATTGCCAGGCTAGGCAACATCTTCAGTGCGAAAAGGGAGTGGGACTTGCTCTCTGTTTACATACCCTGGATTGTCCTGCCTGTGTTGGTGGGTGTGTTGTACTCTCCTTGGTAGTTCCTTGATTGGGTTGTTGTTTGCTGCTTGGTTGATTGACTGAGTTAATAGTCCCTTGATTAGGGTCTATTGTGTTGTTTGATTGCTCCTCTGCTGCTAATCTTGGTGTTAATCCTTGCCTATCTGGTTGTTGATTGCTGGCAAGGAGGTGTTCTGGTCTTCTGGCTTTTCTATTGTCTCTTATGAATAGTATGTAAATGTTGTTTACCTCTATGTGTCTGTTGATGGCTGCTTTGTCTGAGTGCCAAGCTTCCAGGAATTCTCTAGCATTTTTGGATTCGACTTGGTTTGAGATGCTCACAGTTTCCCAGTTGAAAGTATGGTTAAGTCTGTCCATGTGTTGTGAGATTAAGGGGTTTTCATTATGTCTTCTGACTGCTAGTTGGTGTTCGTGGATGCATTCTGCTAGTCTTCTGCCAGTCTGTCCTATATAGTGGCTGTTACAGTCCTTACACTGTATGTTGTAGATAACTCCTGTTTTTTTCTTCTTGGGCTACTGGGTCTTTTGGGTTACTTACGATGTTCTGAAGGGTTTTGGTAGGTTTGTGTGCTACGGTGATGCCGTGTGGTTGTAACAGTCTATTAGTAGTTTCTGAGATGTTTCTGATGTATGGCAGTGTAATCCTTTTCATAGCTTCTGTTGGTTTTGCTGTGGTGGCTTGAGTGGTCAGGCACTTTTTGATAAAGTTGCGTGGGTATCCATTTTGCTGGAAGATGCTATATAAGTGATCTATTTCCTTTTTCTGGTGTTCTGGGTTGCTGCAGTGCATTTGTGCTCATCTGAATAGTGTTCTTACACAGCTCCTCTTGTGGGAGTAGGGTTATTGCTTTGGTAGTGGAGCACTTGGTTAGTGTGGGTAGATTTCCAGTAGACTTGTGTTCCTAGAATGCCATCATTTCCTCTACTGATGAGGATGTCCAAGAAGGGTAGTGTGTTGTTGTTTTCTTCTTCCCTCGTGAATTTTATTCCTTTGAAGATGTTCTTGATGGTTTCATGTGTTTCCTCCAGTTGATCCTTTTTTATTATAACGAAGGTGTCATCTACATACCGGATCCATACTTTGGGTTGTATGCATGGGAGTGCTATCCTTTCTAGACGTTGCATTACTATCTCTGCTATGAGTCCTGAGAGAGGTGATCCCATAGGTGTTCCTTTGATTTGTTGGTATATTTGTCCATCAAACTGAAAGTAGGTGGTGAGGCAGAGGTTGATGAGGTCCATGATTCTGGGTATTCTTACAATGTTTAACTTTGTTTCATTGAAATAATTTCATTAAGATATTGACTTCAGATTAAGCCCCATTAAAAGCAATCTAGGACTTTAATTTCTAATACCGTCCTCCCACATAGATGCACACATAGATGAGGTGCTTTTTAAGTAACTGGATCTGCTTTGAAATAAAGCATCCTTGAATTTTTGTCAGACATAATTTTAAAAAGAAAAAAAATCCAAAGCTAAATTAAAGTTTTCCTAGCATTTTATAGTAAATTTTATTAGGTTTCAAGAAAAGAATAAAAACTACAAAAAAACAAAAAACTACAAAGAGAAAAAAGCTAAAAAGCGTGCAGAAACACAAGAGAATTTTTTTTTAATTTACAAAAGATGTGGCTTCTGACTTTTAACAGCAAGGATATACAAAATTTCCATAATCAATCTCTTACTCTATATTAAACCAAAACACCATATTATTTCTATAACTCATTCCACTTTATCACATAATAAAAATCACTAAGTACAGTTACTCCTCCCCTTATATTAAAATACGTTTTCCTAGCATTTTAGATTTATTAATATTGTTGTATGACATACTTCAGTCATTATATTGTAGGTTAGGAATGGTACAACCTTGAACAATACACTAGTGTCTCTTTTACTTAAGAAAATGATTTTTACAAAGCACATTATGCAAGCAAGCCAATTGCATCCCTGAATTTATTTATTTATTTGTTTTATATCCCGCCTTTATTATTTTTATAAATAACTCAAGGCGGCGAACATACCAAATACTCCTTCCTCCTCCTATTTTCCCCACAACAACCACCCTGTGAGGTGAGTTGGGCTGAGAGAGAGTGACTGGCCCAAGGTCACCCAGCCAGCTTTCATGCCTAAGGGGGGACTAGAACTCACTAGAATGATGGAATAAAGTGCTTTTCTATTGGTGATATATTTTGAATCTGTGTTATGGGTAGTGATTGCTCATTTCTTGATTTCCTTAAGGCAGGGTTTCTCAATCAGGGTTCTATGGAACCCTAGGGTTCCACGAGAGGTCACTAGAGGTTCCCTGGGAGATCACGATTTATTTAAAAAAATATTTCAAATTCGGGCAACTTCACATTAAAGAGATAAGTTTCATTCTTTATTTTTAGTTTAAGAACACTGTTAATGCATATATACAGGCCTACACATGAATCAAATATAATAATTTTGTAACTTGTGGCCTATATTTGAGCCTGAATGTGCAGGGCTTCCCCGAGGCCTGAAAAATATTTCAAGGGTTCTTCCAGGGTCAAAAGGTTGAGAAAGGCTGCCTTAATGTTTAACTTATTCTTTAGCTTATCTCCTAGTGTTACTCTATTTTATGTTATTGCTATCAACTATTTCCTATTGCTGTTTCCTATGCTCTAATTGTATTTCTAATTCCTATAAACTATTCCTATTACTTATCCCATTTCACTTTCTTTTTTTACTTTTATCCTTTCACTTTCTCATTCCCATCTACTGTCCTTCTGCCTGTAGGGACTTTCCTTCCAATTAAGGATTTGAAAGCAGGGAAATCAGTTCCTTCACTAATGTCAGTGCCCAGGTGGTTCTTGATTTTCCTTGAAACCAGCCCTGGGGCCACAACCCACTGCTTCTCTCCTGCCCTGCTTCTGCATCATCCATTCACCCACCACCCATCCACTGCTTTCCAAGGTCTGCCTCTTATCACCAGTCAGCTTCTAGGTCACCATCTTCTGGACTTATATACTGTTCAGTTATTTTTCCCTGGCTCACTGATCTCCATTCTCTGATGCAGGGCAACATTCCTTCTTGCTGTTCTCACCTTCACACAGCTTTCCAGGTGTCTCCAACTCCATTGCTTCTCCACTGAAGCCCCCGGTGTGGTTCTTTTTTCTTCATTGCTTTGACTGGTCTCTTGCTTCGACAGATGGCAAACATCTCTGGCATACATAGAGGAAATAAAAACCTGGTCTGGCAAATTTATACTCCTTTTTAAACCCTGAGCAAGTTGGCATATATGATCCTTTAGAGGTGATGATGATGGGACTGTCATCATGTTTCTGAGCAGAAAATGAATCACAGCCTCTGTAGCCTTGGTGGTCCAACCTGCTACACACCACCCTTTTTTAAAGCCTCTTGGATAGAATGAGCAAATTAAATGCCACTTATAATTTATTCTTGTAATTTATTCTGGACATATCTAGGCAGAAGTATATGGATGACATGAAAAACCTAGTACTTCTTATACCAGTCTAACCCCTCCTGATGCCCTAGTCATGTAAAGAAGGATGGAAGCTACGTATGTACCTACAGATCTCCTCCTTCTAAATAGTCTTAAAGTATCCCAATGCTGTTGTAATAATATTTGATTGGTCCTGTTACCATGGACTTCCCTTAAAAGAGCAAAGGTCCATTAAGTATAGGGGAACTCCAACTGGAATCTAGGTCAGAACCCTACATTCTGATTGGAGAAGTTACTCTTCCAAAGACTATTCACATCTAGCACAGCTAACCTTTTTGGATATATTCCAATTCCCTTGAATTGGGGAAGGGCTTCATTGCCCCTTGAGGTACTAGATACTTTCATGCAGTGAGACCTGGTTCAGCTTGGAGATGTCCCCTATGGCCTTGCATCTTTCCTGTCTACTTTCATTGTACCAAAGGGACAGTGATAATCTCCCATCTCACTTCACTGGAGACCTCAGAGCCAGAACTAGATGCATTCACTAGAGATGGATGCATTCATCTTTTCTATATATGCATGGCATAGATTGCAGAAACCATTTTGAATTCCTTGATCAAGTCAGAATAAAATAAATTAATTCCTTACATTGCCAAATCTTTCTGAAACACAAATGCCTAGAAAAAGCTTAATGCCAATAGTTACTGCAACTTTATCACCTCACCTTTATTCACTGGGTGAATAATAAGTAGCAGAAAAATTGCTAAACTGAACATAATCTTGACAGCCAACCAGATTCTGCTTTGATTGCCTCTGTTTCTTAACCTTGCCCCACACTTTGTTCTTACTTTACACTCTTGCCATGATTGCTAAGCAACTCTAAAGTGCCATAACTGTGTGCAAATGTATTTTTCCTGTTTTTCATATAAAAGTACTTGATGTCTGACACCACCCCAAAGAAGCAGCAGCTCTATGACAAACTAGTAATAAAAGTTTTGGAGTTTATATTCAGCTAAAACAATCTTCATTCTCTCTTGCTTTTAATTTGTGGTATTCTTTGAATGACTGTTTGAAATTCATACAGAAAGCCCTTTTGCAAAATATTTGCTGATGCACAATAATGGAGGAGCCATAAGGGATTAAAGGTGTCTCTCACATTCCCTTTACCTGATGATTCTTAGTATAACACAGATTTTTGTAACTGAAAAGCAAAGATCCTTCTTTTCCTCTTGACATCTCAGTGCAAGGCTGTAAAATAGCAGTCACCAACCACTGAAGATTTACTCTCACTCCTCTATTATTGAAATACCATATTTGACATTTTGACTGTTTCAATTAGTGAACAGAGGATGCTCCAGATATCCCAAAAGGCAGATGGGTGAAAGCAACCCAATTCCTTCCCACTCAGTTCTTGGCTGCTATAAAATGTAAAGCCTATCTCAACAGAGAATACCAGTTTCATGCTGTCATATCCAGAATGTATAAAATGTGCCCTGTTGTGGGTTAAAGGCAGTGCCTAAGGGATGCTGAAAGTAAGAGCCATGGAAGGTTATATGCAGAGCAATGTAAAATTGATCTGGATTGAAGACAAACTTTGTAAACAATGAGAAGAGTTGTCATAGTTCAGGAGCTTTTCAGAAAGGATTGTGAGAATATTCTTTGATCTGCAATTAGCTAGAACTGCCCATGTGACTTGTACAGAAAATACTGCTCTCATTCCAAACAGGCTTCAAATAAGAGAAGACTCTTATTAAATTTGATTGCTCATAGACTGGAGTATGGATTATAGCCTGGTACACTGTAAAGTTGACAACAAAGAGTAGTTTGATGATGCATTTTAACCCTGTCTTGTTCTTGATTGTCCAAGTAAGTATGGTGGCAAAGAGTGCCTTCTTTAGCTGAGAGTAATCTATCCATTATGTCCCTTCTTGGAGAGAATTGAACTGGCTACCATTATCCACACATTGGGAAGCTCCTGTTTAGATGATGGCAGATAAGTCTACATTAAGATGCCTTTGAAAGTGCAACAGATCCAAAATGTGGCAGCCAGGTCTCTGTCACGTCCTTCCAACTGGGAGCATATGACACCTGTTCTGGCTAAGTTGCTCCCAATAGATTTCCAAGTTAATTTCAGGTGCCAAATGGAGCTATGACCTTGTCTAAGGGCCTATTGCAAATGCTGGAGGGAGGTACGCTGGGATTTAGTAGCCACTCCAGTGCTATGGAATTCAATTGTTTTAAGAAGAATTTTAAAACCTATTTTTAAATGTTAGCCTTTTCCTAATGGAGTTTTGCTTTATTTTTAGCTTCATTATATATTTATATTTATATATTCAGTATATTTATTTTTTGTATTCTTAATTTGTTGTTGCTGTTGTTAACTGTCATGGGATGCCTTTACTTGGAGTAAGAGAGAGAGATATATACTGTAGATAGATAGATAGATAGATAGATAGATAGATAGATAGATAGATAGATGATAGATAGATAGATAGATAGATAGATAGATAGATAGATAGATAGATAGATAGATAATGAACAAAAGCTTAGAATGTTTTAATCCATAATCTGTTTGCCTGACTCTGGTCCATTTTGTCTAAACAATATTAGATCTTCTGGGAGGAGGCAGCTACCCAGATACACAATTTTTTGTCATTCATTTATTTAGAAAATTTATATGGCCACTCACCTTAAATACTTAACTCTGGGTGGCTAACAAACCAGTTCACATACATACAAAAAACATAAAATCCTCATAAACAAAACAAAATATATAATTAAAATAATCAGACACAAAAACCAGGGCACCACATAACGAACTCATAATACAAATACAGATATTTGGGGTCCTCTAAAATTCTGTCCCTAACACCTTGGGGAAAAGCCAGGTATCAGAAGACTCTTTGTTGTTCTTGTACAAAAAACTAATATGGCAACACTTCATGTATTCTTGTATCTTCATACAATATTTAACCACTAAATCACATTAGTTTTCTTTTGAGAGAGAATATACTTGTGTAGAAATTAACTGCAGCATATTCACATGATTAAGTAGATTGCATCTAGTCTTGCTTCTAGCCCAAGTTTTACAAATGAATATCTTTGATCACTCTATTGGAGAGATCTATGGCAGAAAGAAGTGTGCTACCTGGTTGATTTGCTAAGACTTTTGAGTGGCTTTTGATATCATATACTGTATAATCATATTATTCTGAAGAAGACATTTGGGATGGCCATCTGGAAGCAATGTTTTCACAATGGTCTCACATTTTCTTGGAGATCCATCTCAAAAAGTGATGCTAAGAGACTCTTGCTTGGCAAATTTCCATATTACACCCAACTTAAACTAAATTGTTTGGAAGAAAATACAAACAATTCACTATTGACACACAGCTTCATCTGGGAAGGGAAGGGAAGGGAAGGGAAGGGAAGGGAAGGGAAGGGAAGGGAAGGGAAGGGAAGGGAAGGGAAGGGAAGGGAACCACTTGATTCCTGGTGACCTCAAGGACAAATATTAGTAATAAAAAAGTTGTTTGCCATAATTTTATGTCATGGCAATCATGTTTTAAAACAGCTTAAAGCTCTAGTATTCCTGGTGGCCTCCTTTCAATCCTGATTAGTTTTATCTATGTCAGCTAAGGTTGTCTAGGTGCTATCAAATCCAGATCAAACAAACTGAAATAGAATCCAAGGAAAATTTATTAAATATTGATCTGAGAATGTCAGCAAATTGGTGTCTTACTGGATCTGGTGGGTGACTGGGAATACCCCTTAGAAACCCCTGTTAGTTGGAAAGTTAGCAGGGTTGGCTGAAGATGGAACCAACATCAGGAAATGAGTTTAAATAGGTTAAACAGATTGACAAAATTGACATAGCTGGAAATTAAATGTCTCAATCACATCCCCGTCTTTGAAATCCACCCTACTGCTATCTTTGATCTATGTTTTTTTTTAAATATCATCTGCTGGATCTAAGGCAAACATATTTTAAAACAGCAGTATCATTACTTCAAACAGCCAGCAGTATCATTATGAAATTATCATGTTCAAGTATTTCACACAGTCCAATAGCTAATGTCTGTATTCTAGAAAGCATGGTCATTCAAACCAGTAATTGAATAAGGCCTTAAGACACTTCCTACAGAAGGCTTTTGTTTTGTACATGTTTGTATCCCTTCCAAGACCCTACTGTATTATGTATTCATTGTCCTTCACTTATTATATGTAGACTTCTCTCTGAATATTTTGATATTGATTTCCTGCTTGCTCCATTTTTAAAGGAGCATGTGTACATGGAGCTTCTATCATAATAATAAATAACATTTTTAGTAGTCCCACAGAATGTTTGTACCAAGTTTACCAGCTCTTACCTCAGCCTACTTATGACTTCTTTATGAGCTGTTGCATTTTGAAATGGAATACATCTAAGTAATCACTTGACAGTACGTTTAGAATACCCAAACCTTAACCTCCCAGAAACTGGGTCAGTAAAAAAAAAAGGGGGGGGCTCTTTTATGTTCTATGAAGGATCATAAAGTATGTCCCCAGCTCACACCACAGTGTTGCTGAATCTTTCTACTAGTATTTATTTACTTCCTCATCAGAGTGCTCTTTATTTGTGCTCATCCTCTTGGTCCTTGCCCAATATTCAGAGATAATAGATAATTATAATTTTTTACAACATAGGTTTGAAGACAACTACTGCAGTGCTTAAGAACAGTACTTGATTTTCAAGAACATGGCTGAGAGAAGCACCCCTACAAACTGCCTGATATGTAGGTTCAAACATCAGTGGCCCAAACCCAGGCCCTGGTAAGCAGATCTTTGAGGTTTGTCCGGATGCTGCTCCTTAACGCCAGGTCTGTGAATAATAAGGCTCCCCTCATAAGTGACTTGATCACAGAGGAGGGGGCAGACCTGGCGTGTATCACCGAGGCCTGGCTGGCCTCGGGGGGGGGGGGTAGCCCTCTTGGAAATGTGCCCAGCCGGGTTTCAAGTGTGGCATCAGCCGAGACATTGGGGCAGGGGAGGAGGGGTGGCAGTTGTCATCCGGGAGTCTCTTATGGCCTCCAGGGGCGCTGCTCCGCAAGTGGCCGGTTGTGAGACCCTGTTTTTCAAGTTGGGCTCCCAAGAACAGTTGGGAGTGTTGCTACTGTACCAGCCTCCCTGCTGCGTAGCAACCTCCCTGCCCGAGCTGCTTGAGGCTATCTCGGGGTTGGCAGTGGAGTTCCCCAGACTTATGGTTCTGGGGGACTTCAATCTGCTGTCCCTGGGACGGACTTCAGAGGCGGCTTGGGAGTTCATGGCTACCATGGCGGCCATGGGCCTGTCTCAGATTATTCAGGACCCAACTCGGGACAGTGGTCTCACGCCCGACTTAGTTTTCTTGTCCGAGCAGTGGCAATGTGATCTGAGGGGAGAGTTAGATCTATCCCCATTGTCATGGTCAAACCACGCCCTGGTGACCTTGAGGCTCTCTTGTGCTGCCCCACTCCGCAGGGAGGCTGGACCTATTCAATTGGTCCGCCACCGGCGACTTATGGACCCAATGAGGTTTCAGAGGGAGCTGGGGGTTATACCTGAAGATCTGCTACACAGTCCAGCAGGCCCTGGCCGCAGCCTGGAATAAGGAGGCGGCTGAGGGCTTGGACAGGATTGCGCCTATGCAACCTCTCTTGCCCCGATCGGCCCATCACTCCCCGTGGTTCACGGAGGAGTTGAGGGTTTTTGAAGAGGGTTAAGAGACGTCTGGAGCGCCGCTGGAGGAAGACGAAGATGGAATCTGACCGGACACAATCTAGAGTCGCTATTAGGGCCTACCTTGTGGCGGTAAGAGCAGCGAAACGTGAATATTTCTCCGCTCTTATTGCATCCACAGAATGCCGCCTGACGGCCCTGTTTAAGATTACTAGATCTTTTCTGGGTCGGGTGGATTTGATGACCCATTTACAGGGCCAGTCGGAAGAGTTTGCCGAGCATCTGCAGGACAAAATTGCTCAGATTCATTCTAAGTTAAACTCTAAGCATGAGGCACAATCTGGGGAGATGCCAGAGGAACGTACTTGCCCTGTTATATGGGAACAGTTTGATCCTCTTGGACCTAATGAAGTGGACAGGATCCTCTGGATTGTAAATGCCACCACATGCCACCTTGACCCGTGTCCCTGCTGGCTGGTTAAGTCAGCCCAGGAGGTCACATGTGGTTGGGTCCAGGCAATGATTAATGCATCTTTGGGAGAGGGGGTGTTCCCGGCGGTCTTTAAGGAGGCGCTGGTGCATCCCCTCCTCAAGAAGCCTTCCCTGGACCCCACTGTTTTAAACAACTTTCGTCCTGTCTCCCATCTTCCCTTTTTGGGAAAGGTGGTTGAGAAGGTGGTGGCGCTGCAACTCCAGAGGATTCTGGATGAAACGGATTATCTAGACCCTTTTCAGTCAGGTTTCAGGCCAGGATATGGGACAGAGACTGCATTGGTCGCACTTATGGATGATCTCTGGCAGGAGCGAGATGGAGGGAGTGCATCCATTCTCACTGTCTTGGACCTCTCAGCAGCTTTTGATACCGTCGACCATGGTATCCTTTTGGGGCAGCTCAGGGAGTTGGGGGTGGGCGGCGTTGTTTTACACTGGTTCGCCTCCTTCCTCTGGGACCGTTCCCAATCGGTGGTAATAGGAGAGGAGAGATATGACCCTCTGCCCCTCTTGTGTGAGGTGCCACAGGGTTCGGTTCTCTCTCCTCTCCTATTTAACATCTATATGCAGCCGCTGGGCAAGATCATCCGTCACCACGGGATGAGGTATCACCAGTACGCTGATGATACCCAGTTGTACATCTCCGTCCCGGGTGAAGTAAGTGTTGCAGTCAACACCCTTTCTTAGTGTCTGGAGGCTGTATGGGCCTGGATGGGGCACAACAGGCTTCAGCTGAACCCTGGTAAGACGGAGTGGCTGTGGATTGATGGCCTCTCGATTTCCAGGAAGTTGTCATCTTTAACTCTGGATGGGGTGGCACTGCCCCATTCAGATTCAGTGCGAAACTTGGGGGTCCTCCTGGACTCACGACTCCTGCTCGAGGAGCAGGTGGCAGTCATGGCCAGGAGGGCCTTTGCACAGCTTTGGGTTGTGCGCCAGTTGTGCCCCTTCCTGGATCAGGAGGCCCTCCGAACAGTCACTCATGCCCTTGTCATCTCCCATATAGATTACTGCAACGCGCTCTACATAGGGCTACCCTTGAAGAGTATCCGGAAGCTTCAGCTGGTCCAGAATGTGGCTGCACGGGTAGTTCTGAGTGCTATAAGATCAGCACATGTAACACCGCTACTCCGTGAGCTGCATTGGGTACCAGTTTGCTTCTGGATCCAATTCAAGGTGTTGGTTATCACCTTTAAAGCCCTACATGGCATGGGATCAGGGTATCTGAGGGACCGTCTTATCCCAATCACATCTACCCGCCCCACCCGATCATGCAGAGAGGGCATGCTTCGGATCCCATCATCAAAAGAATTACATATAGCGGGATCCAGGAGGCATGCCTTCTCTGCGATAGCACCCGCCCTATGGAATAACTTGCCCCCTGAGGCAAGACGGGCGCCCTCGCTCCTGGCCTTCAGGAAGTCTTTAAAGACCTGGTTCTGCCGCCTTGCCTGGAACGAAGGAACTAATAGTTCCTCCTGGGGGTGGTTAGCTTAGTAATATCCTCCTTTTAAGAACACACCATCTTTTGGATTTGGATTTTTTTATTTTTATAGTAGTTTTTAAATGTATAGTCTTTTAACTTTTTATATATTGTGATTGTAAACCGCCCAGAGTCTACCATGGTAGAGATGGGCGGGGATAAATTCAAATAATAAATAAATAAATTGCTTTGCAAAATCAAAATCATTGTTAGGAGTGGAGGCTGGCAATAACATGGCTTCCATAGTTTCAAATGCATTCATTAGCTCTCCCTTCCCCACTATGATAACCAGGTATGTTGGACTACAATCCCTAAATTCCCAGTTGGCTGTTTTAGACAATACCATATTAACTTTAATAAGTTATTAAACTTTATTAACTTTAATAACTTAATAAGTTATTAAACTTTAATAACTTCCGTTATTAAAGTTAATATTTCACTTTAATAACAGAAGCTACAGCTGATCCAGAACGCAGCCGCGCGGACAATTCTGGATGTCCCAAGGAGGACACATGTAACACCTCTGCTGCGCAAGCTGTACTGGGTTCCAGTCTGCTTCTGGGTCCAATTCAAGGTGTTGGTTATTACCTTTAAAGCCCTACATGGCATGGGACCAGGTTATCTAAGGGACCGTCTCATCCCCATCACATCATCCCGTCCCACCCGGACATACAGAGAGGGCATGCTACGGACCCCATCAGTTAAAGAATTCCATCTAGCGGGGTCATGGAAGCGTGCCTTCTCTGCTGTAGCCCCTGCCCTATGGAACATTCTTCCCCCGGAGATAAGACAGTCCCCCTCACTCCTGGACTTTCAGAAACAGCTTAAAACCTGGTTGTGTCAATATGCTTGGTGCAGGATGGAGAAAGTATGCTCTTGGGGATGGGTAGTGCCTTAGGG
Organism: Charina bottae; assembly: GCA_023362775.1. Lineage (NCBI taxonomy): Eukaryota > Metazoa > Chordata > Lepidosauria > Squamata > Charinaidae > Charina > Charina bottae. Next base: position 6,482,517 of record JALMGJ010000003.1, read on the forward strand.
TGGCCATGGAGTGCCCTTCCCATGGAGTTAAGAAGATTCTGCCATTTGGATTTTACTATATTTATTATATTTATAAATTGTTAATTAAGATGTATTTTAGTCTATTTATAATTGTATTTTAATGAGTTGTACTCTGTTTGTAAACCGCCCAGAGTCCCCCTCGGGGGAGAAGGGCAGTGATAAATCTAATAAATAAATAAATAAACTTTAAGTTGCTAAGTGTAAAAGACTTTCACTGGCTGGCATCAGACTCATGTTTTAATTGAATGTAAAATTGCAGGCATCCCATGGCAAACTCAGTACAAGCACTTCTTCCTCCCCTCTTCCATTTTGTTCACATAGTATAGGGGAAATGGTGTCAGCTGGGATAAGCTGATGCTGAAACTACAGTATTTCTATGGTACCCTAAGCAGACTCACTGATATGCTCCTCTTGTAAGTTGACTGTGGGAGAGAAACAATGACAGTATGAAATGTGTCAATGCTATGTCAGCTTCATTCATCATAGTACAGCTTCTTCCTTGGAAAACATCCCAATATGCAAAATTCCTATGAGGGTGTAGCCTGCATGATTGTATATTAAATGATGGATTGATGTGGATTGATCACAATGCAACAATAAAACACAGAGATAACAAAACATGTGTTAAATCAGTAATACAAGACATTTTAAAAAAAAAAAAAAAAAAAGCACAAAGGAGATGTACTAGATCCTTTCTTAATGGAAACATTCCTGCAGGTGCACCTTAAGACAAATGGGGAACAATTGTCTGTCCTACAGCTGAGTGTGTTTTTCAATATTCTGAAAATATTGCAGTAGGCAAGGAGAATGGCTTGGAGTAAGATGAGATCAAGTAGCTAAACTAAAAGCAATCCAGCTTTCTTTAGTACAATCTGGATTTCTCGCAAATCCTGTTGTGCTCCTAAAGACTAGATGGCTTAGCTACCAAACTAGAGGTGGAGCTATTGCAAGAAGCTACAATAGAGTGGAGTTCATTAGAATCTGAGTTGTCACTGCAGTGAGTGACCTTGTGTCATTCTATCATGCACGTTCTATCTTGGCTAAGTCTGTGCCCTGGCTCAGATAGGGGGAACATCACCTGCAAACCAAATAATCAAATTAGCCTAAGACTGTGGTAAGAAAAGCTGCTGCCCACGGGCTAAAAGGCAACCTTCCAATGCCATTATGGAAGGCCCCTGAGTTTCCAGCAATGCAATTTTTGACATTTTTAAACCTGCCTCTAGAACACACAGAGAGCCAGTTTGGTGTAGTGGTTAAGGCACCAGGCTAGAAACCAGGAGACTGTGAGTTCAAGTCCCGCCTGAGGCACGAAGCCAGCTGGGTGACCTTGGGCCAGTCACTCTCTCTCAGCCCTAGGAAGGAAGCAATGGCAAACCACTTCTGAAATCTTGGCAAGAGAACTGCAGGAATTTGTCCAGGCAGTCGTCAGTGTTGTCGACACTGACAAAGCTCACAAACAAACAAGAACATGCAGACATACCTATATACATAGATATGCAGACACACATACACAAGCAAACAAAATGCTGGCAGCCCTGCCCTGTCATGACATCCCCTCTTGCCATGGGCAACCAGAGGGGTGATGAGGGGACAAATGATGACATGCTGCATGCAAATAGGCAAGGGGCAGAGCCTGCCTCATGTCATTAGGATGCCATTTTATTCTGATGAAATCGCAGCTGGCTACAGATACCCCTGCTTGCAGCCCTCCATTGCTAAAAGGTTGCCCATCCGTGGTGTAAGGTTGCTATTAGGGAACTGCTTCCAGTTCAGGCTTCCTGGACCTCAGTCATTGCTGCTATGCCAGTCATCTCCTGATTACACAAGAAACAAGGGTAAAATGGACTCCAGGCTTGGCTGCCAGCTCGACCAGTCAGATTTCTCAGAGAAGCTGAGAACTGACTGAATTTCCCTTGCTTGCGTGGATTGCAGAAGTTGTGGTCCACTGAAGTTTTTTTTCCCCTGGAGAGGGGGAGACCAGAAGATTACTCGTGGGGCCATTGGGATTGCCTACCCTTGTTTTTTCTGTAGTTTTCCACCGCAGAAGGAACAGGGTAAGTGCAAGGCAATGGCCGAGATATATCAGGCTCTCGCAGGGGAAACAAGTCTCTTTGAAGAGACACAAGAGCACCCAGCCACTTTTAGATCACTTTAGGAATGTTTTTTTTAGATTAAAATATTTTTGAAATCTAAGATCTATTTTTTGGACTTTGTTGAAAATGTTGGCTAACTTTGTGCTTTCTTTGCTATAACTGATTCTGGTGGAAGTTTGATGGACTCTATATTTGCAACATAATGAAACGTCTGCATTTTTTTTTTACTTCTCTTTTGTATTAGAGGGATTTAAGAGACTCTGTTTGTAATTCTTCGCTTGATAAACTAAATGACTATTCATTTTTTGAGAAACTCTTTGTTTGGATTAAGCAGCTTGCAGCTTGAAGAACGAAAGCTCGCAGTTTGAAGAATAAAAACACAGGGTAACGTGTTTTTTTCCTTGTCTTCTTTTTCTACATCCTCCCTGGTTGGATTTTGCTTCATTTGGAATATATTTTTTATTTCTCCTTCTATAAACTGTTTAAAATATTATTCTCTCCTGTATTTTGGATTATTGGAACTTTCTTTTTTCTTTTTACTTTAAAAAAAAAAAACAACAACAACGTTCTGCTTAATAGATTCTGCTGGTAGTATTCCATGAACAGATTACATGATTATTGTTTTGACTAGAAGGGTTGTTGTTTTAATTTGAAGGACACAGGAAAGATGGCTTTCCAACTTGTACCTGAGGAGCTCAGAAGAGAGATTACTGAGGCTTTTTCAAATATTCAAAGGTCGTTGGAATTACTGTTCGTAACTCTGCAAAACAGAGAGAAAGAACAGAGAACAGAAACGGAGACAGAAAGGAAAAATGTTTTTCAAGTGGAGGAGAAACAGAAGGAGGAAATTTTGAGTATATTAGTTCAGAAGAACATTCTGAAGGCTTTACACTACAATCTTGGTATAGATATGTTGTGGCAGTGGAGACAGAGTGAAAATATGGGTGCACAGTTGGATGGATGTTGTGAAATATGTGGAAAGGGAGAGAAGGTTGCTCTGATATTCTATATGAGATATAGAAAAGAGCAGGCTGTATATTGCGAATCTCCCACAGTGTATTGTGATTTTGGCATAACCTAAACAGAAGATATGAGAAACTGTATGGATATAAAGGCTAATGAAAATATGGACTTGAATTGTTATGAGAAATTGTATGGATATATAAAAAGTGATATTCTAAATGTAAGATGCTAAATACAAACACAAGTTGATATTATAGAATATTGTTTTCCTTAGAGATATATTTATGAGAAGATAATGATATGATGGAATTAGAATGATGGTTACTACAGGATGATATATATCAATATGTATTGTATGAATATTATAAGAATTGATATATTAGCTATTAGGTTAAGTGATATGATAGATTATGCATTTAGTTTAAATGGACACTACTACAAGGAATGGAAATTACAGATGGATAATTGAGATTCAAGAATTCCTTTTTTATGGAGATATATATATATATTAGAATTAAATTATAGAAATATATATGTATGAACACTATAAGAATTGCTAAATTATGTATTAAGTTACATAACATGTTAGGTTATGAGTCATAATATGAATAGAATATATTGTAGTTTATTAGAAGTAAATAAGGCTTTTATTTGTTATACTAATTGGTCTTTATTGAAGATATAAATATGTAGTAATGAACATTCAACATTTAACTACTACTTCAAGGAGTGGAAGCCAAAGATGGATTATTGGGAGACAGTAAGATGAAGGTTAGAAGATTGGATTAAAGAAATCAAAAGGCATATGACAAAGAAAAGTTCCTGTATACTGTATGAAGGACTAACATTTAAAATCAATTGTTGTACTTTAAGTTCAAAGATAGATCGGAGGACATCTATTTTCTATATTTTCTTTGCTTATTATTTCTTGACTTCACTTTTTCTTTATCTTTTTCTTATTTTGTATTTCTGTTTCTATTTCTTTTTTCTACTTTAAATTTTATTATGTATTGTAAAACTTAATAAAATTTAATAAAAAAAAAAAAAAAGAAAAAAGAAACAAGGGTAAAATGTTAAAGTACAAAGAAGCATGACATATAGCAGGGAAGGGGGCATCAAATAGGTGGGAAGAAAGCCTTGCAGCTGGTGAAGTGGAGCTGGGGAGAAAGAAAAGTTCGTTTTAGGAGAAGGGATCCTAATTTTTTTTCAAATGTCTTTTAAACTACAAAGAGCAGCTATTGAGAGAAAGTAGGTGTTTTCCTTCAAGACCAGCCACACAGCCTGCCTGCCTGCCGGTCCCGTTTCAGTTTTTTATTCTTTTACAATCAAATAGTATAGAAATGTCTCCACTGCTCCTATCACAAGAAACTGATCTTGAAAAAGATGCCCCTGTTTTTCAACTGCTTAGGAAGCCAAGGGATTAGTAAAGAATGTTTTCTGCTTTGGAAAGGTAGAATTAGGAGTTTTCTTCATGAGTGGCTCTTTGAATGTAGGGCAAATCGTTTGACTCCACTTAAGCAGGATGGGCCTTGAGGCAACATCGGTATTCTTCACATGGTCCAGACCACTGACTGGGACCAATTACAGGAAACATGTGATTCCCTTGAAACAAAAGATTCACTGGCTACTGATCTATTTCTGGGCCCAATTCAATGTGCTGTGAGCTATATAAAACCCTATACATCTTGGAACTGGATTAGTTTAGAGATCACATTCTTCCATTTGAAGTAGTCAGAGATTTAAGATCCTTGGGAGAAACCTTTGTGTCTATCCTGCTGCTATTGGGAGAAAGGCAGATTGACCCCAGCAGACAGCTCCCCAATTCACTTGCCTTGGGTTTTATTGCAAAGTTACAGTAGCAAACATTAGACAGTTTAATGATCATATACTACAGTCCTTGAGGTTGAAAATAATTGCAGAATTCTTCAGTTTTAAAGATGCTTATTCATTCCCTCTTCTACCCCAAAAGAAGCATCAGGATCCAGTGCAGCAGGTACGAAGGACCGACTTTCAGCCTCCCTAGGGCCAGGCCTAATCCTTTAATCACTGATTAGGAACTGGATTAGGTAAAACCAGCTAAAGGGAAAGTTTGGTGTCATCTCCCCTGAACATTTCAGCTCTGATCACCTCTGAGGGTTTTTTTTGCCACACGGTCTTGAGACAGGAAAAGCAAGCTAGCTTGAAAAGCAAATTGAAAAGCTTGGTCTGCTGTATGGCTCTCTCTAGAAATCTTGGTGCTGCTGCTCCTACTGTCCTGGCATCATGTCTGTCAGCAGCCAACTAAGAAAAAATGGCCATGGAGGGAAGTCAGCAGCAACTGAAGAGGGAGAAAGCAGCATCTAAAAGTGGCCAAGAGGAACTGGGCAGATCATCACCATGATTATTGTAGGAATTCCGGGATGGTAGTACCAGAACTCCACGCAGCTTCTTATTAGTATATAGCAGAGTAGAAGTGTTCCCATAAACTTGCACAAGGCTTAATCAGTTCAAAACACAAAATAAACACACTTCACACGTTAATGTAAAGTTTCATTAAAAAAGAGTTTACAATTTTATTGTAACTCACAGTTCCTTAGTAGAAACGGTCCATGCATGCGAGCAATTGGTTCTGACTTGAACCACATGCTTCTATTGTGGCCCACCTGGATGGAAGTATGATCAACATGGCAGCCATAGCTGAGCCATCCTCCTTGATAGGAGATTCAAGCAGAAAGAGGAAAGAGAAGGGAACAGGAAACAGGAAACCAGGATTCAACCCCTCCCACACAAAGCAAGTAAGATTACGTTACAGCAGAGGCTGCCTCCTCCTTCAAGCTTGTGTGAGACGTGCTTGGTTGAAACCCGATCTCTAACAATTATGACACAAATTGTGCATATAGCAAAGCTTGGATCAAGAGAAGATACAAAATATACTTCCACATTGGCTCAGAAAAAACAAAAGTTAACTAGTCTCCCATAAGCCTGCATTGTGTGGATGTGCTCTTAAAGATTAATTAGAAGGAATCTTTGGAGTTAAGCAACTCTGTGGATGTGTCCTTTGCTTGCTTGCTTGCTTGCTTGCTTGCTTGCTTGCTTGCTTGCTTGCTTGCTTGCTTGCTTGCTTGCCTGGATTTGTTAAGGCTGCCCAGTTCCAAAAATACTCTGGGCGGCTTACAATATGTCCAATATATAAGTTAAAAACAGAACTACACAAGAGACAGTCTTCTCAATGGCTGCTTCTGGGCTCTGGAACAGCTGCTAAAGGGGCAGGCCAACTAACCTCATCTCTGTTGGCCTTCTGTTGCCAGGCAACAACACCTTCAATCAGATTGGATTCTGATGTCTATATTGACTTGTCAGAAAAGTAGGTTTTCTGGTGGTGCTGCTACTCTGTGTTACTGAATTTCATTTTTTTTTTTGCATTTAAAGTTTTTTTAATGAATTTAAATGTTTATTATAACATTATTCTATGTTCCCTGGCAAGATGAGCTATTACTTAAAAAGAAAAAAGATCTATCTAGCATGCTGGCCTCTTGTTGCTTGGTAGTAAAAAAAGCTATATTTTGGAGATTGTGAAAAAATGCCATTGTTAGACAATATATGTTTAGAGAGATTTCGATAAAATAGAATCACCATTTGTATTAGACTTGATCTTAGATAAGACAAATGCATTAAGGCCACTGCTTATCAGGAACAATGCTTAATTTCTTGTAGCTGTCTCGGAGGTTTTCAGGATGCTATTTTAACAATAACTATAAGGGAGATTTGTTCGTTCTTCAGATTAAACACCATTTGCAGTGTTCCCAGAGGTTAAATCTGGGCAGATAAGTGAAATGTATCCTGCATGAGTACAAGCACATAAATGCCCATGGACTTATTTAACAAGCATCCACTTTCCACCCTTCTATATAGGTAGTAAACAGGTAGTAAACAGTTTGAAGTGTGTTTCAGAGTGAACAAGCAGCAGACAAAGAGTTTGGGCATGAGAATAAATCTCATGTATGCAGGACTGTCTCCATTTTAAACTGTGAAATTTTGAAGAGCATAATCTGGTGATTTGAATCACCCAATAGTTGTCCAGTCCTGGAACATGTCCAGAGAAGGTGACTAGCAAGGCAAGCTGCCTAGAAATGAAATTCTTTGAGGGAGAGTGAAAGAGCTAATAATGTTTATCCTTGGAAATTAACACTAAAAGGAGATATAATAGAGATCTTCAAATAGCTGAAGAGCTGCCATGCAGAAGACAGAGATTTCTTCTCTGTAGGTCCAGAGAGCAAGAATCGAGTGGAAATTACAGGGAAACAGAATTTGGCGAAAACAAACCAATGAAGAAAAAACAAAAAGACTCAGAAAAATAAAGTTGCTGGAATCAGCAACTTCCAAGAGACATCCTTGAAGGAAAGTTCAGGAAAATCCCTTATTCTTTAAGATTTTGTGTTTGTGGCAAGAGCTTGGTTGAAAATACAATCCATGTTGCACTGCCCATTTTATAAAAATGCTTGGCTGTGTTTTATATCCCCCTTATTAACTACATTTCAGAGTCAAATGGATTTATTCATTTTATTTGTTATTGATTGATTATATGCTGTCTAGTTGATGTCGACTCTTTGTGAGCACACAGAAAGATTTTCTCCATGACAATCTGTCCCTAACCTGGTCCTGCAAATCTTCCAATGGTGCACCTATCGGCACTGTAACTACATAAGTTCAGCCCCCTTGCTGTTGGTTGTCCTCTTCTTCTCTTTCATTCTACCCTTTCCAGCAATAGAGCCTTCTCCAGAGAGCTAGGTCTTCACATAATGTGTTGAAGCAGGATAATTTAAGCCTGACAGTTCTTGTTAGCTGACCAATATGATTCAGTTCCTTTGAATGTGGCCAAATTTTGTTTTATTGTTAGTAAAACGCACTGTAACCAATCATATTGAATAGTTATTGCTTATTTTTATCTTCTTTTATTGCATAAGCTTCAAGTTCTATCTTCCTTAAGTGGCATTCTGGGCATTGACAGTAATGAAGAACTGACTGACTAGACTAGTTCTTTATATTATTTCCATCCAGAAAACACAGAAATGTTGGTGAGATTCTGAAAACTTTCAGAAACCCCTATTACCCTTCACAGAACCATTGTACTTTTTTCTGGTTTCTGTAGCAAGGAAAGGATTGAATCAGTTTATATTAGCACTGGACAGTAACTTAGGAAGAACCAGTGTGACCATGTCCCCACCACATGCACAGCACTCCAAGTTGAATATATTGAATATACTGTATGTATAGGTAGGAGATTCTGAAAGGTGGTTTTGTGTGGATTTTGTAATTCTCTCTCTCTCTCTCTCTCTCTCTCTCTCTCTCTCTCTCTCTCTCTCTCTCTCTGTGTGTGTGTGTGTATGCATGCATGCATGCATGCATGCATGCATACATACATGCATGCATACATACATACATACATACATACATACATACATACATACATACATACAGGCTACAATCCAGTGCACGCTTGCTTGAGCATAGCGGGACTTTTTGAATACATAGGAAACAAACATGGCTGTGGAAACACAAGTCTGTATATATCATATCCTCTCTCCATCATGCTATTTATTATTTAATTTGGAGGTACGAAATGCAGTTCTACTATTTGTAGGGTAAAATTTGTCCCAGCTGCACCTTAAACACTTAAAAAAACCTAGTCTGGTAGTGTACTGTACCTATTAAGCACTTCTAGCTTCAGAAGAATGCTATTGATCTAGTCCACTTCTATAGCTGGAGGTATTTATTCCTATTTGCTTCTCTTGCTTCTTCATTCTGGTGAAGAAAACAACAGCAGCCAAACAACAGAGGGGAGGAGAGGCCACAGAAAACTGATGATTCACGTTTTTTCTTGCAGAGAGGAATGATTAAAGCAAGATATGGCAGGATTTGATAAAATTTTGCCAGGCATTTCAGTACTGTGTTCTCAAGTTGAAGTCTTTTTTAAAAAAAAATATGGAATTGTAAAAATAAGCATGCAAATGTGGAGGTCTCATCCCATTTGGGCTTCAGTCCATCAGTTGTTATGTACACTTCACGTCCATGGAGACAGTGAATATAATTATAGCCATAAACATGAGACAATTAACACAGCACATAAGAGAATACTGCAGTCCAGTATCTAAGCCAGTGTTTCTCAGAATTCTGGGAGTTGAAATCCACACCTCTTAAAGTTGCCATGGTTGAGAAACACTGATCTAAGCTAATCCTTCATATGGAATTCAGCCTTTTGCTCCTGAACCAGCTCATCTCAGGGCAAATAGTGATATTTATTTATTTATTTATTTATTTATTTATTTATTTATTTATTTATTTATTTAAATTTATATGACCGCCCAACTCCCCCAACGGGGGACTCTGGGTGGTTTACAATAAAACCAAGGTTAAAATATAAATATAAAATTACAAAGTTTTAACATAATATAAATAAATGTAAAATCCAATCTGGTGAGTTGATCTTAAATACTAGGGACGACATTATGGTGTTAACCACCCCCAGGAGGAGCTATTACTTTTCCCATGCCAGGCAGCAGAACCAGGTTTTCAGATCTTTCCTAAAGGTCGGGAGGGAGGAAACCTGTCTCAACTCTGGGGAAGGTTCTATGTCATCAGGGGGTCATCAGTTCTATGTCATCAGTGGCTCAGAGGGTAAGACACCAGGCTTCTGATCGGAAGATCGCAAGTTTGGAGGTTCGAATCCCTAGCCCTGCGTGACGGAGTGAGCTCCCGCACTCAGCCCAGCTCTTGCCAACCTAGCAATTCGAAAGCATGCAAATGCAAGTAGATAAGTAGGTACCACTTTGGTGGGATGGTAACAGTGTTCCGCGTGCATCATGCCGGTCACATGACTGTGGAAGCTTCTTGGACAACGCTGGCTCTTCGGCTAACAAACGGAGATGAGCACTGGCCCCTAGAGTCGGACACGACTGCACAAATGTGCGGGGGGAACCTTTACCTTACCTATGTGACCAACAACCATATGGTCAACAGTGCATTTCTTCTATTGGCCATTCTGTGGATTCTAAAAAAATGAATCCATGCAACTTGAAAAACGATCAGGAAGTAAGTAAGAAATGATAACACTCCCAGTTGAAGATTACTGGGACCTGAGGTACATTCAGGATGGAGACATTTAAAAAAAAAACATTTGCAGGCTCTCTCCGATAGTCAGAATCACTTGGCATGATCCTATTCCTTCCTGTACAGAACGCAAACCCTTGCATCCTAATCACCCCTTCTTTCTTTTCAGCCCTTTTCTATCCCCTTTGCTATCATTCTTCGAACCCCATTCTTCATAGAGAGATAAAAGTAGATTACACTTTCAGCCCTCCAACAGTGTGTTCTTTGCATGTCTACTTGGAAAGAATTCCCACCTAGCCCAATGGTAGTATTTACACTCAAATCAATGCAGAGCAGAGTGTCTGCAATAAAAATACAGATAATCATCTGCTGGGCACTAGAAGGCTGAGATATTCAGAGAAGACCCTCAGATGAAGTGCTTAAGCTTAGGTTTAGGAAAGCACACCGAGAATCTCATGACGTTTAAGAAACTGGTCCCAACTGTGAGAGGCTGTATGCTGTTCTGCTTTTGTTTGTTCATCTGTTTTTGTTTTAGTTTTTTTGAGGTGCAATACTATGGTTGTCTGAAACTTGCTTTAACCCTCCATTTGGGGTTCTGCAGAGTTTTTCAGATACCCTTGCTTTTATGAACTTCAAGTATAAATTGTATGCATATGAAGCTGTATATCCAAAAGCAGGACACTATTCTTTTATTTCAACTGGAAATAAAAGAATTTTTTATTTTATATTTTATATTTTATACTATTTTATATTTTATATTATTTTATATTTTATATTTTATACTATTTTATATTTTATATTATTTTATATTTTATACTATTTTATATTTTATATTATTTTATATTTTATATTTATTTTATATTTTATTTTATTTATTTTATTTTATTTTATTATTTTATTTTATTTTATTATTTTAATTTTATTTATTTTATTTTATTTTATTTTATTTTATTTTATTTTATTTTATTTTATTTTATTTTATTATTTTATTATTTTATTTTATTTTATTTTATTTTTTCAACTATTTCAACCCTGTTGGTCCTGAGGAAGTGGACAGAGTCCTCCGGACTGTGAATGCCACCACCTGCCAATTAGATCCTTGTCCCTCCTGGCTGGTGAAAGCAGCCCGGGAGGTGAGTTGTGGTTCGGTCCAAGCGATGGTAAATACATCCTTGAGAGAGGGGGTGTTTCCGGCAGCTTTCAAAGAAGCGCTGGTGCACCCCCTCCTCAATAAGCCATCACTGGACCCCACTATACTGGATAATTTTCGTCCAGTCTCCCACCTCCCCTTTTTGGGGAAGGTGGTTGAGAAGGTGGTGGCATTACAGCTCCAGAGGATTCTGGATGAAATGGATTATCTGGACCCCTTTCAGTCAGGTTTCAGGCTGGGTCATGGGATGGAAACTGCATTGGTCACGCTTATAGATGATCTTTGGCGGGAGCGAGATGGAGGCAGTGCATCCATTCTCGCTCTTCTTTTTTTTTTTTTTTGCATAAATTTTATTAGGTTTTTAAATATACAAAGCTAAAAGTTAAAGATGAAACGGAAAAAGAAATACAAATTAAAAGAAAAAGAAAAGAAAAGTGCAGTAAAGAAAAGAGAAAAAAAATAAAATAGAGAAAAAGACATACATAGAAATTGGATAACCTCCGATCCATCTATGGTCATAAGAATAAAGTAGATAGTTTGTTTTAACATGCTGGCTATTCATATAACATTCATATATTTTTCCTTGTCTATTATATACTATTTATCTATAATCTAATCATCAAAACCCCATATTTAGCTTTACTCCTCCTGTTTTTTGCAAATAGTCCATCAAAAATTTCCACTCATTAAAGAATAATAATTTAAATTTTTTCTTTTAGTAGGCAAATCAATTTGTCATTTTCTGCGATTTCTAGTAGTTTCAACATCCATTCCTGTATTTTTAATACACTTTAATTTTTCCAAAACTATACATATGTAAGTAAAGAGAAATTTTTTTTCTATTTGTGCATCCCAAATTCCAGATAAAAAGAAAAAATTCTAGTTTAAGTCTTTTAATTTATACCCAACCATACTATTATACTATGCATATAGAAATAAAAAGAAAACAATTTTTCTATTTATACAACCCAGATTCCAAACAGAAAAGAAAAAATTCTGGTTTAATTCTTTTAAGTTATACCCAACCCTACTGTTTTTGATCTCTCACTATAATATTTCTTCAGATTTTGCTCTTTTGTAATTTTTCTCACAAAATATCTTGGCAATTTTTTATCTCTAACGTAACGTGAGTCAACTCTGAAAATTTTATCTATCTCAGAGTCCATGTCTTCTTCTTCTATCTCTAAATATTGAACTAAAGTATCAACTATATATTTTCTCATATTCTCATCTAATATTTCTAGGGCTCCTCTCAGACTCAAAATAAATTCTTCTTCTCTCATTTCTGCTAATACAATAGCATCTAAATTATATTCCATAGTAATAGAATCTGATTTAATCTCCAATTTCTTAACCTGGCCTTGTTTCTCTTTAAAATCCCATGGAAAAATATTTGCAATTTCTTTGACAATCTGTATTTCATTTCTAAATTCTTTTTTTGAGTCTTCCTTCATCACTTCCATTTTCTCTTCTACTTGTTGATCTAGAAGATTGTCCATTTTTTTGTCTGTTTTTATATCTAAAGAAGTAATTAAGTCATCCATGTATTGTCGAAGGCTTTCACGGCCAGAGTTCAATGGCTGTTGTGGGTCTTCCGGGCTGTGTGGCCGTGTTCTGGAAGTTGTGGTTCCTAACGTTTCACCAGCATCTGTGGCCAGCATCTTCAGAGGGCAGGAGCACAGATAGAAGCAAAATCTCTGTGCCCAGGTAGAGTGGCAATGTTCTATTTATAGAGCTAAATTATAGGAGATTAGGTGGGGTTTTTTGTTGTGTTGAAATGTTAACAAGTGTCTGATGAGCGTGATTAGCATGTTCATTGTGAGAAGTATTCCCATGTCCTGGTGGTTGGACTGAGTTCGTTGACCTTTTGCAGGCTGTGTTTTTCAGGACTGGTAGCCAGGTTTTGCTAATTTTTAAACTTTCTTCTTTTTTATTGTAACTGTGCTGGTGTTTGTGAATTTCAATGGCTTCTCTGTATAATCTGGTGTAGTGGCTTTTGGTGTTGTCCAGTATTTCTGTGTTTTCAAATAGGATTTTGTGTCCCGTTTGCTTGAGAGCATGTTCAGCTACTGAAGATTTTTCCGGTTGCTGTAGTCTGCAGTGTCTTTCATGTTCTTTTATCCTGGTGTGAATGCTTCATTTTGTGGTTCCGATGTATACTTGTCCACAGCTGCATGGTATGCGGTATACTCCTGCAGTGGTGCGGGGGTCCCTTTTGTCTTTTGCTGATTTTAGCATTTGTTGTATTTTTCTGGTGGGTCTGAAGACTGTTTGAAAGTTGTGTTTTTCCATCAGTTTTCCCATGCGGTCAGTGACTCCTTTGATGTAGGGCAGGAATACTTTGTTTGTGGGGGGCTGTTTTTCTTCAGTTGGATGTTGTTTTCTTGGTTTGATGGCTCTTTTTATTTCATTCTTGGAATAGCCATTTGCCTGTAGGACCCAATTCAGATGGTTAAGTTCATTGTTGAGAAATTGGGTTTCACAGTTTCGATTAGCACGATCCACCAAGGTTTTGATCATGGCTCTCTTTTGTCGTGGGTGGTGATTGGAATTTTTGTGTAGATATCGGTCCGTATGGGTGGGTTTTCTATATACTTTGTGTCCTAGTTTGAGGTCCGGATTGCGTATGACCAGCGTATCTAAAAATGGAAGTTTGCCATCAGTTTCTTTTTCCATAGTGAATTGTATATTGGGGTGGATGCCGTTTAGGTGGTCCAGAAATTTCTCCAGTTCTTCTTCAGTATGACTCCAAATTGCGAAGGTGTCATCCACGAACCGGAACCAGACTGTTGGTGTAATGGGTGCCGATTCCAAAGCCTGTTTTTCAAAGTGTTCCATGTAAAAGTTTGCTATGACTGGGCTCAGGGGGCTTCCCATGGCAACGCCATCCATCTGTTCGTAGAACTCATTCTCCCATTGAAAGTAACTAGTTGTTAGGCAGTGTTGAAATAAAGCTGTAATGTCTTCTGGGAAGATTTGCTTGATGAGTGCCAGGGTGTCCCTTACTGGCACCTTGGTAAACGGAGACCACGTCAAAGCTGACCAGTTTGTCCGTGTGGTTGAGTTTTAGGGTGCTGGTTTTGTTGATGAAGTGTCCTGAGTCTTTGATGTGGGATGGAGTCTGTCCAATGTGGGTCTGTAAAAGGGTTGCCAAATGTTTGGATAATTCATATGTCGGGGAGCCAATGGCACTTACAATGGGTCTGAGTGGGATCGAGTCTTTGTGGATTTTGGGGAGTCCGTATAGTCTAGGTGAGAGAGCTTCTGTCTTGCAAATACGTTGTAGTACGTTGGGATGCAGGGAGGAGCTCTTTATCAGTGTGTTGGTTTGCTTCATGATTTTGCTGGTCGGATCCCGTCTTATTGTTCTGTATGTTACTGTATGTTCTGTATGTTCTGTATGTTCTGTATGTTATAAGGCACCTTATCTCAGTGCCTGGAGGCTGTGGGGGTCTGGATGGGGAACAACAGGCTTCAACTGAACCCTGGTAAGACGGAGTGGCTGTGGATTGATGGCCCCCCTGGATCCGGGAAGTTGTCATCTTTGGTTCTGGGGGGGGTTGCACTACCCCACTCGGATCCAGTGCGGAATCTGGGGGTCCTCCTGGACTCGCGACTCCTGCTTGAAGAGCAGGTGGCAGTCGTGGCCAGGAGGGCCTTTGCACAGCTGCGAGTTGTGCACCAGTTACGCCCTTTCCTGGATCGGGAGGCCCTCCGAACAGTCACTCACGCCCTTGTCATCTCCCGTATAGACTATTGTAATGCGCTCTACATGGGGCTACCCTTGAAGAGTATCCGGAAGCTTCAGCTGGTGCAGAATGCAGCGGCGCGAGCAGTTATGAGTGCCAGAAGATCGGCACATGTAACACCTCTGCTTCGCGAGCTGCATTGGGTGCCAGTTTGCTTCCGGGTCCAATTCAAGGTGTTGGTGATTACCTTTAAAGCCCTACATGGCATAGGACCAGGGTACCTGAGGGACCGTCTCGTCCCGATAACGTCGACCCGCCCCACCCGTACATGCAGGGAGGGCATGCTTCGGACCCCCTCAACAAGACAATTCCATCTAGCGGGGTCCAGGAGGCGTGCCTTCTCTGCGATAGCGCCCGCCTTGTGGAATATTCTGCCCCCGGAGGTGAGACTGGCCCCCTCCCTCCTGGCCTTTCGGAAGGCCCTTAAGACCTGGCTTTGCCACCTGGCCTGGGACGACGGAGGTGGTAGTGCCTCCTGGGGTTGGCTTGCCCCATAGCTCTACTATCTATTCTGCGGGTCCAAGCCCATCCTGGATTTTATTTTATTATGTTTTGTTTGTGTTTTTAGATATTTTGTATAGTTTTAAATTTTTATTTATTGTAACCCGCCCAGAGTCCCTTGCATGGGAGATGGGCGGGGAATAAATTTGAATAATAAATAAATAAATAAATAAAATGTGGTGGGGTCTAGTAATTCTCTGATTTTGTCTTTGTATTCATCTATGTTCATAATTACCGTGGCATTGCCTTTGTCCGCTGGAAGGATGATGATGTCTGGGTCCGAATTGAGGGTCTCTATGGCGTTTCTCTCCTTCTTAGTAATGTTGCTGGTGGGGGGCTTTGCTTTCCTTAGGATTCTTGCCACTTCACCCCTTATTTCTTCTGCTTCTTCCTCTGGACGTTGGTGAATGGCTGATTCCACATTGGCAATGATATCTTCCACTGGAATTCTGGTGGGTGTAATTGCAAAGTTTCCTCCTTTGCTTAGGATGGAGGTTTCTTCAGGAGAGAGCAGGCGTTCTGTCAAATTGATGACAATGCGTGAAGTATCCAGTGCCGGTTTTGGTTGACTGTTTTGGCATTTGTTGAATTTTTGCTTTTGTCTGTTTGTGTAGTCAAAGATGTCCTTTTCCATTTTTCTGTAGGATATGGTATCAATCTTGTCCCAATCCTGGCTTCTCATTTTGTGACTAAGGCTCATATGTGTGTCGAATAGATCTTTTTCTGTGATGGCAAGGTTTCGGCGGGTTGTGTGAATTCTCTCGCGCAGGAGGGCTTGTTCAAGGCGGTCGTAAATGCGGCTGGCTTGTGACGATTTGAAGGTCCTTTTCGTTCTGAGAAAAGCTGGAATGGTCCTGGTATCTCTGCATCGCACTAGGAAGGTTAAGGAGCAGAGAAGGTGTGCTTTTCTGTTTCGGAGTGTTTCCAGTCTCCGTGTCTGTCGGAACGTTTCCTCCCTGTAGAGGCGTTCAAAGTATTGTTGAAGGCTTTCACGGCCGGAGTTCAATGGCTGTTGTGGGTCTTCCGGGCTGTGTGGCCGTGTTCTGGAAGTTGTGGTTCCTAACGTTTCGCCAGCATCTGTGGCCAGCAAGCAAACCAACACACTGATAAAGAGATCCTCCCTGCATCCCAACATACTACAACGTATTTGCAAGACAGAAGCTCTCTCACCTAGACTATACGGACTCCCCAAAATCCACAAAGACTCGATCCCACTCAGACCCATTGTAAGTGCCATTGGCTCCCCGACATATGAATTATCCAAACATTTGGCAACCCTTTTACAGACCCACATTGGACAGACTCCATCCCACATCAAAGACTCAGGACACTTCATCAACAAAATCAGCACCCTAAAACTCAACCACACGGACAAACTGGTCAGCTTTGACGTGGTCTCCGTTTACCAAGGTGCCAGTAAGGGACACCCTGGCACTCATCAAGCAAATCTTCCCAGAAGACATTACAGCTTTATTTCAACACTGCCTAACAACTAGTTACTTTCAATGGGAGAATGAGTTCTACGAACAGATGGATGGCGTTGCCATGGGAAGCCCCCTGAGCCCAGTCATAGCAAACTTTTACATGGAACACTTTGAAAAACAGGCTTTGGAATCGGCACCCATTACACCAACAGTCTGGTTCTGGTTCGTGGATGACACCTTCGCAATTTGGAGTCATACTGAAGAAGAACTGGAGAAATTTCTGGACCACCTAAACGGCATCCACCCCAATATACAATTCACTATGGAAAAAGAAACTGATGGCAAACTTCCATTTTTAGATACGCTGGTCATATGCAATCCGAACCTCAAACTAGGACACAAAGTATACAGAAAACCCACCCATATGGACCGATATCTACACAAAAATTCCAATCACCACCCACGACAAAAGAGAGCCATGATCAAAACCTTGGTGGATCGTGCTAATCGAAACTGTGAAACCCAATTTCTCAACAATGAACTTAACCATCTGAATTGGGTCCTACAGGCAAATGGCTATTCCAAGAATGAAATAAAAAGAGCCATCAAACCAAGAAAACAACATCCAACTGAAGAAAAACAGCCCCCCACAAACAAAGTATTCCTGCCCTACATCAAAGGAGTCACTGACCGCATGGGAAAACTGATGGAAAAACACAACTTTCAAACAGTCTTCAGACCCACCAGAAAAATACAACAAATGCTAAAATCAGCAAAAGACAAAAGGGACCCCCGCACCGCTGCAGGAGTATACCGCATACCATGCAGCTGTGGACAAGTATACATCGGAACCACAAAATGAAGCATTCACACCAGGATAAAAGAACATGAAAGACACTGCAGACTACAGCAACCAGAAAAATCTTCAGTAGCTGAACATGCTCTCAAGCAAACGGGACACAAAATCCTATTTGAAAACACAGAAATACTGGACAACACCAAAAGCCACTACACCAGATTATACAGAGAAGCCATTGAAATTCACAAACACCAGCACAGTTACAATAAAAAAGAAGAAAGTTTAAAAATTAGCAAAACCTGGCTACCAGTCCTGAAAAACACAGCCTGCAAAAGGTCAATGAACTCAGTCCAACCACCAGGACATGGGAATACTTCTCACAATGAACATGCTAATCACGCTCATCAGCCACTCGTTAACATTTCAACACAACAAAAAACCCCACCTAATCTCCTATAATTTAGCTCTATAAATAGAACATTGCCACTCTACCTGGGCACAGAGATTTTGCTTCTATCTGTGCTCCTGCCCTCTGAAGATGCTGGCCACAGAAGCTGGCGAAACGTTAGGAACCACAACTTCCAGAACACGGCCACACAGCCCGGAAGACCCACAACAGCCATAAGTCATCCATCTTTTTCTCCAAGGTAACAGTTAAAATATCCATCTTTTCCTCCAAGGCAGTAGTTGAATCATCTATTTTTTGATTCAGTGCTGTAATCACATCCAATATTTTTTCCATATCTGATGTTGGTACTTCTGAAGGCGCAGCCATGGACTCCATTTCCTTATCTCTATCCCTCTTCACTCTTGCAACCGCAGTAACCAGGTTATATATAATATTCCTGTAAAGAGAAAAAAAGAATAACAGAAGACAAAAGAAAACCACTATAAACAATAAAAAAAAGAAAAAAGAAAGGAGAGGGATAAAAAATTATTAAAGATTCAAAAGAAAAAAGGGGGAAGAGAGGGGAAAAAAATCCACATACAATAAAAAATTAAAGAAAAATAAAAATAATACTGCCTTTTCTTAATAGATGTTACATAAAAAAAGGGCAAAATGTACTTTGGTAAAATCAACAATTCTCACATGAAAAAAATAAAAGATAAGAGTACAACGGGTAAGTCCTTTAGTTGTAGTCAAAATATCCTTGAAAGTGTAATAACAATCCAGTTCTCAGGCAAACTTATAATCACAAGTCCCAAAGAGGAGAGAGAAGAAAAGAAAAGAAAAAGAGAAGGGGGGGGGGGAAGGAGAAAGCCCCAACTCCAAATGTCTTCCCTCTCCAAGACAAAAAGCAACAAGAAAGTCCACTAAAATCCCATATAATAAGGAAATTCCAAAAACTGTTCAAAACAAAGATATTCCAAAAATACCCATTATAATCCAAATAGTTTCCAAACGCATTACAGGAAAAAAAGGGAAAAAAATACCATCTCAAGATGAAAAGCAGAAAAGAAAAAAATAAGATAAAAGGCAGACCGTTAACCCATTTGAATTCAAAATCCAGAGAGGAAAATAGAATAGTCCCACTTCAGTAAATAAGCCATTCGTCAATAGTCAATATCACTCCATTTCACTTCCAAGTAAAGTCATTATTCTTTAAGCTCCCACCATTTCTCAAGTCTTCTTTAGCAAGAAAGTTACACAATCACCAGCAGCATCGATCATGTCCATAGAAGGATCTTAGCAGATAATATGTAAAATTAAAATAAACACAAATATAAAACAGTGACTAAAAGTGCTGAATTTAGGTGCTACTTATCTGAAAAGATTTCGCTGTTTCCTGCAGAGCAATAACGATGGTCCTTCCAGTCGCTTTCGTCGCTTCAATTTCCTTTTTCCCGTGGTGGAAAAACGGGAATTGGGAAAGAGCTACGGTTCCGGCGACCCTTGTGGTTTATCTTCTGATCCCCTTTTCTTCAAAGGGGAGATTTCAGCAGTTTTATTTCTTTAAAAACCGCTGCAAGCAGGCAAACAGCGGAGCCGAGCCAGGAGCGCTCGGTTCAGCGCACCGGCGTCTTCAGCACCCATCATTCTTGCTCTTCTTGACCTCTCAGCGGTGTTCGATACCGTCGACCATGGTATCCTTCTGGGACGGCTCAGGGAGTTGGGGGTTGGCGGCGTAGTTTTGGCTGGTTCACCTCCTTCCTCCAGGGCTGATCCCAGTCGGTGTTAATAGGGAGTGAGAGATCCAACCCACGGGCCCTTCTTTGTGAGGTCCCACAGGGCTCGGTACTCTCACCGCTCCTTTTTAACATCTACATGAAACCTCTGGGCGAGATCATCCATCACCACGGGCTGAAGTATCATCAATATGCAGATGATACCCAGTTATACATCTCCATCCTGGGTGAAGTAAGTGATGCAGTGACCACCCTGTCCAAGTACCTGGGGGCTGTAGGGGTCTGGATGGGGAAAAACAGGCTTCAGCTGAACCCTGGTAAGACGAAGTGGCTGTGGATTAATGGCCCCTCAGTTTCTGGGAATTTGTCATCTTTAGTTCTGGATGGGGTTGCACTACCCCAGACAGACCCGGTGCGTAACTTTGGGGTCCTCCTGGACTCACGACTCCTGCTCGAAGAGCAGGTGGCAGTTGTGGCCAGGAGGGCCTTTGCTCAACTTCGTGTTGTGCACCAGTTATGCCCTTTCCTGGACCGAGAGGCCCTTCGAATGGTCACTCATGTCCTCGTTGTCTCCCATATAGATTACTGTAACACACTCTACATGGGGCTACCCTTGAAGAATATCTGGAAGCTACAGCTGGTACAGAATGCTGCTGCATGGGCAGTTTTAAGTGCACCAAGATCGACACATATAACACCTCTGCTCCGTGAGCTGTATTGGGTGCCAGTTTGCTTCCAGGTCCAATTCAAGGTGTTGGTTATTACCTTTAAAGCCCTACATGGCCTGGGCCCAGGTTATCTGAGGGACTGCCTCATCCCCATTACATTGTCCCGTCCTACCTGATCTTGCAGAGGGGGCATGCTGCGGACCCCCTCTATGAAAGAGTTCCATCTAGCGGGGTCTTGGAGGCGAGCCTTCTCTGCAGCGGCACCTGCCCTATGGAACATCCTTCCCCCAGAGATAAGACAGACCCCTTCACTCCTGGACTTCAGAAAAAAAATAAAAACTTGGCTCTGTGATCTCGCCTGGGGCAAGAGGGAAAGTGGTCAAGCTTGGGGATGGCTGATTTCTTAGAGCCGCCTCAAATATTTTAAATATGTTCAGCGTCACTGTACAAACCACCTGCCACTTGGTTTTAATTTATATTTACTGTATTTATATTTTATTGTGTTTTTATTGTATTTTAATGATGTTATTGTGGCTGTGAACTGCCCATAGTCCCTCCCTGAGGGGGAGATGGGCGGTCATAGAAATTTAATAAATAAATAAACTAGATACACATCCCCAGCCTTCAATGCATAGCAGATTTGCACTACACTTTGTACATCCACTTGCAACTATTTTATTCCCTGATGGAAAATAAATTACACAAAATCCAACAGAAAATGGCTTAGGGATCAGTTTCCATACAAACAGTAGTACAACATTCAAAACAGAAGATACACAGCCTCTGAGTTACACCATCACTGCCATCATGGACCATTTTTCATTGATTTGAGAAAAGCTGCCAGCTTATTGCTGTTAGTGGGAGTTCAATTTGCACTTTTTAATATTAGCAGCAGCTAAAGCCTAGACTACATGTTGTTACTAATGCAATCCCTAAGCTGCCGCTCCTCTTCCCCCCCACTTGCAAATAAGTGACATTCCCATAGTTCAAGTTCCAGGTAGGAATGATCATGCCATCAAGTCAACTTATCATTCCTCCTTCAGGAGATTGAAATTGCCTGAAGGTTTTAAAGCCTGCAATTAAAAAAAAAAAAAAAACAGCCCCTAAACCCCATAAACAAACTGGGAAAGTTGGCTCTGATTTCCGCAGAGGCGCAGCTTGCAATGTAATGAAATTTCAGGACAGGAACTAAATCAATCTGTAAAGCAGCAGCAGCAGCAGCAATTTACCACAATTGGGCTTTCACTCTTCACGTCATGGCTAATGTAGGAATGAGCAGCTTAGGGTCTAGTACCTACAGTAGATATAAAAAGTCTACATACCCCTGTTAAAATGCCAGGTTTTTGAGATGTAAAAAAATCAGACCAAGATAAATCACTTCAGAATTTTTTCCACCTTTAGTATAACATACAAGCTGTACAATTCAATTGAAAAACAAACTGAAATCTTTTAGGGCGAAAAAATAAAAATAAAAAACTAGAATAACGCGGTTGCATAAGTGTGCACACCCTTGAACTAATACTTTGTTGAAGCACCTTTTGATTTTATGACAGCATTCAGTCTTTTGGGGTCGGCGTCTCTCAGCACGGCACATCTTGCCTTGGGAATCTTTGCCCACTCTTCCTTGCAGAAGCGCTCCAAATCTGTCAGACTGAGAGGGCATCTCCTGTGCACAGCCCTCTTCAGGTCACCCCACAGATTTTCAATTGGATTCAGGTCCGGGCTCCGGCTGGGCCACTCCAAAACTTTTATCTTCTTCTGGTGAAGCCATTCTTTTGTTGATTTGAAGGTATGCTTTGGGACGTTGTTGTGTTGAAAGGTGAAATTCCTCTTCATCTTCAGCATTTTAGCAGAGGCCTGAAGGTTTTGTGCCAAAATTGACTGATACTTGGAACTGTTCATAATTCCCTCCACCTTGACTAAAGCCCCAGTTCCAGCTGAAGAAAAGCAGCCCCAAAGCATAATGCTGCCACCACCATGCTTCACTGTGGGTGTGGTGCACTTTTGGGGATGCGCAGTGTTGTTTTTGCGCCAAACATACTGTTTGGAATTATGGCCAAAAAGTTCAACCTTGGTCTCATCAGACCATAATACACTTTCCCACATGCTTTTGTCAGACTTGATGTAGGTTTTTGCCAAATGTAGCCAGGCTTGGATGTTTTTCTTTGAACTTTTTTCATCCTACAAGGTTTCAGTTTGTTTTCCAATTGAATTGTACAGCTTGTATGTTATATTAAAGGTGGAAAAAATTCTGAAGTGATTTATCTTGGTCTGATTTTTTTTACATCTCAAAAACCTGGCATTTTAACAGGGGTGTAGACTTTTTTTATCCACTGTACATATACAATAGTCATCAGGGTGCTGTTGTGGTTCCCAGGAGATGGCAGCAGAAATCTCTGAATACACATCTAAAATCCAGATTTCAAGGATCCATTCACTCTGTATTCTAAACTGTTTAGAAGTACAATCCAGTATGGCCTAAATTAAAACCTTTGAAGCCTCGGTGATGCAATATGTGATGATGTTACCATCACCGCTTGCCAGCATGGGGATCTATGAACAGGTCTCTGCACGTGGTTCTTTCTCCTCTTGCATTTATTTTATACCTCCAGTATTTCACAGGTTATTATTGTGCATTAATGGATATGCCTAAAAAGAATTATATCTCCCACTACCATGGACTAGTAGACAGTGGTTTACTCATCACCACAATCAAAAATCAAAAATGCCACCACAAGACAGCAGAAACTAAAAATGAAAGCAAGTGGATGGTGCCATATGACAGAAGGACTAAAGAAAGGCACCCACCACATGGCAAATCAAATGCATAAAATAACCTATACATATTACACTGCATTTATCCTAGTCAGAGAAAATTAGTCTCCCTTAGAAAATTAGTTCCCTTTTGCAATAAAGGAATATAAAGAAACAGCAATAAATAACTAATCCCCAAACCAGTATGTGAAGACCTTTAACAAATATGCTAAAGGCATTTATTCCAGATTTCTAGAACAAAAATGTATTTTTAGGTTATCAGAGAAGTTTGAAGGTACAATACGGAATAGGTTTCTGCTTTCTCAGAAGCAAATTCAATTGAGTTTAAGGAAGTTACTCCCTGATGAACTAGTATATGTTAAATATTTTTTAATTCTGAAAGAATTTTATATAGAGGTTAGAGCAGAGCTTTCCAAACTGTGTTGGGACACGTTGGTGTGTCGGCTGCAGTGTCTGGGTATGTCACGGCTGCTGCTCCACGCAGGTCCTAGTGCCTGCCTTGTGCCTTGCTACCTCCAAACCTGCCCTGCCAGGATTCCGTGCAGGTCCTAGTGCCTGCCTTGTGCCTTGCTGCCTCCAAACCTGCCCTGCCAGGATTCCACGCAGGTCCTAGTGCCTGCCTTGTGCCATGCTGCCTCCAAACCTGCCCTGCCAGGATTCCGCGCAGGTCCTAGTGCCTGCCTTGTGCCTTGCTGCCTCCAAACCTGCCCTGCCAGGATTCCGCGCAGGTCCTAGTGCCTGCCTTGTGCCTGGCTGCCTCCAAACCTGCCCTGCCAGGATTCCGCGCAGGTCCTAGTGCCTGCCTTGTGCCTGGCTGCCTCCAAACCTGCCCTGCCAGGATTCCGCGCAGGTCCTAGTGCCTGCCTTGTGCCATGCTGCCTCCAAACCTGCCCTGCCAGGATTCCGCGCAGGTCCTAGTGCCTGCCTTGTGCCTGGCTGCCTCCAAACCTGCCCTGCCAGGATTCCGCGCAGGTCCTAGTGCCTGCCTTGTGCCTGGCTGCCTCCAAACCTGCCCTGCCAGGATTCCGCGCAGGTCCTAGTGCCTGCCTTGTGCCTGGCTGCCTCCAAGCCTGCCCTGCCAGGATTCCGCGCAGATCCTAGTGCCTGCCTTGTGCCATGCTGCCTCCAAACCTGCCCTGCCAGGATTCCGCGCAGGTCCTAGTGCCTGCCTTGTGCCTGGCTGCCTCCAAACCTGCCCTGCCAGGATTCCGCGCAGGTCCTAGTGCCTGCCTTGTGCCTTGCTGCCTCCAAACCTGCCCTGCCAGGATTCCGCACAGCCCCTAGTGCCTGCCTTGTGCCCTGCTGTAAGAGCGTGTCGCAAAATGATGCATGTCTAAAAAGTGTGTCACCAACATGAAAAGTTTGGAAAGCTCTGGGTTAGAGTTTTAAACTGCACCTCTCTCAGGAAAAAAAGGTGGGGGCTTTGAAATGAGGAGGTTTGGAAGTCACCAGATCTTGGTCCCTAGCAGTCTGAGGGAGCTCCGGTTTGTTCACTTCTCTCAGACTCACAATAGGTTCTGTTTATCCTAGTCACGAGGTGTTTCTCGTAGAGTTGACTAGTCAGTTTCTGATTGGTTCAAACAAGATATAGAAATAAACTAGCTGTTATTGCTGGTGCCTTTTGCGATGCTGTTCTTTTTGTTCTGATTCCTGTTTGTTTCTTTCTTCAATTTTATTCTCTGCTTTGAAGAGCAATGTTTTTCTTCAGTACAATTTTTATAAAAAATCTCTGGTCTCTTATCATTTTTTATCTGCTGCTGCATAACTACAACAGTATAAGATTGCTGCTTACATTTGAGAGCTCAAGTATACACTGATTATTAAGAAAATTAGGATTATTATTCCATTGTGAAACGAGTTGGTAGAGTTATATCTAATAGGCAAACTGGCTTTCCATCATAGGACTAATCAAGTATAGAGAGAGCAGATTACTGAAATGATGGGGTTTTGTTTCTCTCATCGCTTCATATGGAATTGGGTTTATGGGAGGAAATTTCCCCTAGCAACTCAAGCATGTATTTATTATTGGAAATTGTAAGGTTCATTTACTTTTGTACACATATGAACACTTTCTCAGCTTCTCTCTCTTTTCTTTCTCCCCATTCCTCTAATTTTAAAATAAAAGGATACATCTACATCAGGGGTCCCCAACTTTTTGACACCAGGGACCGGTTTCAAAAGACGATTTTTCCGTGGACTGGGGGTGGGGGTTGCGGGCGGGAGCCAATCACGTGCACTGGGGGTGGGGTTTGCAGGGGGGAGCCAATCACAAGCTCCGGGGGGCGGGGTTTGTAGGCGGGAGCCCCATGGCCCAGTTCCTAACAGGCCACGGCCCACTAGTATGAACTCTCAATAATATGACAGCCCTTCAAATATTTAAAGACAGCTATCATGTCCCCTCTCAGCCTTCTCTTCTGCAAATTAAGTAAAGACAGCCTGAGTAATCACCACAAATCCTTTGCCTTTAGTTCTCATTTTCTTCCTTCCCAAAAGTAATTGGTGTTGCTGGAATGTCATGCTTAAGTTTCAGCTTCTTCTCCCCACTTTGGAATTTTTCAGCTCTTACATTTCCTTCAGAGCTTTTTTATCCTTTTCCCATCCCCTACAGTTTTTTTTAAAGTCTATGTTCTTTCTTCATTGTTTCCATTATCCTCTCTATAGATAGAATTTTATTGGATCTCACATAGTGAATTTTGCTTAAACTCTGAGAAGAGGGAGACTACTTGAACTGTCTGTTGTAGGGAGCTGTACTTTTTTGTGAGTTGCTAGTTAGAGAAAACATGTGGGGGTGGGGAGGCACTCTTTGAATACAGAACCTTTCCGGATGAGGGCATTTTAAAAAACTGGAAGAGAAATGCCAGAAGAACTTGATTTCCCTGATAGGAGATACAGAGAAATCAGATTAAGCAAGGATCACATCAACAACTTGGTTGACTATGGGAAAATATGATAATTGAAAGGAAAATGCTAGTGTTTCCTTCTTAGCCCTGGTGACTCTCACTTTGCCTTTGGCTGTGCCTAAGAATAGTGTGGGATGAATCTACAGCAGAGCTTTCCAAACTTTTCGTGTTGGTGACACACTTTTTAGACATGCATCATTTCGCGACACAGTAATTCAGTTTTACTAGCAAACCGGAGGTTAAACTAACTAACTTACAAGAGATATGGACACATACATATATTGTAATAGCGAAATGTTTGGGGACAAAACATATCTCATGAAAACAGAGTTACCCTTTACAGCAGGGCAAGGCTTGGACAGAGCTTCCCTCTTACAGCAGGGCACAAGGCAGGCACTAGGACCTGCGCGGAATCAAAGCAGGTTTGGAGGCAGCAGGGCACAAGGCAGGCACTAGGACCTGCGCTGAATCACAGCAGGTTTGGAGGCAGCAAGGCACAAGGCAGGCACAAGGCAGGCACTAGGACCTGTGCAGAATCCTGGCAGGGCTCAGAGGCAGCAGCAGCAAGGCGCTTGAGGCTCTGAGCGTCGGACTCAGAGGTTTCTCGTTACATTCATGTGACACACCTACACACTGCAGCCGACACACTAACGTGTCGCGACACACAGTTTGGAAAGCTCTGATCTACAGTATTGGCTTAATTATATTCATTGTACCAGCCCAGCCAAATTGGTCACCTGTCCTTCTGTCTCAACACAAAATTACTCTGGGAACAATAAGGCACCATGATGGCAGAATAATATACCAAAACTCACCAGTTTTGACAACTAGACAAAACCAACAACCCTGAAGTTTGCTATACCTTCCATGTGACACCAGACCACTGTAAAGTCTAAAATGGGGAGTAAAGAAGACTGGAATAATTCACTGTAGCATTATTATCCTCATAGAACCAAAGAGATAACTACTCTCTGTGTGTGAGTGCATGTTGCCATATGTCAGATCTGAAAGCCTGGGCTTGCAGATTGCAGCAAGGATAGGAAAGGCACATGAAACTGCCTCTTTGATCAGAAATTCCCCCTTACCATATGCTCCTGTCTGCCTTTCCCTTCTCCCTCTGGACAGTTGGCCACCATTTCACATTCCTACCCATGCACTTATTTAGATTTAATTAATGGGAAATTTCAACCTTTATTAAATGAGAAAGGTTCGGTATTGAGCCACCAATGTATTAAATACCACAACAAATAGTTCATCTTCTGTCCTTTGCAGAAGTATAGAAAGTGAAACAAGATCAAATGCAAACAGCTGTCCACATTGGATTTTGAAGACTTGGAAGTACCATAAAATAGAGGGGTGGATAAGGCACCTCTCTCTCCCCACCACCACCAAGGAATCAAATGAAGAATGATTCTACAAGAGATTAAGCCCATTTCTCTAATTGTTCAAGTCCACTTCATAAATTGCAGCACATTAATCTGCAGCCTGAAAACAGTGATGGACTGGATAATGCTGTGCAGGTTAATCCGAAGAAGATATAAATATTTCTGGGTGGTAGAAAAGCTCATGTAGAGTTGGATGTCCAGACAATTGCCTTTCTTGGGGATGGGGGGGAAGACTCCATAGCTTGTGCTTTTGGACCCATTTTTGTTCCTGAATGGTAGCAGCAACTATAGATTCTTTCCTGAAGAAAGCAAATCTGGCCACTTATTTCATGATTTGATCACATTCAGATGGAATACATCAATACATGCAAATATGGGAAGGGAGAAAGAGTGGGAAACAGAGGGGGGGAGAGCAAAAAAGGAGGGATTTTGAGAAGGACAAATCGAAAAACACTTTTAACTCATTCAACTTGAATAGGGGAAAACTATTCTTTGCAATGAATAGGTCTCCATATATAGAGGGATGAAGTCCACTCCTTATCAAGGCAGTGGACTGCCCTTATCAAGGGCAATAAAGTAGAATATTGCAAAGGGTGCTCTATGCTCCAGATGGTTCTTAGAGGGAAAGGCTTAGGCTTTCCCTCCATTTAGCACATTTGATTTGAAAGGGGGAGGAGGAATCTACCAGTGTTGAACATTATTGGGTAGGGTTGGGGTGGGAAACTCATTCATGCCAAAGGGACTATTAGTCCTTAGAGTATTGGGGGGGATACAACCTCCCTCCATCTGTGTTTACTCTGAATGACTCTTTTTCTTCTCTCCAATCTTAATTTCATGAGCAGAGGGACACTTTCAAAAAGGTTGCACAATCTGGAATAACCAACCTATCTCAATACAAAGGATTTGTTTTTGTAATCATAAAGAGGGGAATATGTGAATGAGGAGAGCCAGTTTGGTGTAGTGGTTAAGGCATCAGGCTACAAACTGGGAGACCATGAGTTCTAGTTCTGCCTGAGGCACAAAGCCAGCTGGGTGATCATGGGCCAGTCACTTTCTCTCAGCCCTAGGAAGGAGGATATGGCAAACCACTTCTGAAAAACCTTGCCAAGAAAACTGCAGGGACTTGTCCAAGCAGTCTCTGAGAATCAGACACAACTGAATGGATTTTAAAAAATGTGAATGAGAACATTCATTTCCTCTACTGTCCCAGATTATATAGGGCAGCCACAACTGCCTGACACCCTCCAGATATGTTAGATTACAAACCATCATCCTGGTCAACATTGCTAGGGATTATGGATTTAATCCAAATTAAGAAAGAATATATTTTGAATTTTGTCTGGAAACAAACGGATAAGCAATAGAACAGTTTGCAAAACAATGTATCTTGCCAATGTAAGTTCCTAGTGGATAACATGCCGCCAAACCTTCCTGAGCATTGATCTCCTGCTCCTTCTGTGGCTTAATGCCCAAACTGGATTATTTGTACAAATGCATTGGAAATCCGCCTATTCATAGATGAGGTTATCTTCTGCAGGTACTAATAATATATGTATGCAGGGTTTTTTTATCCGTTTGCGTGGGCAGCTTTGTTGACATTCATTGTCAGCTGGAAATCTCAGTGGAAAGATTTTAGAACTGTTCACTCATTATCTTGGCTCTTCTTGCCTTGAGTCATATTTACAAAAAAGAAGATAAGCAATTGAGTTTTGGAAGAAGCACAGAACACACATCATGTTAACACAGCATAAAGAATAGGCCGTAAGCTTTCATTTACTGTCATTTGTCTCATCGCCACTTTGCTTTCATTTTAGAGCATCTCTAATCAACAAAGATTCTAGAGAAGTGGACTTAGTATCCAGTGGATACCTCAGGTGCATGGAATTCTTTCAGTTGCAGCTTTGGTACTGATCCATTTAAGGGAAATCTGTGATAGGCATTTATTTATTTATTCATCAAATTTAATTTAATTTAACAGAGTCACTTGTTGAGATGAGTGGCTACAGAAATCAAATAAACAAACAAACAAACATGGCTGCCCATCTCACAAAAACGTGACTCTGGACGGCATACAATAAAATTATAAAACAGTTAACATATAAAAACAATTATTATTTAAAAAAATTAAAAATCACAAAGGCTAAGAGAGGCAGAAGATGTTAACAACAATGGAGCATCCTCAGTACTTTGCCAGTCCCCTGGGGACCCCAAGCCTGATGGCATAACCAGGTTTTGAGGGACTTCCAGAAAATCAACAGGGATGAAGCCAGCCTCACTTTGGGATGGAGGATGTTCCATTAAATGAGTGCCACGGCAGAGAAGGCCCTGGGACCCTCCAAGTGTAGCTCCCTAGGAGACAGGACCCGTAGCATGCCTCTTCTGCTGGATCTGATGGGATGGGCAGATATAATCAGGCAGAGGCAGTCAGTCAAATAACCTGGCCCCATACCATGAAGGGCTTTAAAGGTCAAAACCTTGAATTGGACCCGGAAGCAAACTGGCAACCAATGCAGCTTACAGAGCAGAGGTTTAACATGTGCTGTTCTAGAGACACACATAACTGCCCGCGCTGCTGCATTTTGCACCAGTTGAAGCTTCCAGATACTCTTCAAGGCAGCCCCATGTACAGTATGTTATAGTACTCCAATCAGGAGATGATTAAGGTATGAGTTACTGTGAACAGAGCCCTCCAATCGAGGAATGGGTACAACTGGCACACAATATGAAGCTGTGCAAAGGCCCTCCTATTCATGACTGTCCCTGCTCTTTGAACAGGAGTCGTGAATCCAGGAGGACCCCCAAGTTGCACACCGGGTCTGTTTGGCACAGCACAACCCCGTCCAACACCAAAGATGGCATAGTCCTAGAACCAGCAGGCCCCAAAACCCAAAGCCCCTCAGTGTTGCCAGGGTTCAGCTGAAGCCTGTTGTTCCCCATCCAGAACTTCACAGCCTCCAGGCACTGGGATTAGACATCCACAGCATCACTTAATTTGCCAGGGGCAGAGATGTATAATTGGGTATCATCAGCATACTGATGATACCTCACCCCATGGCGATGGATGAGCTCACCCAGCGGCCTTATGCAGATGTTGAATAGGAGCAGAGAGAGCACCAAACCCTGTGGCACCCCATACAGTAAGGGCCAAGGGCGGGATCTCTCCCCCACAATCACCACAAACTGCAATCGACCCCAGAGAAAGAAGCGAACCAGCACAACACAGTGCCACCCACCCCCATTCCTCTGAGCCAATCCAGGAGGGATACTATGGTCAGTGGTATCAAAAGCCTCAGAAAGGTCAAGTAGGGCAAGGATGGATGCAAACCCCCCATCCTGCCCTCACCAGATATTATCCAAAAGTGCGAGCATTGCCGTTTCCATCCCATACCCAGGTCTGGATCCTGACTGAAAGGGATGCAGATAATCAGCTTCATCCAAGGTCCTCTGAAGCTCTTGCGCAATCACCTTCTCAACCAAAAAGGGGAGGTTAGATACTGGACAAAAATTGCCAAGTATAGTGGGCTCCAGAAATGGCTACTTGAGGAGGGGGAAAATCAAGATCTCCTTAAGAGATAAAGGAACAACCCCCTCATTCAAGGAAGAATTCACCACTGCCAGAACCCACTCACACGACACCCCTAGGCCGCTTTAATAAGCCAGGAGGGGCATGGATCTAAAGAGCCATGGCTGAGCTCACAGTCCTAAGGACCCCATCCACTTCCTCAGGCCCAACAGGTTCAAACCATTCCCAGACAACCAAGCAAGACTCCTCCCCAGGCATCTCCCCCAGACCTGCAACAAGAGCAGCATTCAACTGTAAGTGAATTTGAGCAACTTTGTCCGACAGATGCTGAACAAACTCTTCCGCATGCCCCTGAAGAAAGTTCTCCAAGCCCCTCTACCCAAGAGGGCATGCATCACCCAAAACAGGGCCGTGGGACGGCTATCTGCAGACGCAATATGGGCGGAGAAGTACTGATGCTTCACCACCCTTACTGTCAGGGAGACACAGGAGAGTGGAGGGGGGAGCTTGCCCCTGAGAGGGAAGCGAGCACGTAGCTCGGAAAGCCTGGCCTTCTTTCCCAAACGCCTCAGGGAAGCTCCGCCCTAGGTTGGACTCATATCTTTGGGATTCTTCGAGCACTATCAGTTTAGCAGGATTCTGTATGTAGGTACCAATAAACACTAGAGACTAGATCCCCAGCCTCGGCATGTTATTTCTGCACCTACACAGGACATCAATCCTGCTAAACCACAACTCCCATCGGAAGAGGGAGGAAGCACTTTCACTTCCGGGTACTGGTCGGAGCACAGCGAAGAACCGGGGCTCCTTAGCCTCGATTCCACGGCTAAGCTGTTTGCAGCGATTTGGGAGAAGAAAATCGCTGGAAAAATCACACTCGAAGAGAGTGTGATCAGAAGATTAACCACAAAGGGTCTCTGGAGTAACTGCTCTCCCCCGACTCCTGTAATTTCCACTGCGGGAGGAGGGAGATGGAGCAATGAAAGGAGACTGGGGGAAAAAAACGGGGCTCTGCAGCAGCCGTGATTCTAAAAGATAAGTAGCTGGCCCGACCAGGCTTTTAGTCACTTTTTTTTACTTTTAAATATTATTTTTTTATTAAGTGCTAAGATTTGTATCTGGACTTGATTTATATTTGCTGGTGCTATATTTTTTTCTTGTTAATGGAAGAATAAACGGTGGGAAGAGAAGCTAAGTGGCTTTGCTAGAAGTGAAAGTGACTTTTACTATTATTTCAGTTTGGTTTGAGTTTTTTACTTATGGACAACTATTGGTATTTCTATTTTTGTTCTCTGGAATACTATATTAAAGCTTGGATTTAAATGGAGTGATTAATACTTTATTTTTTAAGACTTTGATGTTGGGATTACTGAACCCTATTAAAAACTCTTTTATATATACAAGTTCCTCTTTTTCTTTCTGAACTTTGAACTCTGTTTGGATTTATTTTTCTGAAAAAGTCAAGTTACTTAACGTTTAATTTGGATTATTGGATTATTATATGGAAAGTAGAGGCTTTTTTACATGTCTCTAGCAACATTTTTTCTTTTTGACTTGTGGTTGGATTGAAGAATTACAAGTGGGAAGGTGAAACCCTGGGAATATTTACTATTCTTATCTTTGATTTTGACTACAGGAGAACAAAAAGTCCTAGGCTCTTATCTTTTGAAACACTGTGGACTTTTATATATAAGGGATTATAAATGACCTAAGAGGAAAATTTTTAAAGGAGCCTAGTTCTTTCTTTCTTTTTCCTTAACCTTTTGGATATTTGTTTTTTCACCTTTTCTTTTTTCTTTTTATTATTTGTAAAAGAATTTTTAATTTTTTTTTTTAATTTTTTCCCCTTTTTTAAATAATTTTTGTTATATTGTTATATGGTGCTTTTTCCCCTTTTCTCCCTTTTTTCTTCTTTTTTGCAGGGCTATGGCGTCTTTGGGAACGAGACGGGCGGAGAAGGAAAAGAAGAAGGAGACTGGAGGACCACCTATTGATTCTGCTACACCTGCTACATCTGCCTCAGAAGCTTTATTACCAGAAATGAAAAAGATATTAGAAGCTGTTGCAACACTAAATAAGAAAATGGATGATCAGAATACAGCAATAAATAAGAAAATGGATGATCAGAATACAGCAATAAATAAGAAAATGGATGACCAGAATACAGCAATAAATAAGAAAATGGATGACTCCACGAAGCAGATGGAAGATCAGATTACAGCATTAGACAAAAAAATGGACGATATGAAGAAAGAAATAACCCGAGAGATTAAGCAAGATTTTAAAAAAGAAATTCAAACAGTTAAGGAAGTGGTCAATTCTCTGTCAGGAGAACTTAAAGATATGCAAAGCCAGATGCAAAAATTAGAAGATAAATCAGAATATGCTATTAAAGAGATTGAACATAATCTAGATATCACAGCTTTAGCAGAAATGAGAGAGAAGGAGCACATCTTGAGATTTAGAGCAATTCCAGAACAAGTAGATGAAAATGTGAGAGAAAGGATGACTTTTGAATTGGCTAAATTTTTGGAGACAAGAGAACAAGATTTAGATTTGGAGATAGACAAGATATTCAGAGTAAACTCACGTTATGCTAAGGAAAGAAAAGTCCCTAGAGACATATTGATATATTTTGTAAGAAAAGTGACAAAAGAGCAAATCTTAAAGAAGCATTATAATACTAGATTAAATATAGAAGGGAAGGAAATAATTGTATTAAAAGAAATTCCCTTGAGAATAATTAGGAAAAGAAAAGACTATTCTTTCCTTACAGATAAATTAAGGCAACATAGTATTTCATTCAGATGGGAAAAATTGGAAGGCGTATCGTTTGAGTTTAAGGGACAGAGATTCAAAATAACTTCCATTTTAAAAGCAAAAGCTTTTTTAGAGAAATACAAGAAAGAAATGGGTTTACCAGAAGGAGAATTGACAAAAGGAGGAGAAACATCGAAAGACAAAGAGAAGACTGAAGATCTATCTGAGAAAGGAGCTACAGGTGTGGACTTAACAAAGGGATTTTAAAGAATAAAACACCAATGGAACTTAAATATCTGACATGGAATATTAATGGAGCCAATGCTCCACAAAAAAGAAGAAAGATATTTCATTTTTTGAAAAAACAGAAATTGGACATAAGTTGTTTACAAGAGACTCATATTTGTAAAAAAGATACTAAATATTTGATTCAAAAACAGCTTGGAGAAGAATTTATTTCGGCTGGATATAAAAAAACTAAAGGGGTAGTCTTATATGTACAACCAAAGTTAAACCCAAAATTGATATTAGCTGATGAAGAGGGTCGATACATTGTAGTAGAAATTAACATACAAGGAACTAAAACACTGATAGTTGGACTTTATGCACCGAATATGGATAAAGGAGTATTTTATAAAAACCTGATGGATAAACTTTTGGACTTAACTTATGACAATTGGTGTTTCATGGGGGATTGGAATGGGGTAATTTACCCCAGATTGGATAGACAGTCACAAAAAGAAGTGAAGCAAACACAGGGAAAATTGCCACAAACTTTTTTCGACTTGAAAGAGATGTTGGATTTACAAGACATTTGGAGATGTATGAATGGGACTTCCAGAGAATTTACATATTATTCAGAGAGATTTAAATCACATTCTAGAATAGATATGATTTTGATATCTAAAAATTTGATGATGGATATTAACAAAGTTGATATATTACCTAAGACTTTATCAGATCATAATCCAGTAATGTTGACTCTTAAAGGGAAACGGAATGTATTTAGATGGAGATTGAATGAGTCACTACTACGGAATAATGATGTAGTTGATGTATGCAAAAAAAAAATTAAGAGAATATTTTCAATTTAATTTGAACAAAGGGACTAATATTCAAACTGTATGGGAAGCCAGTAAAGCATATATGAGGGGTTATTTTATTCAATACAATGCTCAAATGAGGAAGAAAAAACAAAAAAGAATTCAATTGATTTTAGATGAAATTAAAAGTAAAGAGTTAGATTTGAGAGATAAACCAATGGATGACACTTTGCTCACTCAAATTAAATTTCTACAAAAGCAAATATCAATGATATTAACTCAAGAGATAGAGACTCAAATGAAATTTACAAAACAAAAATATTTTGAATATGCAAATAAACCAGGTAGATGGCTGGCTTATAAATTGAGGAAACAAAGACAAAAGAATTTGATTACTAATATTCAACATGAAGGAAAAACTCTGGTGAATAATATGGACATTCAAAAAACCTTTCATGACTATTATTCTAAATTATATAAAAAACAAGATGTCAACTTGGATGAGATTGAAGATTATTTGAATAAACAAAAACTAACTGTTCTTAATGACCAACAAAGATTGATATTAAATAATGTTATAACAAAAGAAGAATTGATAAAAGCTTTTAAGAAAATTAGTAGTGGAAAAGCTCCTGGACCGGATGGATTGTCAGCAGCCTACTATAAATGTTTTGAAGAGGATTTATGTCTACCTTTGCAGAAGACTATGAATTCTATTTTGGAAACAGGAATTATGCCTGAAACTTGGAAAGAAGCACATATAACATTGATACCCAAAGAACAACAGGATTTAACATTAACTAAAAATTACAGACCATTATCTTTATTGAATAATGACTATAAGATATTTACAACGATATTAGCAGAAAGAATGAAGAATATACTTAAGGATTTTATTCATCAAGACCAAGCTGGTTTTCTACCCAAAAGACAAATTCATGACAATGTCCGAAACATAGTAGACGTAATTGAATATTTGGATCAACACTATGATAAACAAGCTGCCTTGATATTTATTGATGCTGAAAAAGCCTTTGACAACTTAAATTGGCCTTTTATGTTCAAAGTTTTGGAAAATATGAATTTTGGAGGAAATTTTATAAAATGGATTAAATCAATATATACTCCACAATTTGCCAAAATAATTGTTAATGGAGAATTTAGTAAGCCATGTGAAATACAAAAAGGTACTAGACAAGGTTGTCCATTATCTCCACTTTTGTTTATATTGGTATTAGAGGTTTTACTTAGAGATATTAGACAAGATGATGGTATCCATGGTATTAAAGTTAAAAAAGAAGTTTATAAACTAAGAGCATTTGCTGACGACCTAGTCATTACTTTGGAGAATCCACTAGAAGGAATTGAAATATTAATACAGAAACTAAAAGACTTTGGGTCGCTAGCAGGGTTCAAAGTGAATTTACAGAAGACAAAAGTTTTGACCAAAAATATGGATTACCACCAACAAGAGAAATTGAAAGAAATAACAGGATATTCAATGGAAGAAAAAGTAAAATATTTGGGAGTATATTTAACAACTAAAAATGTTAAGTTGTTTAAGAATAATTATATTCCACTTTGGATGGATATTAAAAAAGATTTGGAACATTGGGAAAAACTGCAATTATCATTATTAGGTAGAATTTCAGTAATTAAAATGAATGTTTTGCCAAGAATTTTATATCTTTTTCAAACACTACCTATATTGGCATCAGAAGAACCTTTTAAACAATGGCAGCGAGATATTTCTAAGTTTATTTGGCAAGGGAAAAAACCAAGAGTAAAATATAAAGTCTTGCAAGACTCTAAAGAAAGAGGAGGACTAGGTCTACCGGATTTGAAATTATATTATGCTGCTTGTTGCTTGGTTTGGATTAAAGAATGGATAGCTTTGAAAAATGAAAAATTATTGAATTTGGAAGGACATGAATTAAGATATGGATGGCATGGATATTTGTGGTACGATAAAGTTAAAGTTAATGTGGACTTTAAAAACCATTATATTAGAAGATCCTTGTTAAGAATCTGGAATAAATATAAATTAATCTTATGTTATAAAAGACCCTTATGGATTTCTACACAAGAAGCATTCTACAGAACAGAAGTAAGAAATAAAGATAAATGGTTAACCTACAAAGACTTTTTAAAGAAAGAACAAGGACAATATATAATTAAATCAATAGAAGAATTGGTATCAGAGGGATACAGTTTTCAATGGCTTTCATATATGCAGCTCGTAGAGAAATTTAAATTAGATAAGAAAGACCTTGAATTTGAACAAACCAAATCGGAATTTGAGATACAACTATGTGAGACAGATGATCATCTAATTGCAAAAATGTATAAATTATTGTTAAAAGGTGAAATGGTAGAGGAACAAGTTAAAGACTGTATGATTAAATGGGCTAAAAATATTGGCCATAATATTCAAATGCAACAATGGGAAGATATGTGGACCAAAGGGTTAAAATTTACTTTGTGTTATAATTTAAAAGAAAACTTTTATAAGATGATGTACAGATGGTATATGACCCCACAAAAACTTTCTAAAATGTATGGAAATGTCTCCAACTTATGTTGGAAATGTAAAAAAAAAGAGGGGTCTTTTTACCATATGTGGTGGACATGTGAGACTGCAAAGAAATTTTGGACTCAAATACATGCATTGATGCAAAATATATTACAAATTCGAGTTCCATTTAAACCGGAATTTTTCTTACTGGGAATAATTGATGGACAACCTGGGAAGCAATTTACAAGGATTATGCAATACATGATTACAGCAGCAAGACTTATTTTTGCACAAAATTGGAAAAACCAGATATCGCCTACGATACAAGATTGGATGTTAAAATTGATGGATATGGCAGAGAATGATAAACTGACATGTTTATTAAAAGAAAATCCAAATAATTATTTCCTTAAAGAGTGGAAACCATTAACTGACTATTTACAAGATGCGGGAGGGGCAAAGCTTATACAGTGGGGCAAAAAAGTATTTAGTCAGCCACCAATTGTGCAAGTTCTCCCACTTAAAAAGATGAGAGAGGCCTGTAATTGACATCATAGGTAGACCTCAACTATGAGAGACAAAATGAGAAAACAAATCCAGACAATCACATTGTTTGATTCGGAAAGAATTTATTTGCAAATTATGGTGGAAAATAAGTATTTGGTCACCTACAAACAAGCAAGATTTCTGGCTCTCACAGACCTGTAACTTCTTCTTTAAGAGGCTCCTCTGTCCTCCACTCATTACCTGTAGTAATGGCACCTGTTTGAACTTGTTATCAGTATAAAAGACACCTGTCCACAACCTGAAACAGTCACACTCCAAACTTCACTATGGTGAAGACCAAAGAGCTGTCGAAGGACACCAGAAACAAAATTGTAGAGCTGCACCAGGCTGGGAAGACTGAATCTGCAATAGGCAAGCAGCTTGGTGTGAAGAAATCAACTGTGGGAGCAATAATTAGAAAATGGAAGACATACAAGACCACTGATAATCTCCCTCGATCTGGGGCTCCACGCAAGATCTCACCCCGTGGGGTCAAAATTATCACAAGAACGGTGAGCAAAAATCCCAGAACCACACGGGGGGACCTAGTGAATGACCTGCAGAGAGCTGGGACCAATGTAACAAAGGCTACCATCAGTAACACACTACGCCGCCAGGGACTCAGATCCTGCAGTGCCAGACGTGTCCCCCTGCTTAAGCCAGTACATGTCCGGGCCCGTCTGAAGTTTGCTAGAGAGCATTTGGATGATCCAGAAGAGGATTGGGAGAATGTCATATGGTCAGATGAAACCAAAGTAGAACTGTTTGGTAGAAACACAACTCGTCGTGTTTGGAGGAGAGAGAATGCTGAGTTGCATCCAAAGAACACCATACCTACTGTGAAGCATGGGGGTGGCAACATCATGCTTTGGGGCTGTTTCTCTGCAAAGGGACCAGGACGACTGTTCCGTGTACAGGAAAGAATGAATGGGGCCATGTATCGTGAGATTTTGAGTGCAAACCTCCTTCCATCAGCAAGGGCATTGAAGATGAAACGTGGCTGGGTTTTTCAGCATTACAATGATCCCAAACACACCGCCCGGGCAACGAAGGAGTGGCTTCGTAAGAAGCATTTCAAGGTCCTGGAGTGGCCTAGCCAGTCTCCAGATCTCAACCCCATAGAAAACCTTTGGAGGGAGTTGAAAGTCCGTGTTGCCCAGCGACAGCCCCAAAACATCACTGCTCGAGAGGAGATCTGCATGGAGGAATGGGCCAACATACCAGCAACAGTGTGTGCCAACCTTGTGAAGACTTACAGAAAACGTTTGACCTCTGTCATTGCCAACAAAGGATATATAACAAAGTATTGAGATGAACTTTTGATATTGACCAAATACTTATTTTCCACCATAATTTGCAAATAAATTCTTTCCGAATCAGACAATGTGATTGTCTGGATTTGTTTTCTCATTTTGTCTCTCATAGTTGAGGTCTACCTATGATGTCAATTACAGGCCTCTCTCATCTTTTTAAGTGGGAGAACTTGCACAATTGGTGGCTGACTAAATACTTTTTTGCCCCACTGTATGGGGATTTAAAGATTAAAATATATATATATTGATGTAATAGACAAGAAATATTCTTTAATATTATATATAGACCTAGCATGTAAGATAAAATTTTTAAAATACCATGACCAGATACAAATCGGAAGTTGACCAAATTCTATGTTTCAGCTTTATCTTTTTTTCTTTTTTCCTTTACTACACTTTTTTATCTTTTCTTTTTTCTTGATTTGTATTTCCATTTTCTTTTCTGTTTCAAACTTTTATCTATGTAAAATTAAAATGTAATAAAATTTGGAAGAGGGAGGAAGAACAAACCAGGAGAATGGCTTCTCAGACACAAGAATTGCAGCAGGCAATAATACAGCTCGCGGCAGCATTAACACAACACCAACAGCAAGTCGACGACCAGATTAACAATTTGCAAGCAGCTATGCTACAACAAATGCAACAACCAGCTCCAGTCGTCCAGCAGCCGGCCCCAGCAGCAGCACCCCCACCAGTTGTTCTGCGGTCCCCAGGGTGTTTGCCAGAGAAATTTGGAGGAGAGACAGCGCAGCTCAGGACCTTCGTCGCCCAGTGCACCATGTTTTTCGACAGCCGACCAGCTGAGTTCCCGACGGAAAGGTCCAGGGTCACCTTCATTTTAAGTTTGTTGAAAGGCTCAGCTGCCAGATAGTCCATCCCTATGGTGGAAGCCAACGACCCAATTCTAGACAACTACCAGAATTTTAAGGCCCGTTTCAGAGCCCATTTTGATGACCCAATCAGAGAAGTCACTGCTAGCAGAGAGATCCGACGGCCCCGACAGAGGAACAGGAGAGTAGGAGCGTACATCACAGATTTCAAACTGCTAGCAGGAGACTTGGGTTGGAATGAGGTGGCATTGAAGGATCAGTTTAAACAAGGACTTGACGAAGAGATTAAAACGGAATTAGTGCATCAGGGCACGCCAGCTACGTTGGAAGACTTGTATCAGTTGGCAGTGGTCATAGATGCTCGGCTAGAAGAGTTAAGGCAGCTCCGGCCAGGGAGAAGCAGGGCAGGAACCCGGCCGGCGTTTCCAAGTTTTGCTACCCTCCCTAACGCGGCTGTCCCTCTGGGCGCAGAGGAACCAATGCAAATTGGGGCCACACGGAGGGTGATTTCTGAAGCCGAGAGGCAAAGGAGAAGGGAGAATGCACTTTGTTTCTATTGCGGGGGGCCAGGACACATAGCAAGGGCTTGCCCGGCCAGACGCCAAGCAGCTCCAGTAAGATTTACAACCCAGGAGACAGAGCAGGCACAAATTCCAGCCTCTTCTTCCCAGCGGTTAAACTCCAACGGCCCCACTCGCCAGAGCCCCGTAGGGAGGCCATTCAACAATTAAGAAGGGCTCAGACGGCAAATTGCAGCCAAGATTTTTACCTTGTTCCAGCCACGCTGACAACAGATTCCAAGCAACCATTACCTGTAGAAGTGATGATCGACTCCGGTGCAACGACAAATTTTATAGATGTGGAATCAGTGGGAAAGTTTCAGATTCCAATGATTGCCCTACCAAGCCCCATATAGGTTGAAACCATCGACGGGCAACCTCTCAAGGCAGGCGCAATTACACTCTGCACCCAGCCAATTCAACTTTCTATCGCAGATCACACGGAGTGGATTCAACTTTATGTCACAGCTTCATTGCAAGTTCCTATCATCCTGGGCACTCCGTGGTTAAAACTTCATAACCCCAATTTGGACTGGATGACCGGGGCGGTTTCCTTCCCTGCTCAGGACTGTCTGCACCACAAATTACAGGCAACCATCCACTCCCAACTGACAGTTGCAATCTTGGAAGCAGGGAGGGCTCACCTACCAGCAAAGTATGGAGACTATGCAGACATTTTTGGTGAACAGGAGGCCACAGCGATGCTACCCCACAGACCTTTCGACTGCACGGTGGACCTAAAGCCTGGAGCCAAGATTCCAGCGGCAAAGCATTATGCCATGTCACCAAAGGAACTAGCTACCCTGAAAGAATATGTGGATACAAATCTCAAGAAGGGATTCATTCGGCCATCGAAATCGCCTGCATCTTCCCCCACCTTCTTTGTACCAAAGAAGCCAGATCCCTTCGCCCCTGTGGCACAGGCTGGTGGAAAGGGGGCTCCCATGCACATGGTGCATGACTACAGCGCACTCAACGCAGTCACCGTTAGGGACCACTACCCCCTTCCATTTATATCGGATTTGCTAAATCGCCTACAAAAGGCACGCATTTTTACCAAGTTAGACCTCAGGAATGCCTACAATTTGATCAGAATGAAAGAAGGCCATGAATATCTTACAGCCTTTGACACCAGGTATGGTAAATTTGAATATTTGGTCATGCCGTTCGGACTAAGTAATTGTGGGGCTGTATTTTCCAGATTTATGAACCACATTTTTTCAGATTTGTTAGATAAGTATGTAGTCATTTATCTCGATGACATTATGATATTTTCTGAGGACCCCACATCCCACATAACTCATGTACGCAATGTTCTGCAGAGGCTGAGAGAAAACAAACTTTTAGCCAAGCTAGAGAAGTGTGCCTTTGATTTAACTCAATTGGACTATCTGGGCTACAGGATTTCCACAGAAGGCATTGCCATGGATCCTGCAAAGGTCCAAACAATTCTGTCTTGGAAATCTCCCCGCAACGTCAGGGAGGTCCAGCAATTCTTAGGGTATGCGAATTTCTTTCACAAATTTATTACTGGCTATGCAGAGAGGGCACGACCCCTTACTCAGCTTTTAAAGAAAGGCACACGCTTTTGCTGGGGGGAACAGCAGCAGGCTGCATTCCAAGAGTTTAAGCAGCTGTTTGCCTCCCCTCCTCTCCTGAGGCATCCAGATCCACAAAGGCAGTTCCATGTCCATTGTGACGCTTCTAACTGGGCAATCGCCGCCGTCCTGCTCCAAGCGGTGGACCCAAAAGGGGAGGACTTGCTTCCTTGTGCCTATTTCTCTCGCACGCTGTCACCAGCAGAGAGGAATTATGATGTCTTCAACAAAGAATTACTTGCCATAAAGTCAGCCTTTCAGGAATGGAGGCATTGGTTACAAAGGGCTACATTTCCAGTCAAGGTTTCCACAGAACACAAAAACTTGGCACTTTTGCAAAAGTCTAGATCCCTCACCCCCCGTCAGGTCAGATGGAGTCAATTTTTTCCACGTTTCGATTTTTTAATCTCGTACTTGCCCAGCAAGCAGAACAAGCTGGCTGACCCCTTGTCTAGGCAGCCGCAGGACATTGCAGACCCTGACCAAGCCACTCAAGCCACAATTTTGCAGCCTCAAAATTTTGAGAGACCTCCCGAAAGGGACCAGGTAGAGATCTTAGCGGCCGTCAGGCAAGCGGACGATCTCCTCTCGCATATCAAGGCTCAGCAGCAACAAGACCCCTATGCAAGGGCTAGGCTGGATGACCTCCAGGGGGCCCAGCAGGGAACACCATCCCCATTCACAGTAGAGGCCGGGACCCTTTGGCATAGCGGGCGGCTTTATGTTCCCATTACCCTGAGGGAAGAAGTTCTACAGCTATGTCATGATAGCCCAACAGCAGGACACGGGGGGGTATTCAAAACGCTGCACAGAACACTCAGAGATTACTGGTGGCCCAAGATGGCAGCGCACATTAAGACTTACGTGGCCTCTTGCCACACATGTAGATGTGCTAAAACTGTTGCAGGAAAACCAGCAGGTCTTTTGCAACCCCTACCCACGCCCCCCCCCCCCAGCCTTGGGACACTATCTCCATGGATTTTATCACTGACTTGCCACAGGCACAAGGCTTCACTTCCAGCCTGGTGGTGGTGGACTGTTTTACAAAGATGGCACATTTTATTCCCTGCAAGGGCCTCCCAACAGCACAAGCTACAGCACAGCTCTTTTTGGACAATGTCTTCCGATATAGAGGCATGGTTAACCACTTGATCAGATCGAGGTTCCCAATTTACTTCCAGGTTCTGGGGGGCGCTTTTTCAGACATTGGGGGTCAAAATACACTTATCCTCTGCGAATCATCCTTGCAGTAATGGAGAGGCTGAGAAAACTAACCAATTATTGCAGCAGTATCTCAGATGTTACATTAACTATCGCCAGGACAATTGGCCGGACCTGCTCCCCATGGCAGAATTTGCTTACAACAATTCAGTACATTCCTCGACCAAGATGTCCCCTTTCCAGGCACTCTATGGCACGAACCCGAGAGTGTTGCCTCTTTCCTCCCAACAAACAGCTGTCCCTGCAGCCACGGATTTCCTGGCAGAGAGGCAGGCAGCCCATCAGCTGTTAAAAGAGCAGCTTGAGGTAGCGAAAGCAGCCTATAAAAGGAACGCAGATGAACACAGACAGGAAGGACCTTCGATTACAGTGGGTGAAAAAGTCTGGCTTTCTACTAAGTTTTTGCCATCTAGCAGACCTTGCAAGAAATTGGACTCTAAGTTCATCGGCCCTTTCCCAGTGTTACAGCAGATAAACCCTGTGGCTTATCGTTTGCAGCTTCCCCACTCCATGAAGATCCACCCAGTGTTTCACAAGTCATTGTTAGTCAAAGATTCCCCTCCTAGCACCTTGCGTTCGCATACCACCCCCCTACCTCCGATACTTGTCGAAGGGGAACCAGAATATGAAGTGCAAGAAATCTTGGATTCCAGAAGGAGGGGCAGGGGAATTCAGTATTTAATACACTGGAAGGGGTATTCTCAAATGGAGCTCTCCTGGGAGAATGCCAAGGATGTACATGCTCCCTTGCTTGTACACAAGTTTCATCAGCTTTTCCCTCACAAGCCACGGCCAC
Organism: Charina bottae; assembly: GCA_023362775.1. Lineage (NCBI taxonomy): Eukaryota > Metazoa > Chordata > Lepidosauria > Squamata > Charinaidae > Charina > Charina bottae. Next base: position 6,526,863 of record JALMGJ010000003.1, read on the forward strand.
CTCGACTGCCAGAACTACAGCCCTTGGCTGAAGACGACGAAGCCGGCCAGCCTGAGGGGTTCGTAAGTTACCAGCAGCCACCTCAACTCCAGGAGCAGAGGCTAACGAGGGGGGCAGAAGAAGATTCCCGCCCATCCACTTCTGGGTTGCAGTTCCCAGGCGGGGGGGGGGGGGAGAGCTATACTAACCATATAGATGTTTTTCAGACGCTGCCAGCTGCAGCCGAGATGTTATCTGATCACACAGACAGTGAGGTTTCCTCCCCTGACATTCTTCCCGTGGACGAACTCCCTCCTCTGCCTACGGGAAGCTCCACCCTAGGTTGGACTCATATCTTTGGGATTCTTCGAGCACTATCAGTTTAGCAGGATTCTGTATGTAGGTACCAATAAACACTAGAGACTAGATCCCCAGCCTCGGCGTGTTATTTCTGCACCTACACAGGACACTTACCTCCACAAGGGTAATAATAGTGGCTTAATAGCAGCTCTTACCCATGTTCGGTTGAGTTCATCCCCTGTTGAATGCCAGCAACACTCTAGATCAGGTGAGTCCAACCCGCGGCCCATGGGCCGCATGTGGCCCTCAACAGCTAGTAATGCGGGCCCGCAAAATCATAAACTTTTAACATTATTTTGCAATTCTTTTTGTGACTTGATCGCACGGTGCTTGAGCACAGACTGCATAGGTAGAAACAACGGAACGTCATGTAGGGGAGGGGGCAGTTCAGTGCTAATGCTGCCACTGCCTGCTACAAACATCAGCTTGTGGCGACTTGGCGTTATATATAATATTTCAACCTACCTACACGTGTTCTGTGATGACAGGCATTTATTGTTATTATTATTAAGTAAACATGTAAGTTTTCTTATTTGATTATTAAACTTTGCTTTGTTTATTTGCCTACCTAACAATTTACGATGGGCTTATTGTGTTATTTCTTAAAAACAATATTTATTCCTAAATAAATTTATTCCAGCATGGCTTCAACATCGTTTCAATGGAAAATAATCTTATCATCACTTGGATTTTATATTTATTTATTTTCTATTTATATTGGTTGTTAATTGTAATTTTATGTTTGTACGGTTTTAATTGTCGATTTTATTGTAAACTGCCCAGAGTACCCCTTCGGGGGAGATGGGCAGTGATAGAAATGTGAATAATAAATAAATAAAATAAAATAAACAGAACCAAAAAAAGAAAGGAAAAAAATAAAAATCGCCGATGAAGAAAGAGTATTCAACGAAAAATAGGCAGATGAGTACTAAGGCACTATGCTTAATTTGTAGGGGAAATGTGTCAGTTTTCAAAGACTACAATTTGAAAAGGCATTATACGGAAAAACATGCTGCCAAATTCGAAGCGTATCAAGGAATTTGTTGTAAAGACAAATTAGCGGAACTGAAAAAAAGTCTGTCGTCAACGATTTTTTTTAAAAAAAGTCATCACTCAAAAGGACTCTATCATAAAAGCTAGTTATTTGGTAGCAAATCTGATTGCAAAAAAATCAAAACCATTTACTGATGGTGAGTTTATTAAGCAATGTATGGAAAGTGTGGCAAATATAATTTGTCCTGATAAAAAAAGCGATTTTTCTAAAATCAGTTTGTCTCACCAGACTATAACCAAGCAAATTGAAGAAACAGGAAAATCTATCAAAAGAGGTTTGAAGAGTAAAGCTGCTAATTTCAATTTTTAAGTTTTGGCGATGGATGAAAGTACTAATGCTACAGATACGGCTCAATTTCCCATTTTTATTAGAGGTATTGATAACGAATATAATGTCACTGAAGAAATGGCTTCTTTGGTGCCATTAAAAGACACAACTAAATCTCTTGATTTGTATGAAGCAGTAAAAATGACATTAAAGCGATTTTCTTTAACCGTTGTCAACATATCTGATATATCGACTGATGGCGCCCTGGCAATGGTTGATAAAAGTGAGGGACTTACAAAATTGATAGAAGATGATGCAAGTGCCGCCGGCAACTCATATTTGATGAGGTATCGCTGCATTCTACATCAAGAAAATTTATACGCGAAAGCTTTAAAAATGGATAATGTCATGCAAATTGTCATCAAAGCAGTGAATTTCATAAGGGCCAAGGGATTGAATCATCGCCAATTCCAGGAGTTCCTTAAAAGTATGGATGCTGATTATGGGGACATCATTTACTTTTCTGAAGTCGGGGTAAAATGCTGAAAAGATTTTATGATTTGCGAAATGAAATCAAGTTGTTTATGGAATCAAAAAGAAAATTTGTGGCAGAACTTGAAGATGAAAAATGGCTCACAGATTTAGCATTTTTTGTGGATTTGACCGCTCATTTAAATGAGTTAAACATGCATCTTCAAGGTGAAAACCAACTTATCACTGCAATGTTTCAAACTGTAACAGCATTTGAAATGAAACTTAAAGTATGGCAAGCTCAAGTTATGGAAAATAATTTTATGCATTTTAATATGTTGGCTAAACACAGTCCTGTGAACAGCGAGAAATATGCAGTCTTGCTTTTCGGTTTGATACAGGAATTTGAGAACAGATTTCAAGATTTCCGGAAAAATCATCAATACTTTGGTATATTTTCGACTCCATTTTCAGTCAACATAACTACATTACCTCCAAATTTTCAAACGGAATGCATAGAGTTGCAATCAGACATTCAGCTCAAAGAAAAATTTGATCATGTCTCACTACTAGACTTTTATAAGACCTATCTTCCCAGAGAAGAATATCCATCGCTTCACAATCATGCCTTATCATGACATCACTTTTTGGCAGCACGTACATTTGTAAGCAACTATTTTCAAGGATGAAGCACACGAAGAGTAAAATTAGAATTAAAATTTCTGACGAGCACCTTGAGAACTCACTGAGAATTGCAACCACTTTCATCGAACCAGACGTTGATTTATTTATTTATTTATTGTTTGATTTATATCACCGCCCATCTCCCCCCACAAGGGTTGATGCATTAGTTTCACAAAAACAAGGTCAAATATCCCACTAGTTTTATGTTGCCCTCTTTTTTTAAGTTTCATAATAAAAAATGTAAAAAAATAAATGAAGTTTTATTACTTATATACATTAACTATATTATATATTTTATGTGTGGCCCAAGACAATTCCTTTTCACTCAATGTGGCCCAGGGAAGCCAAAAGGTTGGACACCCATGCTCTAGATGTCTCTTCTCTCGTTTCATCTCCCTCAGCTCTTCTGTGAACCATGGGGAGGGGAGAGGTTGCATAGATGCAATCCAATCCAAAGCCTCAGCTGCCTCTCTATTCAAAGCGGCAACCAAGGCTTCAGATGGACCCTGCAGCAGACCAGCATGAACAGTCCCCGGCTCCCTCTGAAACCCATCCGGGTCCTTCAGTCGTTGGGGCAGACTGATACAGCCTCCCTAAGGTGGATAGTGGTGCTAGAGAATCCCATGATAACCAAGCCGTGATCTGACCATGTCAAGGGAGACACCAAGAGCTCCCCCAATTTCAGATCACATAGCCACTTGCTCCGACAAAGACATCAGATCTAGTGTGTGACCACTGTCCCATGTTGGGCTCTGGAGGACCTGGGATAGGCCCATGGCCATCATGGTGGCCATGAACTCCTGAGCCGCCTCAGACTCCACTCCCAGAGAAGGCAGATTTAAGTTCCCCAGAAGCATAAGTCTGGGGAACTCCACTGCCAACCCAGAAATGGAGTCGATGAGCTCAGGCAGGGAGGTTGCTGTACAGCAGGAAGGCTGGTACAACAGCAACAGTCCCAACTGATCCCTAGAGCCCAACCTAACGAACAGGGTCTCACATTGGGTAACCTGTGGTGTAGCACCCCTGAAAGCCATAAGAGATTCCCAGATGATGATCACCACACCTCCACCCCTGCCCCAGGGTCTCAGCTGATGCCACACTCAAAACCCAACTAGGCATATCTCCGAAAGGGCCACCCCTCCTTCTGGACCCAGCCAGGTCTCGGTAATACATGCCAGGTCAGCCCTCTCATCAACGATTAAATTGCAAATGAGGGAGGCCTTATTATAGACCACCCTGGCATTTAGAAGCAGCAGCCAAAAGTTAGGGCCTCTGAAGGTTTGCTGACTGGGTACAGGGTCTGTGACCAAGGAGCTGGAATGTGAGAATGGTATAAGACATCTGTCCCACATTTCCAAAGAATAGCCTGCTCTCTGTCTCCCACCATATCTCCTCATGCCTGTCACCACCATAATACTGTTGGATTGTAAACATATTCTTACATTTCTGTATATATAAATACAAATATATTTCATATTCATATATTAGAAACATATGCACTTGTATTATGGCTCTGAAACCATTTTGTATTTCCTTGAAGAGTTTTGTTAACTTTCTTACCCTTCCTTTCTAGCAGGCCTTGATAGATAGCTGTGCCCATAGAAAGATAAAGTGTACTTTCCAAGGATAGCTTCTCCAGGGGAAATATATTGTTTAATAACGGTCAAGGAGCCCTAGCAAGGATGGAAGGAAGTTCCTAATATGGAGTGAAGGAAGGAAATTCCTAATATGGAATGAGGGTAAGGTGGAGTATGGGTAACTGAGTAAGGGGTGGTCTTCTAAAGGAGGAGTTGAATGGAATCTATATAATGTGCTGTAGGAAGGGGGTCCTGCGCGGCCGCCCACCTAACAGCTTGCTGTCATTGCTTTTGCTCTTGCGTGAATAAACTCCTAACTTCATGCAATTTGTCAGTTTCTTTACTCCCGGCTCAGGAACGAATCTGGTAAGATAAAATTTACTTCTAACATTTTGGCACCCCAGATGTTTTACTGAGCTAACCCAATGGAGTGGGTCCCAGGGGGATAACACGCCCTGCCAGCACCGGGCCATTTGCCCAGAGGGTTTTAATTTTCCTGTGGGACCGCCCAGAAGGTAGTAAAGGGAACTTTGGGTTTTTTATGCCAGCCGATTGCATGAACCTAGGACAACTCCGCAGTGGGTGAGTACCTGAAAATGTTATTCCTTTTATAAGCCCAGTGAATGTGTGTGCTTGATTCCTTTTATAAAACCCGACTGTCGACCAGGGCTGTGTGTCAAACTGGTTCAAGACGCCCCCTGGCCTCTGCTAACTCTTTTGGGCATTGACCAGAGTAACTCGGATAGCCAGTGGGACCAGGGCAATACGCGTGCCCAGACAGGTTGCGATTGAATGCATGAATGAACTATAACTGGGCAATTACCGCTTGTGAGCTAAAAGTAGAAAAAGGTGAATAAGTAATTGAAGACTTGGAAGCGCGCAGAGGGTCGGTACTCTAATAGGGAGTCTCTGGGTGTTTAGACACACCCCAAATCCGACGGGCACCGGTGCCATGCTTAGGGACACGAGTGGTTATGGGGAATACTAAGTCGACGGTACCCCCATCTTCCCCCTTAGGGGCGTTGTTGAAGGCTTGGGATAAGGGGATTTTGCCCACCCAGCCAGGAATGAAGAAAAGACGTGCACGTGAGCTATGTATAGAATGGACTCAATATTTAGACACAAGCGGTAATGCAATCTGGCCTCCTATGGGTACATTTCACTGTGAGAAATGGAAGCTTCTTAAACTTCAGCTGAAAAGAAATAACCCTGATCAATTATCCTATTGGCATTGCTGGAATGAGCTTGCAGACCCACCCTCAATTGCCTGTGCTCCTGATTCCCAACCTTCGTTAGGAAGTCTCCAGGTGGTCAGGTGAACCCTGGTCAAGCTTGGGTACTTTCCACTATGAGAAACTTAAACTTTTAAAACAACACTTACAACATGATCATGCCAGTTAGCTCAAATATTTGTATTGTTGAGAGGTTTCTTTATGTAAGTATCTGTAACCAAAATGTTTTCTGTTAAGTATTAGTCTGTACATTTCTATCTATATTTGTTGAGGGAAATGGTGCAGGTTTTATGTTTGTGTATGTCTATGTATGTGTGTATAACATGAACATCTGTCTTGGGCTGAAGAGGGAAAGTCTGTGAAAATATATATGTATGTATGTATGTATGTATGTATGTATGTATGTACGTACTGTATGTATGTATGTATGTATGTATGTACAGTATATGTGTCAGTTTGTCCCTTTAGGAGTTAAATGCGAGTCTGTCCCTTTACGGAACTAAATTTCTCCACAGTAAGGGAATGCTTCGAATTTTTGGAGATCCATAGCTCTGGCCAGGCTGTGGCTCTTCCAACTTTTTGGCTATGCAACCCTTTCTGTTATTTACTGTGAATAGTTGGACATGGGATTTGATCGTGCCATGTGTCCAGTTATTTGCACTTCATGTAGTTGCGTAAGTTTTGTGTTTGTTTTCTAAGTTGAGTACATACAAGAAGAAAGGTGAGGTTGTTTGTTGTTTACCATATAATCTTTATTGTATGATATGTACATGCCATCTTGAATGTTTGCCACCTTTGGAAAGGGAAAGGGTGAAGAAAATTGATTTCCTGGGAAAGGTTGTGTGTGTATACATGAGAAGCTCTTTCTATCTGTGTGTGTTTCTATCTTCTCTGGTTTGGTTTTCATTATGTTTTTTTTTTTACTCCAACTGGGCTACACTTATGTGTGTGTGAGTTTGTATAAATCTCCTGTTTGCTGATCAGGGCTGTTTGTCTGATTTTCTAGTTGCAAGTAAGGAACTGAAGACTGTATGTGCCCTGGTAGGCTGTGCTTGATGGGACTTGGGAGAAGGAGTGTGTGTTCTGACTGACATGGGATCCTAACTTTTCTCCTTTCCTTTTACAATAAGTAAAGCATGAATTAAACTGATGAATGTCATGGGAAAGGCTTGTGTGTGCCCTGATTGTGTGGTATGGTGTTTGATGTTTGAAAAAGTGTGTAAACTAATCAGTTGTAAGCTCTCTTTCACTCAGCTTGGAAATCCTTTCTGCTAACTTGAGGTATGTCCCTTGTGAGTGGTTGGCTGGCTGCTGTCTCTCCAGAAAAGTGTTTAGAAAGAGAGGAGACCCTGCAAGGACAGCCTTCTGTTCCTGACATCTACATAGCTTTCTCCTGTCATTTTTTTGTTTGTGCCTACTCTCCTTGAGGTTCCCCCTCCCACTGACTGTTTCACTGACTGTTTACTACTGAAGGACAGAAGAGGCGAAGAAGAAATCAGCTCCTATGCTGTGTCTGATGCCTGCTCCCAGACAAAACCTGATGGAGCTCTGCCAAAACGCCGAAATGCTGTTTCAACTTATTTTTGTTTTTTCAATTTAAAGACCGAGACTTTGGGAGGGTGTTGGAAAATAATTTGTTGTTTGCAGATCTATTGTTTGCCTCTTTGCATGTTACTTCTGCTGTAAGTAGGTAACCAATTTGATCTGTATGGAAGTAAGAGATGGGAATGTGAGGAAATAATATTGTAAGTTGGGTGAGAGTAAGTTGAATGAAGTGAAGATGGAGATACAGGAATGTATTTGTGATGTTGAGATGGCTTGGGAGAGAGTTGATGTGGAGTGAATCACAGAGGGAAAAAAGAAAGGAAATTGTTATGTTTCCACTGTGCTTTGTTGCTGTGACCCCAACACCTGGACCAACTAATAAAGTAGCAGGATGAAAATAGGGGTGATCCTGCTGCACAAACATAAAGTTATACATTTGGGAACCACCCCATATATTTTTGTGTTTGCAAACACATATCTTAGAGCCCTTGAGAGATATGTTTTGACCCACACACCTTTCCCTCCAGAACCTTCTCATGTGTATCCAGTTTTGCCTGTCGCTGATTATTCTCAACCAGCTGGCTCTACAAGCGACCTTACCCTTGAGTGCACTCATGTTACCTATACATTCTGGACCTGGAGGAGAACCTTTTCTTCCTTTAACTATAGGTGGTCAACAGTATCACTGCCTGGTTGATACTGGGGCCACTGCATCCTTACTAACTCACCCTCCCTCTTCCCCTACTGTTCTTTCTGGGATTTCTGATCATATTATTGGGGTTGGGGGATCATTCCTGTAAATGTTACTGACCCCTTAACAGTAGAGGTGGGTCCTCTCACTGTTGAACATGCTTTTACTGTTTGTTCTGAATCTCTTGTTTTTCTCCTAGGTCGTGATTTACTCTGTAAACTCGGGGCCACTATTAAATGTACTCCCAATGGATTGATTTTGGACTTTCCCCTTCCCACGGTGCCCAAGCCGCAGAACTCATTGCCCTGACCGAGGCTTGCAAGGCTGCCCGCACCCTCTGTGTGATGATCTACATGGACTCTAAATATACCTTTGGGGTTTGCCATGCTACAGGAGCCCTGTGGAAACAGCGGGGCTTCCTTATTTCTTCTGGTGCCCCCATTGCTCATGCTACTCTGATAGCCTCCCTTTTGGAAGCCATTATGCTCCCTAAGGCTCTGGCCGTAGTGCACTGCCTTGCACATCAACAGGACATCTCCCTGGTTACAAAGGGGAATGCTTTCACCGATGCTACAGCGAAATGGGCTGCCCTGCAGCCTCTATCTCTCTCTGTCACAGCTGCAGAGTTTCATCTTCAATTGTCTCTTCCATACGACAATTTCGTTGAGAGGGGGGAGGTGGAACAGTGGCAGGCAAACTATGAGGCAACTTTTTCTGATGGATTCTGGAGGGTACCGGATGGAAGACCCTTAGCCCCTAGATGTTTGTTACACCTTCTTTGTCAACAGATTCATGCAAAGGGCCACTGTGGGACCAGGCCATTGTGGATATCGTGCGATGGATATAGTATGTGCCTGGGGTTTACATGGAAGCTGAAAAAGTAGCACGTACATGTCTCACTTGCCAAGCTAACAATGCTTCCTCAAGACAAAAGATCCATAAGGGAGGGAGACCCTGGGCCCAAAGACCTTTTGAAGAAAAAAAAAATTACATCTAGACTATATTCAATTACCCAAGGCAAATGGCTTCGAACATGTACTTGTTTGCAGAGACCAACTTACACACTGGATTGAAGCCTTCCCTTGTCGGCATGCTACCGCAATTGAAACTGAAAGACACCTGCTGAAGGACATCGTTCCCCGATACGGCATCCTCTGTCTTAGATATGGACCGTGGCCAACACTTTGCGGCACACGCGATTACTCACATCCTGCAAGCTTTAGGCATCACACAGAACTTACATGTCCCTTATCATCCTCAATCTTCGGGGGGTAGTGAAATGGGCTAACAGGGAACTCAAGACATTGCTAGGAAAATTATGCCAGGAGACGCATTTAAAGTGGCCCCAGGTATTGCCTATCGCTTTATTTCACTTATGTACCTGACCTCGAAAAGATGTGGGATTGTCTCCATTTGAGTTGCTTTTTGGCAGGCCACCAGATGTTTCAAAAGGCCTGGACCCCCACTTCCTTCACCTAGAGAGGGGGGATTCTATGTTATTTTCTTATCTCCTCTCTATGTGCAGGTACTTGCGATCTCTATGGAAATGAAGTGCTCTACTCCAGACCTTGCCATTGGAAGAAACTCTTCATCTTTTGAACCAGGTGATTGGGTGTAGATATCCTTTTGACAACACAAACAGCAGTTCGGGTTGCTGAACGAAACACCTGGCTTCATTGGACACACGTCAAACCAGCAGTCCAAGATCACAGCCCCATTCCTGCCTCGGCCTCCCATCAAGCTTGTTAGGGATCCGGATTCTGACATTTGGGGTTTGAAAGAATGTCTTGGCTTATAATGCTGTGGACCCTCCTACTAGAGGTTTCTAAAGGGAATCCAGTCGCTATTCCCTTTGCTTCCTCAACCACAACTACTGACTGGACCATTCCTAGGTGTGCTATGGGAATATGCTTTCCCATGCACAGAGGGGGGATTGTTGGATTGTAAACATATTCTTACATTTCTGTATATATAAATACAAATATATTTCATATTCATATATTAGAAACATATGCACTTGTATTATGGCTCTGAAACCATTTTGTATTTCCTTGAAGAGTTTTGTTAACTTTCTTACTTTCTAGTAAGGGGTGGTCTTCTAAAGGAGGAGTTGAATGGAATCTATATAATGTGCTGTAGGAAGGGGGTCCTGCGCGGCCGCCCACCTAACAGCTTGCTGTCATTGCTTTTGCTCTTGGGTGAATAAACTCCTAACTTCATGCAATTTGTCAGTTTCTTTACTCCCGGCTCAGGAACGAATCTGGTAAGATAAAATTTACTTCTAACAATACTTTGGCCTGCCCCCAACCCCCCAAAGGCAGCACCATCCCCCAATCCTGGCCCCCCAATTTCCAAGACCAGGGACCGCTCCCTGTCCCTAGCACCAACCACTGCAGGGTGGGGAGGCCAAGCCCCCTGAGGCACTTCAGCTTCAATAGCTCTCAGTGCCATCAGGGTGCTCAGTGACCACCCCCACCACCCCCACTCACACTCAACACACCCCATTCACAACACCCCCATTCACAGGAACCCCTCCCCAGCCACTCTCACTGACTGGTCCAGGGCTCCCTCTCCATTCACCCCAACCCCACCAGTCCCCTCCTCTGGCTGTCACCCAGAGGGGAGAATTGTTCTTCAGTGGGAAACCCATAGTCCACAAACATAGGCAACCTAACCAATGCCAAAATAGTAAATGCCGCGTCATCCCCTTCCTCTTCAGGACTAACAGAAGGGAAGGCAAAATGGCCTTTTCAGGGAGGGAGGGGCCACAGTAACCTGCCACTCTGCTGTCATCCCCTCCTCCCAGGCACCACAACACCTCCAGAGTCCTGACATCCTGGATGGCCTTCCAGATAGATCCCGACATCCTGACAGCACACTAATGCAAGGATAGGCCATCCGTGGCTCCTGCTCTCTCCGCCCTCTCTCTGTGGATGTACTGTATGTATTAATATTGTATTTATTATTACATCCAGGACTTGCATGGTCATTCAGCAAAGTAGACTTTTGTCCATTACAGTTAAAGTGCAGAAAGCAATAGCTCACAACAGGTGCTTCTCCTACAAGTTTGAGGAGATGAGTATGCATCAGTGGGATCATCTGCTTCTGAACTATGTCATGCTCAACTCAGTTTCCCATCACTCCTCCCTCTAGAACTTTGCTCTCCCTTCTATGGGTTCTTCAGCATGGCAGCCTTAAACTGCTTCTCTCCAAAGACAAAACCTGTTGGAAATGAAGCTAGCATAAGAGACTGCTGCCTTGATTACTATCCATTCTTCTGCTTTGCAGTAGCGCTGTCCAGGTGATCTGTTCAGATGGCAGTTACCATTGGGTCCTGGTTGGTGGATTGTCCAAGCTTCTTTCTCCTCCCACCTGTGCCAGAAAAGCAAGATCCAATTGCTGTCCTTTCTATGGGCAGGTCTTTGGAGACATGTGTTTTCCTTCTAAGACCTTCTGAATGAGCTCTTTTTGCTATTCCCCCTTCTGTGCGACAATTTTGAACTTCCCAAAACCATTGCATTCAGAGGCTCTCCAAAACTGCTGCACATTCTTTGTTTATGCATCCAATCTCCCACTGGCCCACCAATAAACCAGTTAAAACTAAATAAATATTCCAGAGGTCCACCAGTAAATCCTAATGGATCTCGCTGGTATTTACTCAACTAATACCAGCTATTGATGTTCTATTGATGTTAAACTTTTCAACAGTGAATCCCCACACTTGCAGGAGATCCTGAACCAATATGCCACACTGCTCACAATTTAATGTACTGTACATAAAGCACCCATATAAGGTCTGAGATGTGCCTTGAAAAGCGAAGCATGCTGAGGCTTTACATGGCTCAGTCCCTTTGGAGGTGGGTAGGCACCTGGCAGCCCAGGACAAAATGGCTGTGGAGGGTAGAAACCAGTAACCAGAGGAGAAAGGTATTTTCACTACAACTCACAGTAGCTAATTGGATCCAAGCCTTTGCAACAGCAAAATAAAGCATAACAGACTGATGGCACAGCATTGCTTGTATCAGCAGCAGAAGGCAGAAAACACTCCTTCTGACAGGTGGGGGATGCCTTCAGAACAGGCTGCAGGCAAGTTGTGAAGGTTGTATGTTCCTGCCTTTGAGAAATGGTTAGCGGGCCATCACTGTGCTGGGACAAGCAAGATGTGCAGATAAACACTTTGTGTCCTAGGCCTCCGATGTTTGGGCTGTGTTCCAATATCACACTTAACCTCATTACTGAATCAACTCATTTGCTGGGTTTGCATAATACATTGACTCATAAACTAAATGGGTTGGGTATAATACGCCAAGCCACAAGCTTTGTTTGTTGTGTGAATGGACCTAATGAAGATGTTACATGAACACACCTTTGAGTACCATTGCACTAGCTTGTTCCAGTTATCTTCAACTGAAAGATTGGTCACTGAAAGGATACCCAAATCACAGCAAATAGGAGACCAAAAATCTGGGAAAGGAGACAGCATTTAAATCAAGCCCATTTTGTGAAATAGCCTTTTGCATGACCCGAGGACTAAAAGGGCCATAATCAGGCAATGCAGGCTGCCACTGATTCAGAGGTAGTTAAGTATGCAGGCAGAAAGAACCTTAATCACACCTCATTACCCAGCATATTCAAAGGTGTGGGGAAATCAGCATGTAAGTATTTTAAAGAAATAAAATCACATTTTTATACCAGCCTACCAACCAGGTGCTCTGCAGACAAGTTGAGTTCACAACTTCTAGAATTCTCAACGTTGACTAAATCCAAGTCACAGGTATTGACTTGGTATTGATTGAATCCATAGATCCTGGCTGGAGAACAGCTATAATCCTCAGAGATTATTGGAGCCTTATAGGCTCCAATATCAGGGGCTTGGTCACTCTGCCTTACCTATGGCCTACTGGGAACAAAGGAGATGGCCAGAAGGTTGAGCAGTTTGAAAGGTGGAAATTCGTCTGCCCACTGTTGATGTCAACACTGGATGACAGAGTCCTCTTGGGAGACCTAGCCCCAATCAAGACTGATAAAGCTCATTGCTCTTGGGATTGCTCTGAAAGGATTTCTTTTTGCTAGACCTTCAAAACACACATATGCTGTCTCTGGACATTACATCATTACTACTTAAATATTTCAGGCTCCATTGCAGAACTCTTCTACACTGTCCCACTGACAAAAGCTGTCAAAAGAAGCACTCTCATCCAAAACAGTTTATTAAATGGATCAATTCCCAATTTAGTTAGTTATAAGTCAAGGGAGATGGGAGGGCATAATGAATATCCAAGAATTTTGAAGAAACACAAATGATTGCCAATGGGGAAAACAAACCTGTATGCTTAATTTGTCCAAAAGGCTTCCATATCTTGCAAGGACTTTTGCCTTTCTTGGCTCACAGAGTGAAAGCTAGATTCAGGAAGCCCTGGGGAGTTACAGCACATCTGGATGATCTATATCACAGATGTTTATAACACATTTGAGTTTTTCCTCATCTCTTCTTCAAAGGGAGAACTCAGTTGGTGTGGTGGCTTAGCACCAAAAGCTCCTGGCTCTCAAGGGGAAGCAAAACAAGATTCCTGCCTCTCTTCAAGTATGTACACATGGTGAGCTCTATAATGCTTAACATTAGGAAAGGAAGCAACAGTACTAAGATGCTTCCAATCTTAGAAAGATACTATCTTCTATAAACTCTTTGATGTTCGTTCATTATACAAAGGCATGATATGTGTGAAAGAACCCTAACACTGACCCCATTGAAAACTAGAAAGAAATGCAAAGAAAAGAGATGCACATAGGTGACCACATAGATCAATCTGTCCCTAACCTGGTCTTTCAGGTCTTCCAGGACTGCAACCATTGCCACTGTAACTGAGTTCATTCACTTTGCTGCTAGTTGTCCTCTTCTCTTTCCTTCCACCTTTCCCATCATTAGAGCCTTTTCCAGATAGCTGAGTCTTTACATAATGTGTCCTAAGTAGGATAATTTGAGCTTGGTCATTTGGGGCTAGGGTAAGAACTCTGGGTTGATTTGTTCGATGATCCATTGGTTTGTCTATGGTAATGTTCATGGTATTTTCAGGAGTCTTCTCCAACACCAAAGTTCAAAAGTGTCAAAACACTTCCTATCCTGCTTCTTCAAACTCCAATTTAACAATATTGTTATAAATGTGTTCTTTTGTCACTCTCAAATATAGGGCCTCAGTTTAGATGGAGAATCAGCTAGCTTCCTCTAGTAACCCTTTAATTACTGTTTGATTTATATTCCAGTTCATTCTTCAAATTTACTGTGTTTATTCCCATTTTTTAAATTTAAAGTTAATGGCCTCCTCCTCCCATCAGAAAAAAAAAATCCAGGCATGATTATGTCTCCATCCCTAGTCCTACCATGACTTAAGAAAGAGAAATGTAATCAGTTTTTCTTGGGTGCATTAGTCATTAAATATAATTCACTGTGAAAGGGCTTTTTTCCCTATGCATTGCCTTACATGCAAATCCTAAACAGATCACTCTTGGCCTTCTATAGTTATGGGCAACTACAGTGCCTATCATTTGTTATCCCCAAACATATTTTTCTAATTTTATATTGAGTTTTATTTGAATTTGCAGGACTGCATGTCTCTTATTGTATCTGTCCGCGTGGTAAGATCCAACAAAGTTGGCAAGCTTTCTTTCACATCTATTAAGCAATGTCATCTCATGGGATCCAGGAATCAGAAAATATGTCTGTCCCTGCCTTCTGAACTTGCCCTGTGGAGCAACATGATCCCAGAGATCTGCAGAGCGTTGGCTTTGCCTGTCTTCAAGATAGTACTGAAGACCTGGCTTTTTCCACAGGCACTGTGTTTGGGGTACTCTCTAGTGAGGTGGAACTGTTTGGTCCTCTCTCCCAATCCCTGGTATGGCCATTGGAATTTTATTTAACTGTTCTACTTTTTTAACTTGTGTTAGCCACCCAGAGTCTTATACAAATAGGTGGCTTGTAAAGCTTGAAATAAATAAATAAATAAATAAATAAATAAATAAATAAATATCGTATATGGGTCTGAAATATTAAAATTGAAAAGTAACATATATTTGCTAGCAAGCTAAATAAATAAATAAATGTGGGTAGAACTCCCCATTTGCATTACGATGCAAATCCCAGCCAGTTCAATAGGGTTCTCATAATCATCACATTACAGAATCAGAAGGCTCTTGGTATCTGTGAATCTCTCTTGCTGGAACAGGAAAATTATTTTGAAGTGACTCCTGATTCTCTAGTTAGAACTTTTGGGGTAACTCTTCAATTTCGGCTGCTCTACAAAAGGCAAACTTTGCGACTGCCAATTTGGAGATCAGATCACTCATCACTCATGTACACAGGTGGAGTGTTTGAGAATATTTGATGACCTATAATCATCCCAAATTAAAAGTAAAGCACTTTGTGCTCAGAATTTTGACTCACCCAAAAAAAACATACTGGAGGCCAAGAGGTTCTAAAATTTCTCCTCTAGTATTGTTCCTCATGCCATGGATGAATAAACCAAATACATGGTTACTGTCTCATGGAGACTGGCAAGGCGCTGTTCCTCAGCCTTGGTGCTGAATGTAAATCTCTCCATGATTTCAACAGTCATATTATATGCCATTGGTTTACATAGGTAGGTCCTGCTCTTGGCGTCTGAACAGTAACACTGCCACCTGGAGGCCTGATGTAAACTGGTATTTTTTAAAAAACATTCAAAAGAATCTCTTTTCACATCTAGTCGATGCATTTGCAATCAGGATTGCTTAATGTAGATTAATATATCCTCAACACCATTTCATCTTTCAAAACTCTTCAGGAAGATATATCATAACTACTCCTACTTGGTGGCTCCATCACACCCAATCTCAGAGTTATTTTATTTTGTTTTATTTTAACCATTTGCATATCATACATATCATGTATGATACAAACATATCATGCTATGTCATTTCAGGGTAATGAATATTACGCAAAGTACAGAAAACAAGTAAGGAACAGTACACCAAAGAAATTTAATCCAAGCAACAAGAGAAAAGGAAACATGCTACATATATTTTACAACAACAAAATTAACTACACCTCCATAACTGTTTGTCTTTGCTATCGTACTTGCTTCTTCCATGTACATACACTGATTCATGAACCTAAAAGGTCCATACACCTTTTATTCTTTAAATTTCTTACATATCTCTTTTTGAGGATTTCATCAACTCCATCCAACTTGATACATCAGTGTTCAGTTCCATATTTCTTGTTGCATTATACAATCAACCCAATATTTATGACAAATCTCTTGGGTTCTCAGCTAACAACATGGCATCATGTGCATACAAAAATACATGCACAATAACATCCCCAACCAAAACACTTCTAATATCATCATAAACACAACTTAAACATTTGTTCATAAATGCATTAAACTAGAATGGGAACATTACACATTCTTGTCTTATTCCCTGCTCAGTGTTGAACCATTCACTAAGCATTCCATTTATTCTTATACATGCTTTACTTGGATTATATACTACTCTTACTGCATTCAGCAACCAACCATTAACTCTATATTCATGCAAAACATTTCATAATCAAGTCTGTACACTGTATCATATAGTTTCTCAAGATCAACCAAGCACAATAAACTCCTCCACACACATATTCATAAATTTCACAATGACCCACAAAACACCAGAGATACAGTTTGCACACCTCCTGCCTAGCATAATGCTCTACTGCAGTTCCCAAATTTTATTCATCACCACCTTTCATACCTTTTCAATCAGAATTCTTCCAAATACCTTCTCAAGCCCACTTAATAAGCTATCCTCCCCCATCTCCATAGCTTTTGCATTTAATCTTGAAACCTTTCCCTTTCTATAGGAGAACAATAATGTCATTCTCTAATCTTCAGGCACAGATGTGATTCCAGCATTCTTTCTTTTCCATTTCATCCCAAATAATTTCCTCACTTTTATTTTTAATTCCTTTAACTCTTCTAGGGGTTCATTGTTTAGCCCTTTATACCCACTTCCAAACCAATTTTTTATTTCTATCAAAAATGCTCTGGATCTTTTTTTCTTTCAATCTTAGCAGCAGTTTGCTCTTTTAGACTACATTTGTTGCAACTATATTGTACAATATTGTTCTCTAATTTCATTTTTTTTTGGCAGCAATAGTTTTCTTATATGCTGTTTTTTTCTCACCATAGCCTCTTTGGCTTCATTATTCTACCAAGCATCTTTTTTTCATGCTTCACATTAAGCGTAACTACACACATTATGTGGCATTCTGTAACATAATTCTTTTCATTCTGTTCCAAGCAGGTTCTACATCCTATGTTCTGTTGGAAGATGAATGTATGTTCTGTGGTTTCCCCTACAGGAATCATACTTTCTCTTCCTTTGATGACTTTACTTTCCCTCTCATGTCTTTTACTTCTTTCCTCTTATGATAAGCATTTTGCATCCTCTTTTGCTAAATATTCAAAACAGCTTACAAAGTCTAAATATAATACTAAAACCAAAGAAAATTCCAGGTAACACATTAGAAGAGGTATCAGTTCGAAAGATCAATCAATGAAATGTGATTTTTAAAATATTTTATTGGCTTTAAAAACTGCAGTTTGGGAAGGGCAAGTTTTTAGTTCCACCAGCAAAATTTCCCAGAGACCAAGGGCTGCAACTTTAACTAACTGTTCTGACATGAATGCATGGCCTGAGCACCCGATAAGAAAGGATCTGGATCATTTGCTATAGCATCACTTGCATCACCACAACATCCCCTTAGCCATCATGTCCAGTATTACTGAAAACAGGTACAATCCATCACCAAGGCACAATTATGCTAGCACAAAAAGCTTTTCGTAAAACCTCAGACTGTTGCTTCTCCAGAAAGATGTTGATAGTAGAGAAAACCAAATGATGTTCTACTACTTAACTTTTCTTAGAACCACAAATATCTGTACTTTTTTAAAAAAATAAAATCAGACTATGTATCAGATAGAAAGTCTTACAGAAAATCTTTGTTGTTATTGGCACATCACTAGTGAACTGCAGGTGTCATACGCCTACATGCCCTCTCTTGGACTTCAAGCCACATGATTATTCCTCTGGGGTACTTATAAATGTGGTGAGCTATTTATTTACTTTGCAATTTCATCTTAAATCCATATCCAGGAGAAGGCTTTTGAAGCTTGTTACCACTAACTCCCCTCCCAAAAATTACACTTTTAAGTTGGAAGGGAGAAGAGGCAAAGAGAAGAAAGCATGCAGAGAAATCTAAACAACAACTTTCACATCATGTAGCTAACTCATTGAATTTAGTGCTGTGCAGGACCGTAATAGCCTCTAGTTTAGATGGTATTTTTCAGATATTTAGAAAAATGTATAAAGCATTAATCAGTCCATGCTATTAGCTAGATAATAGATGATAGATAGAATCTTTAAGATACAATTCCAAGTAGAGCTGTAGCCTAAGGCAAACAACAGAAGAGGTACCAACTGCTCACCCTACTTGTGAGATTTGGAGGACCATCTGGTTGGTCACCATTGAAAGCTGGGTGCCCTGATAGAGGGATCCTTGGATTGAGTCAAAGGGGCAGTTCTTACAGTATATGATACAAGATTTCTTGCACAGATGGTTTTAGAAATGTCCTCCAGCACATAGGAAGAGCAACTAGTTCTTAAATAACTTGCTCATGCAAGTAAAATGCAGGCAATATAGCTGGGGATTAGATATAATACTGTTATTATCAGAGAAAACCAGCCATACTAGCCTATTTCCCTGTCAATGCCTTCTTTCAACAAGGTCCATTTTGCACAGCCCCCCCCCCTTCTTTGTAAAAATGGGAGCTGAATGCATTTAGCATCATCAGTTAATATGCACAATCACTGGTTCATTAAGTATGGGAAAAGAGGCAAGAGTAATCAATGCCACCATTTCCAAAGCAATTTTAATTAAAAATGTAGAACACAGCAAATTAAATGGTTACTATTATACACATAAGATAGATATTGTGCTGTAACAATTGCTCTTACATTTTCTATATTTATGGAACACTTATTACATCAATTGAAATGGAATGGAAGCTCTCCTCACTGCCACAGAGTCTGCATGTTCCAGCTGGCAACACTTCCTGGCCTTCAGGGTTGTCTCATGCAAACTGAGAATACTGTATAAAATACACCCAAATGGCCCCAATGGCTTCTTCATACTTCTGGGGATGATTGATAATGACTGGTGGGTGATCTGACTTTCCACGAAGGTCTGACCCTACCAATTTTCTTACGGTGAATTTCCTGATCAGTTTCCCAGAAAACTGGATGGGAATCATCACTCTATAATTAAAGCAAACTCTTATATCTGCATTTTTCTTCTTTTTTCCCCATAACTCATACAGGTTGGGTCTTCTCCAACACAAGTTATCTCACTCTAACAGGGAAAACAACAGCAACAACCACCACCAGCACCACCACCTTTCTTCATTCAGCAACAATTACTGTCTTTGATTCTGTTTGTAACAGATCTCAACTGTCCTAAGCTGTCTGTGGAGTGAGCTCCCGCACTCGCCCCAGCTCTTGCCAACCTAGCAATTCGAAAGCATGCAAATGCAAGTAGGTGAATAGGTACCACTTCCGTGGGATGGTAACAGTGTTCCGCGCACGTCATACCGGCCACATGACCGTGGAAGCATCTTTGGACAGCGCTGGCTCTTCAGCTAAGAAACGGAGATGAGCACCGGCCCCTAGAGTCGGATACAACTGTGCAGGGGAAACCTTTACCTTTACTTACTAAGCTGTCTGTGCTATTCAGTCAAACTGCCCTTGTCTCCTAAAAGCCCAGAAATGGTGTATGTGCAGTTTCTCCCTGTGTAACAGGAACCAACCTCTTAGGGAAATCCTATCCATGTGCAGTTATTGACTCCATGCATGTCAAGTTGATAAATATGAAAGCAGAGATGGGAGCAGGATTATGGATGCAATCTTGCTCCCCCAGTTTTTCTTGGAAGTTTTCATTTATGTACAACTGTGTGGAAAGGGCTCTTTAAACACCAAAGCACCACCCCAGAAATGGAACCCTGCAGTGATGAGGTCATTGCAATTGTTTTTCCTATGGTGAAGCAGCTGTAAACAGCTGGTTTGAATGTGCCATTTTCAATAGCACTTAAATCTGCAAATCTATAGGCATCTCCAAAGGAGAGCTTGTGGTTACAATGTACCCTGAAAATGCCTGAAGACTGCATTATTCAAAATTTATCCTTCTTTCCCTGCATATGAGTCAACAGGATAATGCCCATGAGGGTGGTAAAAACAGATCATTACATTCAGAGTTCCTGCATGCTGAGTGAGATTTATACATCTTTGTCATGCAATACTTTACATATGCTGGCAGGATTTCCTATTATGCTATGTGAAACGATATTTCCAAAAGCAGTTTTAGCTTAAAATCATTGAGGAGTAAAAAGAGGAGCAGGATATCAATAGAAAAGGCTCCCAAATTGACCAAATTGCACTTCATCATATCATATCATATCATATTTTTTTATCTCACACATGCTTTGGAGAATCAACGCAACCAAGTCAATGTAGAGGAGATGAGAGAGAGAACATCAGAGTGTTTAACTGGTTTCACATATGTGAACAGAATACTCCTTATCAACTTGCACTCAGATACACTGGTAGTAGAATAGTCCTTGGAATCCAAATAATGCATGTGTATGTGTTCATGTGAAAGCTAAAGCTACTTGTTGGGTTTGTGGCTGAAGAGAAATTTGAATTCAAAAGCATGGGTAGGCATTCTCAAAGCAACCATAAGATCAAAAGCTCTGGTTTCTTTCAAACAGTATCATCATAGAAACCTGCATTTCTTTACCTAAATTATTAAAATTACTTTTTAAATTATGGTATTGCAAAATTACCATATACGGGCTGGTTCACATGACCAGCCTGCTCCAATTCTAATACAGGCCTCTGAGCATTTCTTGAGAGCAGGAATACATAACATTGTACTTTACCGAACCCTAGACAATTGAGAAGGCAACCTCCACTCATCTTTTCTTGCTATTGTTAGAAGGAATCTTACCAAGGTTCGTCCCAAGCTGGGAATGAAAAGACACAGGCAGTTGCTGGAACAGAGGTTTGCTGGTTTATTTCCCAAGAGCATATACAGAGCACAAAGTACAGAGTATTGAGTACAAAGTACAGAGTATGCTGGTTGGAAGGTGGCCACACGAGCACACTCCAACCAGTCCTTCTTATAGTCACAGAGGTCTTTTGTCAATACAGGTTTTGTTAAGAAAAATATGAGGAGATGGCATTTATTTTGTTTTAACAACTCTTAATTGGTTCCTGAGAAAGCTTCCTCTATGAACTCTTAGAAAGCTTTCACTATTAGAAAGGGAAGTCGTTCCTCGTTTTGGCGCCCTCTATTGTATTGCTACTTTCACACTGCCGGTGCCTCGGGTTTTCCCATTGGGTTTGTTTTGTCCGTTTCTGGGAAAGCCTTCTCTCCTTTTCTTATGTTTAATGTACGGATTTTGTTCTCTTTGTCCTTTTGAGTTTGATCGAAATATCGGAAGGTTTGATTGGGCTGCCCTATGGGTTAGTTTTAATTTAGATGGAGATGTGTTTGGCTGGGGAAGAAGGTCTACCTGAATGGGTTGGTTAAGTTCTGTGAATGAGCTGACCTTTTGTGTTCCAAGGTTTCAGACTGAATCAGAAGGGAATCCTTTGTCTAAGCAGTTGGGCTTCCTTTTACATCTTAATCTCTGGCATTATCAAACTCATTCTACTTTGTAACCTTTTAACAATTGGGCTTCCTTTACCTGTTCTGGGGGAAGACAACATGGAGGGCAGGGAGAGATCTTAATTTATCCCAACACTATGAATAAAAAGTAGCCTTTTCAGATTTGTACCAGCTGAGGTGATGTTGTCCAGTTCACCAGATGAATTATTTTTTTAAATAAATCCTGCCAATTCAGTGCACATTGTGCACTGTGACAAGAATGCCCCTTTCCCTCCTGTCACTGGTCCCTGTCATCCAAAACCATTTTTTAAAACAAGTTCACCAGTGGAACTATGAAAAGCTGGGCTTTGTTTTGTTTTACAAGTTCACCGATGAAACAATGAGCTGCCTTTAAAAAAATGGAATTAACAAAAATTTTGCTGATTGCCCCTTCTAGTCCAAATGACAAGAAAAATGGATAGAGATGTGTTTTTCTTTTCATTTTTACTGGTTCAGGGGATAAAGAAGCATGAGAATCCACCAATTAGCCCATCACCATGGCTAACATGGAGGACCAGGGTTAAATCCAGAAAGAGATTTCTTAAACAGGCTTCATTTGCAGATGGTTTACACAAAGGAGTCAAAGAGCTGAAAACTGTAATGTATTGTGTGAAACTTCTACATGAAATTTCTTTTCCATCAAAACTTAGTATGTTAGAAAGAAAGCCACAATAATTTTCCTCTGCAACCTAGATTTTTCCAGAGGAACCTTGAAAACTGATATCATAACTGTTAAGAAAAAGCTACAGCTAAAGCTCAGAAGAGGGGCCTGATTTAAATATGAAGCTGGAACTATACAAAATCTCATCCATTCATACTCCACATAGCCAGATCTCATCTCCACGTGTGCTAGGTGTTTTTACACAAGTATGATGGCCAGTCAAGTGATCTCTCAGTCAAGCCATGCATTTAAAAAGCCAAACATAAGCCATCTTAATGTTCTATCATTGCTTCTTTGCAGCAAAGTACAATGTAGCACACATACATGCTTTATTCCTGTTAACTGCTCTACTGCAAGAAACAAAGCAGAAAATAACACCTTACATCCCACCTTCCTATTCTCATTCCTCCTATTAATCCTTTTCACTTTTCTGGGAAACACAATAGTGGTGAACATCTGCTGTTTTGTGCTTATCTTTGTGTATGAAAGTGTGTATGTGTGTCTGATATATATGAGAGTAGTATCACCTATCAGTATTCCAGCAACAAAATAAGATATTATTTGCAATAACATCTTTAATCACAGGATTCATGAAGTCAGCTAAAGCAAATTGATGTGAAAAGAAATTATCCAAGAGGACAATGCTGTGAAGCATATTGGCTAGAACACTATCAATTGCTTTTCCTTCTTCAAATGAGTATTGTCATACTGGCACGTTGGTCTGCAGGAATAACTTCTCACAAATAATTGCAGGTAGGTGATCCATCTCTGAACATACTCAGAAATATCAGTTTGTTGCAAGTAAGGGCAAAGAGATAATAGTGGAAAGGGGCAACTCTAGACTCTAAATTGTGTTTTGCTATTTTGAAATCACCATTGGAAGACCTGAAAGACCAGGTTAGGGACAGATTGTCATGGAGAAAATCCATCTATGTGGTAGCTAAGAGCCGACAACAACTTGGTGGCACATAATCAATCAATTTTGAAATCCTGGAATTCCAGTGTAGAAAAATAAGCAATTGTTAAAAGTGTATAAAAAGACCTACATATATGCTCACAACAATTCTTGGGACAGAATGGGGAATGGGTGATGAGTACCATTACTGAAATCACTCATCTACTGATTGCTATTAATCCCCTTTCCAATCACTTGTCCATCCAAAAAAACCTTTGGCGGTGAAATGCTATCCATTCCTTTGGACTATTATCCATACAAATATACCCATCACACCATTCCACTTGGGGGGGAGCAACATTATGAAGAGACCAGAAATGAAATATTTTTTTATTTATTATTTATTTATTTATTATTTCAATTTATTCCCCGCCCATCTCCCTTGCAAGGGACTTATTAGGAAATAAGAAATATAAATCAAAGAAATGAAAGGTATGCCATAAGAAAAAGAAACGTTCCTTAAACTAGTTTACACTAACACCATTCACTGTATCTCTCCATACCTTTCTGTCTTTTCAAGCTATCCTTGCTTGCGACATATCCATACAATGCTTGATGCATTGCCTTTTGTTCTATAAACTTTTCACCTAGCACTTTTGAGAATCTAATCAACTCCATCCCACCACAACTTTCTTGTCTTCCCTTTCCTTTTCTTTTGACCAAGACTTTTCACTCTTCCATCATGTATTTTTGTTTGCAAGTTGATCCTCATTCATTCTCTCTTTGTGACTTGATTCCAACTCTCATTTCCATATAAAAAGTCGGCAGACGCTCACACTTACAAACTGCTATTTTTGCTCCTTTCAACATTCATTCCCTGCAACACACCACATACTATCCATTACCTCTCCACCAACTTTTGCATATCTTAACATTTTTTCTCCAGCAAAGGAGATCGTTACCTTGTTGTGGTGCTGGAGCTTGAGCAGCTCAATGACACCATGAGCTAAACTATGAAGGGACACCCAAGACGGGAAGGTCGTGGCAGAGAGGTCAGACTAAATACGATCCCTGGGGAAGGTAATGGCAACCCACCCCAGTATTCTTGCCATGAAAACTAAATGGATCAGTACAACCAAAGATATGTCGGTATACCATCGGAAGATGGGACTCCCAGGTCGGAAGATGGTCAAAATGCTACTGGGGAGGAACAGAGGATACGTTCAAATAGCCCCAGATGTGATGACGCAGCTAGCTCAAAGCCGAAAGGACGGCTAGCGGCCGACGGCGCTGGTGGTGAACGACGAATCCGATGTTCTAAAGATCAACACACCATAGGAACCTGGAATGTAAGATCTATGAGCCAGGGCAAATTGGATGTGGTTATTGGCGAGATGTCAAGATTAAATATAGACATTTTAGGTGTCAGTGAACTGAAATGGACTGGGATGGGCCACTTCACATCAGATGACCACCAGATCTACTACTGTGGACAAGAGGACCACAGAAGAAATGGAGTAGCCTTCATAATTAATAATAAAGTGGCTAAAGCAGTGCTTGGATACAATCCAAAAAACGATTGAATGATCTCAATTCGAATTCAGGGTAAACCATTTAACATCACAGTGATCCAAATATATGCCCCAACCACAGATGCTGAAGAAGCAGAAGTAGATCAGTTCTATGAGGATCTGCAGCACCTACTAGATAATACACCAAAAAGAGATGTTATTTTCATTACAGGAGACTGGAACGCTAAGGTGGGTAGTCAGACGACACCTGGAATTACAGGCAAGCATGGTCTGGGAGAACAAAATGAAGCAGGACATAGGCTGATAGAATTTTGCCAAGACAACTCACTGTGCATAACAAACACTCTCTTCCAGCAACCTAAAAGATGACTTTATACATGGACTTCACCAGATGGTCGACACCGAAATCAGATTGACTACATCCTTTGCAGCCAAAGGTGGCGGACATCTATACAGTCGGTAAAAACAAGACCTGGAGCTGACTGTAGTTCAGATCACGAACTTCTTATTGCAAAATTTAGAATCAGACTAAAGAGAATAGGGAAGACCCACAGATCAGTTAGATATGAGCTCACTAATATTCCTAAGGAATATGCAGTGGAGGTGAAGAATAGATTTAAGGGACTAGATTTAGTAGATAGGGTCCCAGAAGAACTATGGACAGAAGTTCGCAACATTGTTCAGGAGGCGGCAACAAAAAACGTCCCAAAGAAAAAGAAAACCAAGAAGGCAAGATGGCTGTCTGCTGAAACACTGGAAGTAGCCCAAGAAAGAAGGAAAGCAAAAGGCAACAGTGATAGGGGGAGATATGCCCAATTCAATGCAAAATTCCAGAGGTTAGCCAGAAGAGATAAGGAATTATTTTTAAACAAGCAATGTGCGGAAGTGGAAGAAGACAATAGAATAGGAAGGACAAGAGACCTCTTCCAGAAAATTAGAAACATCGGAGGTAAATTCCAGGCAAAAATGGGTATGATCAAAAACAAAGATGGTAAGGACCTAACAGAAGCAGAAGAGATCAAGAAAAGGTGGCAAGAATATACGGAAGATCTGTATAGGAAGGATAATAATATTGGAGATAGCTTTGACGGTGTGGTCAGTGAGTTAGAGCCAGACATCCTGAAGAGTGAGGTTGAATGGGCCTTAAGAAGCATTGCTAATAACAAGGCAGCAGGAGACGACGGTATCCCAGCTGAACTGTTTAAAATCTTGCAAGATGATGCTGTCAAGGTGATGCATGCCATATGCCAGCAAATTTGGAAAACACAAGAATGGCCATCAGATTGGAAAAAATCAACTTATATCCCCATACCAAAAAAGGGAAGCACTAAAGAATGTTCAAACTATCGAACAGTGGCACTTATTTCACATGCCAGTAAGGTAATGCTCAAGATCTTGCAAGGTAGACTGCAGCAATTCATGGAGCGAGAATTGCCAGATGTACAAGCTGGGTTTAGAAAAGGCAGAGGAACTAGAGACCAAATTGCCAATATCCGCTGGATAACGGAGAAAGCCAGGGAATTTCAGAAAAACATCTATTTCTGTTTTATTGACTATTCTAAAGCCTTTGACTGTGTGGATCATAACAAATTGTGGCAAGTTCTTGGTGGTATGGGGATACCAAGTCATCTTGTCTGCCTCCTGAGGAATCTGTATAACGACCAAGTAGCAACGGTAAGAACAGAGCACGGAACAACGGACTGGTTTAAGATTGGGAAAGGAGTACGGCAGGGTTGTATACTCTCACCCTACCTATTCAACCTGTACGCAGAACACATCATGCGACATGCTGGGCTTGAGGAATCCAAGGCTGGAGTTAAAATTGCTGGAAGAAACATTAACTATCTCAGATATGCAGATGATACCACTTTGATGGCTGAAAGTGAGGAGGAGTTGAGGAGCCTTATGACGACGGTGAAAGAAGAAAGTGCAAAAGCTGGGTTGCAGTTAAACCTCAAAAAAACCAAGATTATGGCAACGAGCTTGATTGATGACTGGCAAATAGAGGGAGAAAAAGTGGAGGCAGTGACAGACTTTGTATTTCTAGGCGCAAAGATTACTGCAGACGCTGACTGCAGCCAGGAAATCAGAAGACGTCTACTTCTTGGGAGGAGAGCAATGGCAAATCTTGATAAAATAGTTAAGAGCAGAGACATCACACTGACAACAAAGGTCCGCATAGTTAAAGCAATGGTATTCCCTGTAGTAACCTATGGCTGCGAGAGCTGGACCATAAGGAAGGCTGAGCGAAGGAAGATCGATGCTTTTGAACTGTGGTGTTGGAGGAAAATTCTGAGAGTGCCTTGGACTGCAAGAAGATCAAACCAGTCCATACTCCAGGAAATAAAGCCAGACTGCTCACTTGAGGGAATGATATTAAAGGCAAAACTGAAGTACTTTGGCCACATAATGAGAAGACAGGATACCCTGGAGAAGAAGCTGATGCTAGGGAAAGTGGAAGGCAAAAGGAAGAGGGGCCGACCAAGGGCAAGATGGATGGATGGTATTCTGAAGGTGACGGACTCAACCATGGGGGAGCTGGGGATGGTGACGGCCGACAGAAAGCTCTGGCGTGGACTGGTCCATGAAGTCACGAAGAGTCGGAAACGACTGAACGAATAAACAACAACAACATTTTTTCATCCATTTTCCTATTTGTTAACATTCTACAAAGGTATGCAAATTCATGTACACTTTCCAGTATTTTTGCCATTTATGTACAACTTTGTTCACTTTTTCTGTCACACACAATGGTCTTGACCATTGATACATGATTTTTTTAGATACATACTTTTCATTGCATCATACGTTCTATCCATCTTTTGCTGCAAATCATTCATGTTCTCAGCAGTATGGTATCATCTGCATACAAATTACACATATATTCACATCCTCAACCAACACACCTTTTACATCACCACAAGCCATCCTTAACTATTCCTTACTCTCTTTGACTCTACTTTTTTCCTGTAAACGCATTATAAAATATCTTCTCTCACCCTCATTTTTGAAATATTTGTTCTTTTATATGTATTTTTCACCCACAGCCTCTTTCACTTCATAATTGTATCAAGCATACTTTTTCATACTTCATATTAGAGTAAGACCACACCCTTCTGTGGACTTCTTTTCATTCACTTCCAAGCAGCTTCCACATCCTCTTTCTTTACATCCATTTTTCATTCATTCTGTCCAGAGACTTACCTATTTTGAATACATTTTCATACAGGATCAACACCTTCTCTTTCTGCTTACATCTTCACATTCATTCTTGGGTCTCCAATGGCCCAATTATTTTTTCCATACTCTCTTGTCTCATTCTCACTCATTCATTCATGTTCACATACAAAAATATCCCCCCCCCCCGAATCATATTAATTCAGAATGTTGCACTATTTTTCTCAAAACCCACCTATAGCTTTTCCAATATCTCTACTCACTGGAGTTAATTCATTCATTGAAGAGGCATCTCACCAATCTATGGATTCCTACTTTCATGCTTATCCATAACAACTTGCATGGCACCAGTTCATAACTTCTGACATCCGTTTTAGTCCTTTCATTCAAAATTAAACTTGCACCTTCACTTCCCTGCATGTATTCATCCACTCTACTCCACAAGATTAGAATACCTACATTCATATCTATTACATCCTTCCCCATTCTCTTAGTTTCACAGACACACAACAAATCTATTTTTCTTTAATTTCTTTCCTTGGTTCACTCATGCTTTTTATCATTTATTCCTCTTATATCCCAAGTCATAATCTTCCATATTCCATGGTTACCAAATACACCAATAATTACTGAGTTATGCTGTCCATCATGGCTTTCGTCAATCAAGGCTTTCACATAATGTTTTTTAGTAAGACAGAAAAGGTGTAGAGTTGGATGCAGCATTCCCTAACAGTAAAGGGGTATGGGTCAGTGTGGGACACAGAGATGTGTCCTAGTGTATTCTTTGGTTAGATGGATCTTCCTCATTCAGAAAGAAAAAGGACAAAAAGGGCTAAAGACCGGAAGAGGATATTAATGTCTGGGAGATACATGAATTGCCATAATAAAATACATTGCTCAAAAAGCAGCCCATCTGGGAGCAACATCTCTTTCAGTTGTGTAGTTGAATTAAAAAACAGTTTAGTGGCCCTAATTCAGTTAGGGTCCCTCTGCTGTTTTGTTATAAATTCCCTCTATTGCTAGTTGCTCTGAAAAATTTATTGCACTTTTGAGGGAGATGATTTTCAGAAGGAAACTAGTGTCAGGAAACTGCCACTAGTTTTCCTTTCCAATGCAAGTAGCCAGTTTAAATAGACTGTTTAACAAATGTGTTTGTCATCATGCATCTTTTGTTTCCCACATATTTCAGTGCATGAAGGTGAAACAACTCAGGTTGAAGAAGATATCACCCAGTGCGATATTGCATGAGTAAGTTTTGTTTTGACAATACAAACATGACATTTAAATTAGGAAAGGAATCAAATTGGGAGGGATCTGCATTGGTTCAGTAAAACTACAGTCCTGTTTCTAAATTATTTTGTGTGCCTTCACTGATGTCTCCTAGTCCTTCAGGTTGTACAAAATACCACTGATATTCAGATGACAGGCAATTCTTCAAACAAAACACAATTCTGAAGCTGCAGTTGATTTGAGCTATGAAGAACAGGAACCTAACAAGGAAATGGAAAACTTTTTTGGAGGAAAAGAACCATTCTAATGGTATTGCTGTACTCTCTCCTTCACACACCCAAGTCCTTTCCATTCTAAAAAGGTTCACTGGAGAAATTATACTTTCAATCACATCTGAATTTTTGTAAGACAAGAAAAAAATGGCAGAGCCTCTCAAAGTATAACTAAAAACTCAATTGATGTGCTGTTTTCTACATTCATATCCTACCTCTGACAAGCAATTATTAGCCTTTATGATGGATTTTTCAACCTACCACGAATTCTGTCCTTTGCTTTCAATATTGCTCATTTCTGTTTAGTACCGCTAACTGACCATAGCTACTGCTTTAATCTTAAAGAGGAGTATATGGAACTCACATGCCTAATTCTGGCTCCTGCTCTAATGACCAATCATTTTTCAGTTCTAGCTGTAACAGCAAGAAAACCTTTTTCTCTGCTTGTTATCTTATGAACCTGGGAGACGCATATGAGCAATCAAACCGCACCGCTTGCCTGACCAAATGGGTTTTCCTATCAAACAATAGGAAAAGCTTAGAAAATTAAAGAAACTTCAGGACCCTCTTCAATATGTTGGAAAGGATGTTTCCTCACTTTGGACAAGATCCACTTCACTTCAGAACTATGGCAAAAGATTTCAGTTTTTCGAAATTTCAGATGTTTCCTGAGACTAAAATGTGGAAATGAACAAACAATGGTAAGCATGCTTTCTCTATTACGTTTAAAAGGGAGCCAAATTTCATTTAACCCCAAATTCATTACTACAGGGCACCTGATAATTAAATATTAAACTTGAAAAAGTTTCTGAAAAGTTTCTTCAAAATATTTCTGCATCAAACCTGTACTGATTATATGCAAGCTTGTGCAATTAATTCCAGCTCTTCAGTCATAGTCCACAACTTCTTTTCAAAAATTACCAATTGGGTTCAACAGTAAGCATATTGTTTGCTGGTAAAACTGAACAGCAAGTTGCCATATTGGGCCTCCTAATTTTTTTCAAATTCAAAGTCCAATAACAGAAGTGAGCCAAGTGGAAGAAAACAACTTCACACAGCTGGACAGGGGAAGTTGAAGCAGGGAAGAGATGATTCATTTCCATTCCCTGTGAGTACATTTAGTAATAAAGGTAAGCCAACAGACACACTCTTTATAGCCAAATTAGTGTCTAATTAGCAAATATTGGTTTGCACTGGTTTGGTCCTAAGAGAACTCTCAGTTTCATTCCAACTGTTTGGGATTTCATTTTTATTCTATATTGTATCCCTTT
This sequence comes from Charina bottae, assembly GCA_023362775.1. Classification (NCBI taxonomy): domain Eukaryota; kingdom Metazoa; phylum Chordata; class Lepidosauria; order Squamata; family Charinaidae; genus Charina; species Charina bottae. The sequence continues at coordinate 6,557,541 of JALMGJ010000003.1, forward strand.
TACCCCCATTCAGCTCTCTAGCACTTTATGTCAGCTTAACTGAGCGATGGTCCATCCCTGAAGCTTTGTTGCTTGTTCATACATTCCTTATTTTTTCACAAAAGTCAGTTTCTCATAACGTAATTAGCATTGTGTTGACAACTCAGCAGTTCATTAGACAGTTTTTTATTATGTTACCTACTCAAAATACGCTTCTTGCTAGTTAGTAGATAGCAATCATCCATACTAGGGCTTTTCCTCTCTTCTTGGAGAGGAAAAATATTTCTTGAAACAATTAAGTGTTCTTCATTCTGCTTTGTTACTAATGATGATTCCTTTAAATATTTCAGTAGCATTGATTTGAGAGATGGTCTACATTCACCTAGCTATTGATCCCTGTCTCAAAGGTGGGGAGCAGCTGCATGACACATTATACACATAAGCGGGTTTAACATATACCACTTTATCCCTGCTGGCCTCATCTTAAGCAACATGGGTAGGTCTCTTATATCATTTATGTATAAGGTGCAAATGCCTGTGCCAACAGAGAACCAAGGAACTGGGGCAACTATGAAGTGCTCCAGAGTATTCAATCTTTTATACCAGCTCCCATAAAAATAGGAGGATTATGTGATAAACAGTAGCAGATCCACCCCAATTTGATCTTAGAACTGAGATCTGCTAAATTGTATGTTGTGACAAAAAAGGGGACTAAGTGGCATTCTCGCTGTCTTCCCATTCAGCCTTTACCTTGTGATAGCCAGCATTCCCAACTATTGTAAGATCTGAGGGCTCAGAAACTCAAGATGCAAAAAGTTATCATGTCTCACAGGGGTAGGAGGAGAATGTGACTTCGGGCCTTCATAAACCTTTGCACAAGCATTTTGCTGCTCATCCTATTTCCCCAAGTTCAACATTTTAGCTAAGGATGGCAAGGAGGAACAAAGTAAAGGGACCAGGGACAAGTCCTGAAATGTAACGAGGACGAGCATTTTGAGGCACCAGGATCCTGTAGCATTTGGGTCAGCTACGTGCACCCTGGAACCACATGCTTCTTCCCTTGTTTTCCAAAACAGCTGTCTCCGACTTGAGGCAGAAAATAGAGCATGGCAGCAGGTCTGCTCTTTGGATGAGGGAAGGTTGTAAGAAAGACAGCTTTGCAAACCCTTCCCCTCTTTTCTCCTAATCATTCTTTATTATGATTATCATGACATGCCTGTGTCTGTCAAAAAGGAAAATTGCAATACACTATAATCCCCAAAACCAATATGTGCCATTCAAATCAGCCAATGAGCCTCCAAATGATGTATTTATATACAGTAGATGCCCTGAGAAACCTGTATGCGGGTCAAGAAGCAACAGTTAGAACCGGACATGGAACAACCGACTGGTTCAAAATTGGGAAAGGAGTACGACAAGGCTGTATATTATCACCCTGCTTATTTAACTTATATGCAGAGTACATCATGAGAAATGCCGGGCTGGATAAATCACAAGCCGGAGTTAAGATTGCCGGGAGAAATATCAACAACCTCAGATATGCAGACGATACCACCCTAATGGCAGAAAGTGAAGAGGAACTAAAGAGCCTCTTCATGAGGGTGAAAGATGAGAGTGTAAAAGCTGGCTTGAAACTCAACATTAAAAAAACTCAGATCATGTAATCTGGTCCCATCACCTCCTGGCAAATAGAAGGGGAAGAAATGGAAGCAGTGACAGATTTTATTTTCTTGGGCTCCAAGATCACCGCAGATGGTGACTGCAGCCATGAAATTAAAAGACGCTTGCTCCTTGGGAGGAAAGCTATGGCAAACCTAGACAGCATATTAAAAAGCAGAGACATCACCTTGCCGACAAAGGTCCGTATAGTTAAAGCTATGGTTTTTCCAGTAGTAATGTATGGTTGTGAGGGTTGGACCATAAGGAAGGCTGAGCGCCGAAGAACTGTGGTGCTGGAGAAGACTCTTAAGAGTCCCTTGGACTGCAAGGAGGTCAAATCAGTCAATCTTAAAGGAAATCAACCCTGACTGCTCATTGGAAGGACAGGTGCTGAAGCTGAAGCTCAAATACTTTGGCCACCTAATGCAAAGAGAGGACTCACTGGAAAAGACCCTGATGCTGGGAAAGACTGAAGGCAAAAGGAGAAGGGGACGGCAGAGGATGAGATGGTTAGATAGCATCACCGATGTAATGAACATGAATTTGAGTAAACTCCGAGAGACAGTGGAGGACAGGAAGGCCTGGCGTGCTATGGTCCATGAGGTCACGAAGGGTCGGACATGACTAAACGACTGAACAACAACAACAAAAAGATGCTAATCCTGCCACTAAACCTTTGTCCGAGACAAGGCATCCTTTGATTATTCTAGTACAAGGGTCGGAAATGGCGGCTCGCGAGCCAGATGCGGCTCTTTGGCCCCTTGAGTGTGGCTCTTCCGCAGCTGAACTCACCCCCGCCCCTTCCACGTGATAGGCCCCCGCCCGCAAACCCCGCCCCCTGGCTCTCGCACTGAGCGAGGCCCGGCGCAGCAGGGAGGCAGCGCCATCTCCAGCCGCAGCAGCCCCTGCGCGGAGAGAGGCAAGCAGGCAGGTAAGCGGGCAGGCCTCATTTCCCGCCCCGCATCATTATCTTCGCTCAACGCGGGCGGGCGGGCGGAAGCGGCCGAGGGGGGCGGGCCCGGCGGCGGAGGCCAGGGCTGCCCGCTTACCTGCCTGCCTGCCTCTCTCCGCGAGGCCCCCGATCCGGCTTGGACCCCGGGAAGGCAGCGGGGGCCTCGCGGAGGGAGGGAGGCAGGCAGGTAAGCGGGCAGGCCTCGTTTCCCACCCTCCATCATCTTCTTTGTTCAACACGGGCGGGCGAAGAGCGGCCGTGGGGGGGGGGGGTCGGGCGGCGACGACAAGCGGCGCGCTTCAGGCTTTCAGCGCTGGAAGGCGGGCCTCCTTCCAGCGCTGAAAGCCTGAAGCGCGTCGCTTGTCGTCGCCGCCCGCCCCCCCCCCCCACAGCCGCTCTTCGCCACAGATCCCGCCGGAGCTGATCTCCCTGGACCCCGGGCAGCTGGGCCGGGTGGACGCCGTCTCCCGCCCGCAAACCCCGCCCCCTTCCACGTGATTGGCCCCCGCCCGCAAACCCCGCCCCCTGGCTCTCTAGCATTTCAAAATGTGCATGAGCATGTCAAAATGGCTCCCGGCATAAAAAGTTTGCCGACCCCTGTTCTAGTAGATTCCCTCTTTAATTTTTCCTTAGTGCTCTTTACATATTATCTCAGCAACACTTACAATATTTAAAGTGCTCAAAGCTCACTATCTCAGAATCCTTGGAATCCTGCAGTAAGGAAGGTCAGTACTATCCAGGGGTCTCTGCAAGGGGAGTCCAAAAAGTCAAGATGGGGGCCACAACTCTACAATTGAATCCCTGCCCCCTTTTTTGCATAAAACGGGACGGGGATTCAGTCACATGGTCATGGCTGCTATCTTGACTTTTTTGATTCACACACACACACACACACACACACACACACACCATTGGATGGCCCTAGTACTATCAGACCCAGATTAGAGAAGGTGCACTAAGTCTGCAAAAAATGTGAGTTTTCTAACCTATTTGTGGCTGAACAAGGGGCTTCTAAATCCATAGCAAACACCCAGCTAGCCACACTATCCCAGTTCTTGCTAGTTTATTTTCGAAGGCTTACTGTATTTCCCAATTTCTGCATATCTAGCTTATTATTTCCTTTACCAGAAACTAAATTCATTTTTACTCTCTCATCTAGTGGCCTGTCATTGGGCCATGCTTCTCCCTATCCCCTGCTGCTATTTCTAACTCCCTGGAAGGTTTCTGATTGGCTTGACAGAGTCATTGAAATCATAGGTACACTCCAGAAGAAAGTCCTTACAAAAGCCAAGATCTTAGGCCAAATAGAAGGTTTAGAAAAAAATATTAGAAGTTGGGTTGGAAAGGGCAAGATCAAAACTACAGAAGGAGGCAGGCATTACAAGAAAGTTTTGGTTCCAGCTGTCAGGACAAATGAAAATGCTAACAATGAAAGAGCTGTAAGCAGTTCCAGGAAAATCTCCGTGCTGCCATAGCTACAGTTTCTAAGAATAGTGTTCATAGCATGCATTTTAAGAAAAAAAGGATTTTCTGGGTCTGCAGATTTTGTTTGTGCAACTTCCTACTGGTGTTTTCACTTTTTAACTTCTTATTGAATACAATAAATGTGCTTTTTTCTCTTTTTGAAAAGAAGAAAAAGACTCCTAAGTAATCAAAAAAATGACTCCGCACTATGGAAACGATGGCTGCTCTGAGCAGGTCCGCATCTCATATATCAAGCAGAAGATTCTCCTTTAGGAAGAGATGAACATGCAGTCATAAAACAATAGGGTTAGCAAACAAAGGCCCCTAGCGTAAAAATACAAACACGATTTGCACATATGAAAAATCATATTTACAAAACTTCACATATTTATTACCTGGCTTTGACAGTTCAGTGTTTATCTTTCAGCCCCTCCCTTACCTTCTTACTAGTAATCTGGTAATTTCCATCCTAAAATATCACTAGCGCACCCATACTAAGTTCTATTCTCTCTCCTTAATATATCACCATAAATGACAAACCTTTCCCTTCTTTCATTCTTCTACACAGAGGTCCTTCAAAATATTCTACCAATCCTGTGCCCCCGCCCTTACACAAACACACTGTACTTTTCTATTAAGTATATGGCAGACTCAATGTCTCAGTTTTTTCTGATCTGAGAAATATTGGGTGATCCAATTATGGCTATCTCTTATCTCATCTATTTTGTCCCTTACTTCCACCAGAAATATTGAATAATGTACTATTACTGCACCGCTGACATGATGCAAGACCAATTTGGCAGAATATAATAATGTGCTTAAATGGATGTGATTTGATGCATTTTTGTCTTAATGGCATGCTTTCAATTAATTCACCAAGAAGAACTGGAAAGCAATTCTTAATTCTATGTCTTAGGTGACATATCATGCACAGTAGAGTTGTGCAAAGTAAATAACCAGGAAGAAGAAAACATGGTTTTTTTTCATTTTTAAATTTTTGCTAGTTTTCAAAATACTAAGTATTGACAAAACACCAAAATACACTTAAAAAAAACAATTAAATAAAACAGTCCTTAAATGTAATGAAAAAATAATGGAAACAAACAAACAAAAAGATAGAGATAAAAAACAAACAAAGGAAAGAAAAAGTGTTATATGTTAAACTTAAAAATAGTCACTGGTTTACTAATAAATACAATATAATACTACAGTATAATCAAAACCAAATTATATTGAAAAATATCACACAATCTCTGGCAGAGTAATACATATTGTTTCATCCTTTGATAATAGAAAATAATGCCTTTTCCAAGACAGATAAACTGTACATTTCCAAAAGCCATTCCATTACATCTGGAATAATATTACTTTTCCAAATTCTTAATATAATTCTTTTAGCCACCCTCCATGTTCAATACAGCCAGATTTCCTGATAAACAGATTCCAAAGTGTTGGTATATAGTTCAACATCACATTAACATCTTTAACACTTAGATAGTTTCCCATAAATCTACCTATATACATTAAAATTCCATTCAAAAAAGATCCCAAATGATCACATGACTGCACAGAGTCGCTGGGAGTCGGTTGGCATATCAATTTAATATATTATTATTATTGTATACACAACAACATGAAATCACAGCAGCCAGTTCTTTAGCTGGGGTTGGCCTTCATTCACATTGAGTTCTTCCCAAGAACCTACAACGTCGTAATGTATTGGCATAGTATATGTGCGGATCCAAGCAGTGTGACCTTTTGTAATTGATAGATGGAAATTTTATCAATGTGCAGACTTTCTAAGTGCCATCCAAGGTTTTTTGGTATGGCACCCAGTGTGCTGATAACCACTGGGACCACCACTGTTGGATGATGATGATGATGATGATGATGATGATGATGATGGCCAATGTACCCTCAAAATTTTATACCTCCAACTAAGAAAATCATCTTTTCAAGTATATTATTTGCAGAGTCCAATGCACTCTAAATACATTTTTGGATGGGTCAACTTTAATCTCAAATCTGTTGATACCATTTTAACATTTTGAAGGACATGAAGCCATTGATGGGACATTATCAGAGATTCCAGTTCTTTAATCCATATTTGGAATATCCCAGAAATGTCCACTAAAAATATGCTTGAGTTTTTGATAGAGATACGTTATGGGTTTTACTTCTGTCATGGATTCCATCAAATAATAGAGCATCTCAGGTGCCTTTGAATTGGCCAAAGCATCTGGCCCATATTGATCCATTAAAACATGCTTAAGTTGAAGAAACTGCCACTGTTGTGAACTGGAAAAACCAAATTCAATTTGAAGTCAGGATAAATCCTTAAAATAGTCATTACATAATAACTGGTTTAGAGTCATAATTCAGGCTTCCATCCAAACTTTCCAATGGAACATTTTACCACCTATTTTCAAAGTAGAATTTTTCCAAAGTGGTTAAATATTCATGAATCTCATTATCAAAACCAGATCTATGCCCCAATATAACCCAAAGATTTCTTACTACCCGTGCTCCTGGAACTAAAACTATATGTTGTTCCAAGAACTTGCCATGACTGCAGGGGTAACAGATAATAACTACCCAGAGTTCCCTGGTATAGAGGAGATGGGTGGCGATACAAATTTAAATAAATAAATAAATAAATAAATAAATAAATAAATAATAGCTTTCCAACTTAGCCCATAAAGGATAATATTCCACTATATTTTATTACACATACTGATGGTTGATAAAATGATATTTTTGCAAATCAGATAGATTAAAACCACCTTCCTCAAATGGTAATCTCAATTTAGCTAAAGAAATCCTTGGTGATCCACTATCCCAAATAAATATCCTTAGTAACCTATCAATCTGAAGGAAATATCTATTTGATATTAACATAGGGATACTTCTAAGGACATAAATCAAGCGAGGGACAATATTCATTTTAATAATATTAATTTTACCCCACAAGCTTAACAGACTTTTAACCCATTTATTTCCTTCAAATTCAATCTTTTCTAAAAGTTTTAAAATATTTAGAAATATTTGCGGGTATGTAAAGTCCAAAATATTTGATATAATCAGTGGAGATCACAACCCAACTCATTGCATAACTGTATCGATATATGAGGACCCAAGGGAAGTAAGGAAGATTTTTATTCCAATTAATCTTATAACCAGAATACTTTCTGAAATACTGTACTACCTTTATAAAATTAGGCAGAGAGGTAGAGAACTGATTCAAAATTGCCAAAATATCAGCAGCATATACAAATAATTTATACACAAACCCCACCAAAGTAATACCCTTAATACATAAAAGTTGCCTTACCATGGTGGCCAAAGCTTCAAGGGTCAAATTAATAATAATGGCAAATGTTACATAGCACGGGACCAGGTTATCTGAGGGACCATCTCATCCCCATTACATCATCCTGTCCCACCCAATCTTGCAGAGAGGGCATGCTGCGGACCCCCTCTTTGAAAGAATTCCATCTAGCGGTGTCCCGGAGGCGAGCCTTCTCTGCAGCCGCACTTGCCCTATGGAACATCCTCCCCCCAGAGATAAGACAGGCCCCTTCACTCCTGGACTTCAGGAAAAAATTAAAAGCTTGGCTCTGTGATCTCGCCTGCGGCAAGAAGGAAAATGGTCAAGCCTGGGGATGGCTGATTTCCTAGAGCCGCCTCAAATATTTTAAATATGTTCAGCTGCACTGTAAGAACCACTTGCTACTTGGATTTTATTGAATTTATATTTTTATTGTTGTTTTTATTGTATTTTAATGATGTTATGTTGTGAACTGCCCAGAGTCCCTCCTTGAGGGGGAGATGGGCGGTCATAGAAATTTAATAAATAAATTAAATAAATAAATAAATGTGGGCATCCCTGCCCAGTACCACATTGTAACTCAAAAGAGACTGAAATCATTTGATTCGTTATAATTCTGGCACAGGGCTGCAGACAATAAATCTCAATCCACTGAACAAAGTCCCATGGAAAACCATATCTAATCAACACTTGCTTTAAGACTGTCTATGAAGGTTCTCAGTCATCCAGGTGGAATTGTCTGTAGCTTGAATCATGTCAACTGGATTTCTATTTTCTCAGTGGAAACGTTTCGCTCCTTATCCAAGGAGCTTCTTCAGTCTGAGCAAAGTTAGTAAGGGAATCCTTAAATATGTTGCTGTGTGACCTTACACCTGGGGCTAGGTCATGGTTATTTTGAGATGTTATTTCTAAGTCCCTTTATCATCTAAAGAAGGATCGTTAAGATCACCATGCTGCTGTTGAGCTTGCGAAATGGTCTTAATCTTCCTAGGCACAGAAGACAAAGCAGGGAGGAAAATAGGGGAAAGATTGTGCCTGAGGCCCCCACCTCTATTCAAGGAAGGATTTTCCAAGTTGGCATAAATGGATTCCTTGAACCCTCTCTCAAACCACCTATCTTCTCTGTCTAAAATGTGAACATTAATGTCCTCAAATGAGTGTCCTTTTTCCTTTAGATGAAGATAAACTGCTGACTCTGGTCCTGTGGTGTTACTTCTCCTGTGTTGGGCCATCCTCCTGTACAAAGGTTGTTTGGTTTCTCCAATGTAGAGTTCAGAGCACTCCTCACTGCACTAGATTGCATAAACTACATTGCTTTTCTTGTGTTTTGGAGTTTGATCTTTGGGGTGTACAAGCCTCTGTCTCAGTGTGTTGGTGGGTTTGAAATATACAGGTATGTGGTGTTTGCCAAATATCCTTTTTATCTTTTCAGACACGCCAGCCATGTAAGGAATGACCAGGTTCTTCCGTTTACTCTGAGTCTCAGCCCTATCTGTTGCTGTTTTAGGTCTGGTAGATTTAGATTTGGTGAAGGCCCAATTTGGATATCCACAGGCCTTCAGAGCTGTTCTCAGGTGCTGATTTTCATTCTTTTTGGAATCCATGGAGGTGGGGATGGTTTCTGCTCTGTGTGACAATGTCCTGATGACTCCTAGTTTGTGCTGCAGTGGATGGTGGGAGTCAAACATCAGATATTGATCTGTGTGTGGGGGTTTCCTGTAGATCCCTATGTCTAGCTTGCCACCGGTCCCAATGAGGACTTCACAGTCTAGGAATGCCAGTCTGTTGTCCTTGGTGTCTTCTCTGGTGAACTAATGTTGGCATCTATAGTGTTTATGTGGTCCGTGAAGGCCTGTACTTCCTGGGCCTTGATTTTGACCCAGGTGTCATCCACATACCTAAACCAGTGGGTGGGCACCGTTCCCTGGAATGTGTTGAGTGCTTTCTTCTCCACTTCTTCCATGTATAAATTGGCCACAATGGGTGACACAGGAGAACCCATGGCACAGCCGTGTTTTTGTCTGTAAAAGTCACCTCTGTATGAGAAATAAGTGGTGTTAAGACACAGGTCCAGAAGATGGCAGATCTGATTTGGGTTGAGATGGTTTCTCCTTTCAAGGGTGCTGTCCTCTTCTAGTCTCTTCCTGAAAGCGGATAGAGCATGAGTGGTGGGGATGCTGGTGAAAAGGGAGGACACATCGAAGGAGACCATAGTTTCATCTGTATCCAGTTTCAGGATCTTTGCTTTGGAAACAAATTCTTCCGAATTATGGATGTGGTGTTCAGAGTGTCCAACTAGAGGTGCTAGTATGGTAGAGAGGTGTTTGGCAATGTTGTATGTTACCGAATTAATGCTGCTGACTATGGGTCGGAGGGGTGTTCCTTCCTTGTGGATCTTAGGAAGTCCGTAGATGCAGGGGATGGCTTCTCCAGGATACAGACGGTGGTAGGTAATCCTATCGATGGAGCCATCATGTTCCAATTGTTTCAAACTGTCTATTACCTTTTTCTTGTAATTGTTGGTGGGGTCTCTTTTCAGTTTTTCATATGTATGGTGATCCTCCAAAAGTGAGGTAATTTTATTGTGGTAGTCTGCAGTGTTTAGAACCACTGTACATCTTCCTTTGTCAGCAGGTAAAATGGTGATGGTTTCATCTTTGCTGAGGGCTGTCAGGGCTCTCCTCTCTTGGACGGTAAGGTTGGGGGGAGGAGGTTGAGCACTGGACAGAGCTGCAGATATTTTAAGCCGGAGTTGTTCTGCTTCCTCAAAAGGTAGGTGATTGTTGTGGATGGCAGATTCTGTGGCTGTAATGAGCTCCACAACCGGAACTTGCTTGGGAGTGATGGCAAAATTAAGACATTTGGCTAGGACATGTCTCTCTGTTTGGGTGAGTTCTCTGTCTGAGAGATTTTTCACCCACATGTTCTTTTTGTCCTCTGTGGTCCTGTTGTTGTTGTTCCTCCCAGCGGTTTCTCCAGTTCCTTGTTTCTGCTTGCTGCGAGAAAGAAGAATGTCAAATTTCTTAGTTTGCCTCTCTTTTGTCTTGTGATGCTGGGCCAGCTGTACTTTATTGCCAAGCTTTAGAACATGTGGGTGAAAAAAACCTTTGTACAGGAGGATGGCCCAACACAGGAGAAGTAACACCACAGGACCAGAGTCAGCAGTTTATCTTCATCTAAAGGAAAAAGGACACTCATTTGAGGACATTAATGTTCACATTTTAGACAGAGAAGATAGGTGGTTTGAGAGAGGGTTCAAGGAATCCATTTATGCCAACTTGGAAAATCCTTCCTTGAATAGAGGTGGGGGCCTCAGGCACAATCTTTCCCCTATTTTCCTCCCTGCTTTGTCTTCTGTGCCTAGGAAGATTAAGACCATTTCGCAAGCTCAACAGCAGCATGGTGATCTTAACGATCCTTCTTTAGATGATAAAGGGACTTAGAAATAACATCTCAAAATAACCATGACCTAGCCCCAGGTGTAAGGTCACACAGCAACATATTTAAGGATTCCCTTACTAACTTTGCTCAGACTGAAGAAGCTCCTTGGATAAGGAGCGAAACGTTTCCACTGAGAAAATAGAAATCCAGTTGACATGATTCAAGCTACAGACTTGCTTTAAGAATTTAATTGGAACCAAATCAAAGGCTTTTTCTGCATAAAGATACTAATACAGCAGAGTTCATTCTATTCTTGGCTATATCCAATATATCAATTAATAATTGCCAATTGTCCGATGCCTGATGATTTCTGATAAACCTTGACTGGGAAGGATGAATTATATCTGGTAAGATCTTCTGCAAGCTTCTAGCAAGTATGATAGTTAAGTTCTTATTATCCACATTAATTAATGAAATAATTATAACTAGCACAAAATGTAGGATCCTTACCTAGTTCTAAAATCAACCCTATATACACCTTGTAAAATGATGATGGTGGTTTACCATCCTTAAAAGATTCATTATATACATCCAAAAGTATAGAATCCAGGAAACCTGCAAATGCCTTATACCATTCCACTGAAAAGCCATCTGGGCCAGGAGCTTTACCATTTTGCAGCAGCTGTATAGCAACTAGTAGTTCCAGAAGCAACAGAGCAACTTTCAGCAAATAAAAAACTAAATATCCACATGATTCAACAGTTGATCAGTTTCATACTGGTCCCTCTTATCATCCAAACTATATATTGACGTATAAAAAAGGAAAACCCTGATTGTTAATGGCTAGAAAATCAAACAGTCTGGCTGCCCTTGGTGACTATTTCAGAAATTAAGCTGTGTTGATTTTGTTGCTTCAAACAATGTGCCAAAACCATGTTATTAACTGATACCATCCATCATCTGACCACATTTGACTACAATGCAGATACAATGAAAAATATTCATTCTGTCTCTAGCAGATTATTATTATTTATTATTTATTAAATTTCTGTTACCGCCCATCTCCCCCCAAAGGGGAACTCTGGGCAGTTTACAGTAAAACCACAAATGCTAATTCAAGTAATTCACAGATGTTAATTCAACTGAAGTGGGTTTGAAAGTGATCCCTATTTCCAGAATGGATTAATTGATTTAAAGCCCTGAGGGTTATTTTGTTTTTTGTGCCTTTGAGTCAAGGTTGACTCCTGATGACTGCCTGGACAAGCCCCTGCAGTTCTCTTAGCAAGGTTTTTTGGAAGTGGTTTGCCATTGCCTCCTTCCTAGGACTGAGAGTGAGTGACTGGCCCAAGGTCACCCAGCTGGCTTTGTGCCTAAGGCGGGACTAGGGTTGAGCACTTTCTGAAAGTAAATCCAATCTTTTGTTTGTTTGTGCCTTCGAGTTGACTCCTGGCAACTGCTTGGAATAATCCCTCCAGTTTTCTTGGCAAGGTGTTTTCAGAAGTAGTTTGCCGTTGCCTCCTTCCTAGAGCTGAGAGAGAGTGACTGGCCCAAGGTCACCCAGCTAGCTTTGTGCCTCAGGTGGGACTAGAACTCATGGTCTCCCAGTTTGTAGCCTGATGTCTTAACCACTACACCAAACTGGCTCTCTGAAAGGCTCTGAGTAGCCACTAATTTTTAACAATAGCTCTATTTTCAAACTGGGGGAGGGCTCAAATAGTCATAAGTAATGGTGTTGTAGCATTAACATTTGGGTGAAAAAGTTCACAACTAAATGCAGACATTCAAGTTTTTAAAAGACAAAAACCAACAATATAGTTCCACAATTAGATTTGGGAGGTATGACTCCAATCCTATAAATTGTTGCCTAGAGGAAGTTCTACTGGATAAATTGACAATCACTTCTGACTGCTTAATTTCAACTTGTAGACCACATGGAGTTTTCATAAAAGATCTTCATCTGGGTGGAAATGCAACCTCCAACTTTAAATTAGAAATGAAGGCAACCCTGCAAAGTTCTGTTATCATTAAAAATGGTCATCTAAAATAGGCATCTCATCAAAGACATAAAATATTCAGTCTCTGCTTGATTATTTTTATCTCTCTTTGATTTCCTCAGTACTAATATGCCATAAACAAGGAATGGGAAGCCTATTGGTTTTCAAATGTTGTGGAAGTCTTGTTCCCATCAGCCCTAACCAGTATAGCTATGTTAAGGGATGCTGCAAGTGTCCTATCTGGAGAATCACAGGTTTCTCATCCATGCTGAATACAATTGGGCAACTTGAAAGCTTTGTTATCACTTCATTTGTGGAACAGCACAACATTACTCTGGTGCTCCGATATATAACTGCAGTACTCCTGCAGTTAGAAAGGCCCTGATACTCTGCTCCTTTTCTATTACTATACTACTACCAACAACATTGGCTTTGACCATCCAAGTTGACACACAAGCAGTTCTTTAATGCATTCACTAACCCCTACCTTGCTCTTCACAGAAATAGTGATAGAGCATTTGGAAGATTGCTTGTCTTCTGATTTTCATTTTTCCTCTCTTGGGTCCTATGCATAGGGTCCCCAAAGCAATGCATAATAAAGCAAGTACCTTGCTAGCACATCTTAGTATCCTACATATGAACCTGAACAAGTCTATTATCCTCCAAAAAACCTCTAGGACCTTCCATCACTGATGTTTTCTGCTTAAAGATTTTTTCCCATCACCAAAAAACCCCCAAGCAAGTAAGCAAGCAAACTAACAAAAAGATACCAAGGAAGGACTTGGAATGATGGATTCACTATCCCTTGGCTGAAAAATGGCATTGACAGACTGGCTGAAGCTCAACTCAAATGCCCAGAAAAAAAGCTGACTGCTGCAATTTACTAATTAATGGTAGGTAACAACAATAAACACATAATAATGGAGAACCCATCAGATCCCTCTAACCATAAGAGGCTTTGCCAAAAATTCTCCAGAAGGGCTCTGGTTAAAGGCTTAGGGGCATTAATAACCTGAAGAATTTTGTTTGGTGTGGGAAGAAAAAGGAAAGAGCAACAACTGGCAAACAACGTACTCCTAATTGCAAGTGCACCTCATCTTATTCCATACTGCAGGATGAAATAGCTCAGTTGGGCTCTAAATTTCTCAGATTATCATGCAGTCATCCTTGGGTGTTATCCTAGGAAGCAAGAAACCTGACTGTCTCTCTTGGGACTGCAAATGAAGATCTCACATAACCAAATGGTAACAATAAGACTAAAAAGAGTGTTAAAAGGAATATTTCCAAATATTTGGAAATGAGCATAAATGGTTAAGCAAGCTAGGCTGTACACCTTTGCCTGAGCTGCTAGCTTCCTACCCAGTGTTTCTTTATAACCTCCAACCCGTCTGCAGGTGGAAGTGGGGCAGCCCAAACCAAGGCTTCTCTCTTCACTGAGCCATAAGACCTAATCTGATTGGCTGCCTGCCAAGGGGCATCTACCAGAAAAGGTTTTGCAGATTGAGTGAACCAATTCGGGAAAGAGGGTGTTGATCCAAAATTCCAGATTTAAAGAAGGTATCTAATTATCAGGATGCAGGGACTCCAGGCTTGGCTGCCAGCTCAACCAGTCGAATTTCTCAGAGTGCTGAGAACTGGCTGAATTTTCCTTGCTTGCAGTGGATTGCAGAAGTTGTGGACCACTAAAGTTTTTTTCCCCTGAAGAAGGGGAGACCAGAAGATTGCTCGGGGGGCCATTGGAATTGCCTACCCTTGTTTTTTCTCTTGTTTCCACCGTGGAGAAAACAGGGTAAGTGCAAGGGAAATGGCCGAGAGATATCTTGCTCTCGCAGGGAAAACAAGTCTCTTTGAAGAGACACAAGAGCGTACAGCCGCTTTTAGATCACTTTAGGAAATTATTTTTTTTAGATTAGAAAGTTTTTTGATATCTAAGATCTATTTTTTGGACTTTGTTTTAAAATGTTGGCTGGTTTTGTGCTTTCTTTGCTTTGACTGATTCTGGTGGAAGCTTGATGGACTCTATATTTGCAACATAATGAAACGTCTGCATTTTTTTTTACTTTTCTTTTGTATTAGAGGGATTTAAGAGACTCTGTTTGTAATTCTTCGCTTGATAAACTAAATGACTATTCATTTTTTGAGAAACTCTTTGTTTGGATTAAGCAGCTTGCAGCTTGAAGAACGAAAGCTCGCAGTTTGAAGAATAAAAACACAGGGTAACGTTGTTGTTTTTTCTTTTCTTCTTTTTCTACATTCTCCCAGGTTGGATTCTGTTTCACTTGGAATATATTTTTATTTCACCTTCTATAAACTGTTTAAAATATTATTCTCTCCTGTATTTTGGATTATTGGAACTCTCTTTTTTCTTTTAACTTTAAAAAAAAAACCAACGTTTTGCTTAATAGATCCTGCTGGTAGTATTCCATGGATAGATTACATGACTATTGTTTTGACTAGAAGGGTTGTTATTTTAATTTGAAGGACACAGGAAAAATGGCTATCCAATTAGTACTTCAGGAGTTCAGAAGAGAGATTACTGAGGCTCTTTCAAATATTCAAAGATCATTGGAATTACTCTTCGTAACTCTGCAAAACAAAGAGAAAGAGCAGAAAACGGAAACAGAAACAGAAAAGAAAAATGCTTTTGAAGTAGAGGAGAAACAGGAGGAGGGAATTTTGAATATATTAGTTCAGAAAAACATTCTGAAGGCTATACACTACAATCTTGGCATAGATATGTTGTGGCAGTGGAGACAGGGTGAAAACATGGGTGTACAGTTGGATGGATGTTGTGAAATACATGGAAAGGGAGAGAAGGTTGCTCTGATATTCTATATGAGATATAGAAAAGAGCAGGCTGTATATTGCGAATTTGCCATAGCGTATTGTGATTTTGGCATAACCTAAACAGAAGATATGAGAAACTGTATGGATATAAAGGCTAATGAAAATATGGACTTGAATTGTTATGAGAAATTGTATGGATATATAAAAAGTGATATTCTAAATGTAAGATATAAGGCTAAATACAAACATAAGTTGATATTATAGAATATTGTTTTCCTTAGAGATATATTTATGAGAAGATAATGATATGATGAGATGAGATGGAATTAGAATGATGGTTACTACAGGATGATATATATCAATACGTATTGTATGAATATTATAAGAATTGATATATTAGGTATTAGGTTAAGTGATATGATAGATTATGCACTTAGTTTAAATGGACACTACTACAAGGAATGGAAATTATAGATGGATAATTGAGATATAAGAATTCCTTTTTTATGGAGATATATATATATTAGCATTAAATTATAGAAACATATATGTATGAACATTATAAGAATTGCTAAATTATGTATTAAGTTACGTAATATGTTAGGTTATGAGTCATAATATGAATAGAATATATTGTAGTTTATTAGAAGTAAATAAGGCTTTTATTTGTTATACTAATTGGACTTTATTGAAGATATAAATATGTAGTAATGAACATTCAACATTTAACTACTACTTCAAGGAGTGGAAGCCAAAGATGGATTATTGGGAGACAGTAAGAAAGGTGAAACCTATATGAAGATTAGAAGATTGGATTAAAGAAATCAAAAGGCATATGACAAAGAAAAGTTCCTGTGTACTGTATGAAGGACTAACATTTAAAATCAATTATTGTACTTTAAGTTCAAAGATAGATTGGAGGACATCTATTTTCTATATTTTCTTTGCTTATTATTTCTTGACTTCACTTTTTCTTTTTCTTTTTCTTTTTCTTATTTTGTATTTCTGTTTCTATTTCTTTTTTCTATTCTAACTTTTATTATGTATTGTAAAACGTAATAAAATTTAATAAAAAAAAATAATTATCAGGATGCATAAGTAAGCATGAAAGTAATAACAAACTCTTTGACATCATGGAAACATAGTTAAATTGCCAGCAAAAAGTCTACAATCTTATTCGTTAGCTACATGTTCCCCAATATATTATTTCTCTTCTCTTCCCTTACCCCCACCAGTTTTTTAGGTCGAAAGGAAAATTCAGCATGATTGGTGAAATAAATGTTAGACTTCTGGTTGGTTGGTTGGTTGGTTGGTTGGTTGGTTGGTTGGTTGGTTGGTTTGAGGGCCTTCTCCAAATTCATGGCCTTCAGGTATGCCATTCTACCCCAACCTCTCAAATTGGGAAAAACTGTCCTATTTTATCCTCAACACTGCATGATCTCCTGTTAAGAGGCAAGGGCTCAGTGAAGGCCATCTAGTGAATTTGATGACAGTGGGAAGATTTGATCTCCACATTCAAGTTCCAACCCCAATGATCTATTTTGACAAGCCCTCCTGGTACATCTTCATCTTATGCGAGTAAGGACCTTGTGGTTTTTATTACTGCTTTTTGATTTACTTTGCTCTATGATTCCATTTGCCCTTGTCATTAATGGATTAATGTTTTATGTTATGATTTGAGGTTAAAATATATTCATTAAATGCTGATATTCATTAAATGCTCAGAGTAGCGCGTGTAAATATGGTTCCCAAATATGCTCCATTCAAGCTGTTACAGAACTGTTAGGGTAGAAGGGGGCAATCCAAAGGCCCCAGGAGTCCATGTATGAAGTGATGAGCCTAACCCCAAAGGGCCAAGGCTCCAGAATCGTTTTTTCCATTTGGCTGTTTGTAGGCTTAAGACACCGAAACAGCGTTAAAAACCTTTAAAAACCAAAAATAGATCATTCCTTCCTACTTGGCAAATCTTGGGGGGGCGGGGAATAATCTCACACATTAACCATCTCTTTGGCCAAGCCAACTAAAAAATAAAACGGTATGAACATGTCAGCTTCATCCATTTTGATGACATGAGTGACATCAGCCATTTATTGGGTAGCCTGCAGCATGACCCAAACAGAAAGGTTGGCTCCAAAGGGGGAAAAATAAAAAGGTTGCCTACCCTGAGCACATTGTAGACCAGTGATATAGCATGAATCTTGCATGCAAAAAAACCCTGGGTTTGATCCCAGATATCGCCAGGTAAGGCTGAAAAAGGCTCAAGCCTCAAATCCAGAAATGCTGCTGCAGGTCAGAGCAGACAGGTCTGAGATCCACTGAACAATGATTTGACTCAATATAAGGCAGGGGAGCTCAACCTGAAGCCCCAGGGCCTCAGGTCACCCTTCCAACTGGTAACATTTATTTATTTTATTTTATTTTATTTTATTTATTTTCTCTCCCACCTTTATTATTTTTATAAATAACTCAAGGCGGTGAACATACCTAATACTCCTTCCTCCTCCTATTTTCCCTACAACAACAACCCTGTGAGGTGGATTAGACTGAAAGTGAGTGACTGGCCCAAGGTCACCCATTTATATAATAGAGAAGAAAAGTATTAAATACATGACTGGAGAATATTCCTGTTAAATGTGTTTAATTTTAAGTGAAATGAAATGAAATGAAATGAAATGAAATGAAATGAAATGAAATGATGTTTGTCTTGGTCTTACCCACTATATTTTGGAGTGGGACACACCCCACTTTTCAAAAGGTATAACCCTCAGCTTGGAAATAATAAATATTCCTCCTGGAATAAGGCTGCAGCCAATGTCCACAGTTGCTCAGTTGCAGCAATACAACACCGTCCCTTGCCTTTAGGTTATTTTTTGGTACTGAACATGAATTCTGCCAGTCAGTTTAAATTTAACAATTTCACAAATCGGGAGATGCATTTTTAAAATAAAGAAAAACAAGAGGCTGGTATGGAATGATAGCTGAAGGCCACAGCTGAGCTCAGCTTTCAATGACAGCTACCATATCCTCTCTCAAAAGCCAAGACAGAAACTGCAGACAGGGTTGTATGTCATACAAGGCATTGCTCAGAAGGGATTTATGCATTCCTGCAACTTCCGATCTTCGCTCAACCTATCTGTAACTAAGAAGTTTACCCTTGCTAATTCCCAATCATGTCTTTTCAGTTTGAGCCTTGATTAATTTGAAACACTGCACCAGAATTATTTTTAGTTCAAGGGATTTTAGTTTGAATGATTTTCTAATAATAATATCTACAAAGGCAAGCCAGAGGCAGAATCTTTTGTTTTTAGTAGTCACAGCTGGTAACTGAGCAACTTATTTTAATTGCTTGGGCAAAACTGAGAGACAATTCAGTTGCTTGCATGTACAATCCAAATCCTGCAGAGTTATTATGATAAGAACAATTTTGTCATTTGTCTCTGTAACTGAAATGTGGCAGATGCTTCTGGAAAAAAATAAGGGAGAATTTGAATTATGGAGCAGTGGGTGGAGTGGAGATCAGTGGTGATCAGCTAGCACATCAAATCAGAGAAAACCAACATACCTTAGTGATAGGCACCAAGAGTAACCAGAAATAAGAGTTCGGAAGAAATATACACCTACATAAAATAGCCCTCTACTCTAGTTGTACTGGATTTCCAATCTCAGAGTTCCTATGATGCTTAATAATCATGGAATTAATAATAACAATAATTATCGAGTCCATCTGGAGGGTAGCAGTTGGAGAAGATTGCCTGCATCACACTTTACTCCAATCAAGAGAAGGCCATCCCAAAAATTTGATCCATGTCTTCTAGTCATACGGTTTGGCCACTAGTGGTGGAGACTAAATGCTCAACTACATGGACTTTTGTTTGGATCTATTAGTACTCTACTGAATTCAGGATTTAATTGGATTATCTCACTTCTGGCCACCCTGAGCTCTAGTTCTCACTGAGATGGTACATCTGAGCCAAGCTTCCCAATCAGATGCACTTCAAATGTTGTGGGACTACATTGCCCAGAAGTCCCAGCCAAGGGTGAGACTGAGGACAACAGGATTTACCTCCCACTCAGGCTGGAATGGGTGCTATAGGAATTGTATGGCTGATGCTGAAAGCATCAGCCCTGAATCTCCTTTTTTTTTACCCACTCCACAGTCCTTAAATAATACCAAGCAACCATCAATTCTGCTAGCCTCAAGCAGTGAAGTGGGGGATTACTAGGGCATGTTGATATATTTTATATTGCCAAAGCACACAATGGAGAATGGAGGAAGAGATGGTGGATTGTTCTTCCTGGAGATCCCTGTAACATTCACTTCCAGCCTTACATACAAACTCATTTGGTAACCCAGAACCAGCCCAACTTAGCTCACAAAGTTTTTGGAAGAATTACATATAAGCAGCCCACCCAAGGTGCTCACTGCATCATAAGTCCATGGTCCTAGTGCTACAGAGTGAATTCCCTGACCATGTAGGTAAAGGTAAAGGTTCCCCCCACACATTTGTGTGCAGTCGTGTCCGACTCTAGGGGCCGGTGCTCATCTCTGTTTGTTAGCCGAAGAGCCAGCATTGTCCGAAGACGTTTCTGTGGTCATGTGGCCGGCATGACGTACATGGAATGCTGTTACCTACCCACCAAAGTAGTACCTATTCATCTACTTGCATTTGCATGCTTTCGAATTGCTAGGTTGGCAAGAGCTGGGGCGAGTGCGGGAGCTCACTCCATCACGCAGGACTAGGGATTCGAACCTCCGAACTTGTGATCTTCCGATTGACAAGCCTGGCGTCTTACCCACTGAGCCACCACGCCCCTTTTCCCTGACCATGTACTGTATATTTATTTACTGCATACTTATCCTACCCTCCTGAGGTCGCAAAACTTTTTGTTCCATTTGTTATACAGTCCCAAAATACAGTACTATTATACACTGCACAGTCAAGGGAACGTGCTACCAGCCTTTAGGCAAACACAATCCTATTACAAGACAGGTCTTGATTCTGTCCTTTATTTACAGAAATTGCTATTGTAAAGAATCTCTGGGGAAATCATGACACCAAGCATGGCACAACAAATTCCTCTATGTATTACAAAAGAAGACACCTAGTGGCAATCTCATTTAAGTATCACAATGCAAACAATCACTGACTTCTCAGCTGCTGATTTAGGAAAAGCCAGAGACAGGAAAACTGGATTATTAAAGAGCAAAAAATTACTATAGGAAATACATTTTAATATCATTTCAGCAACCTGTTTAACCAAATCCAAACTGTTGCCAGCAGAAGTCACATCTCTTTCCCCTGCCCAATGATGGATACATTGTGTCCTCCCCATCTACCTCTTTGTCCTTGCTTGTGAACATCATCCATCTTGATTATTATTTTTCTCTCTTGCATTCCATTTTCAAATCTTTTATTTCTATCCTGAAATCTGCCACTGAAATCATTTATCTCTCAAGATTTAGCATTGACATTTTAAATGAAGGGTTAGACCATTTCTGTTCTTGCAGAGATCTTATTTCTGCAACAGTTGGGGGCTGCATCACCCATCAATGGTGGGTGGAGCCAATGGGTAAAGTGGGCCTTTAAGCTTACTGTCTCTGGTGGCAGCCGTCATTGCATGAGACTCCAGCACAAATGGAGAAGGGAAGCAAGATCAGCCCATTGGTGCCTGGACACTTATTTTCCTTTTTTTTCACACCCTATCTTGTTCCCATCTATGCTGTCTCTTTTAGATAGTTTTTATGCAGACTCTTATTTTAAAAACTGTTTGGCCAAAGAGCAGAGAAAAAAATGCCTCAAATAAAGAATAGTGATTATTTACTTATCTAAAGGGACTGTCCTTTGAGTCAGGCTTGACTCTGGATGACTACATGTAGTCTTCTTGGCAACAATAAGGAAGTGGTTTACCATTGCCTTCTTCCATGATTTTTTAAAAATTATTATGAATTTAATTTGTATGGCCAACCACTCACTATGCAACTCTGGGTAGTTAAAATCAGGTTAAAAATAACCGTAACATAAAATCAAACAAAAGTTAAAACAATACATTTTGTATTGTTGTGTAGCTCATAAATCCACAGAGTGGATTTAAAGTTAACCTTCTCAAAATAGGCTTACCTAACATCCTAACCCAATGCCCAAGTGAAAAACCAGATTTACAATGCCTTATGAAAGGTTTGGGAAGGTCAGGGGCATCCAGATCTTTGGGGGTAAGCTGTTCCATAGGGCAGGTACCACAATAGAGAAGGCATGCCTATTGGGTCCCATCAGATGACACTAGAAGGGATCTGGAGTATGCTCGCCCTGTCAGATCTTCTGGGTCAGGAAGAAATAATTGGAGGCAGAGAGTCCCACAAGTAACCTGGCACTGTACCTTGATATGCTTTGCAGGTGACAACCAGCATCTTGAATTGCACACAAAAGCCCACTGGGAGCCAGTGCAGCTCACGAAGTAGTGGTGTTACCAGAATAGATTGAGGTGAGCCCAGAACTACCACACCTGTAGCTTCTTAGTGGTCTTCAGGTTTAATATACTCTTCTTAATGTAGAGTACAATAATCCAAACAAGAGGTGACCAAAGTGTGATTGTTAGCAGGACCTCCCAATCTAGGAATGGGTACAATTGGCACACAAAATGGATTTATTCAAATGTCCTTCTGGCCACAACTGCCACCTGTTCTTTAAGCAGGAACCAAGAGTCTAGGAGGACCCCATCCAGAACTAATGATGTAAAGTCCCCAGATCTGAGTGGTCCTAAAACCCACAGCTACTCATTCTGGCTAGAGCTAAGCCTGAACCTGTCCCTTCTTATCTAGACTCCCACAGCCTCCAGACACTGCAAAAGAACCTTGATATCGTCACTTGGTTAGTCCTGGATAGAAATATTTAACTGGGTATCCTTAGCATACTGATGATACCTGACCCTGTGGCAACAGTTGATCTCACCCAATAGTTTCATGTAGATGTTGAATAGGAGAGGGGAAAATGTTGAGCCTGTGCAACTGCAAGCAAGGGTGTAAGGCTAGACCTCTCTCCACCCACTAACACTGGAACTGACCTCTGAGGAAGGAGAACCACCACAACACCATGTCTACTGCTCCCAACCTTCTGAGCTTCTCCAGAAGGATATTACAATCAATCATTCAATGGTATCAAAGGCCACTGAGAGATCAAGGAGAGGCAGGATGGATTATTCCACCAGGGATCATCTGCAAGTACGATCAATGCCATCTCAATACTGTGTCCGGTCTGAAACCTGACTGAAAGGGGTACAGATAATTAGCATCCTCCAGGGTCCTCTGAAGCTACAGCCACCTTCTCTACAATCTTCCCCCAAAGAGGATGGACAATATTGTCCTATAATGTGGATCCAGTGATGGTTTCTTGAGGAGAGGAAAGACCACTGCCTCCTTAAGCCCAGACAGGTCCAATCTTTCATTCAAAGATGAGGAATTTTCCTGTCTAGTCCACAGGTCTGGATTTCCTTGTGATCTCCCATCCAGGTTCTAAAGTCTGACCCTGCATAGCTTTTTCTAAATCAGCCACAGTTAGCTATCTTTTGTCACTTGCTGAGGATATTCACATATCAGTTTGTACATATAGATTGATCTGAATCTGATGGTGCAATTTTATTAATGATTTTGGTCAAATGTGTATACTCATCCCAACCAAAAATACCACCAAGGCAGAGATAATTCAATCTAATAAACAGACAAAAGATCACCAACGTGCACCGCATACTGTATGCAATCAGCAAAGCAAGGTTAAAGCATCAGTGGTGGAGTTGCTCAAATATGCTAAAACAGCCATACAGTAAGAATTGCTGGCAGATGGCAAATACATTGTTGAAAAGAATCAATCCCAACTTTGTTGGTGAAAGCAGAATTAGCGCTGCAACTATCTGCAAAATTTCAGGTGGTCAATATTTTTTATGAAGGCACATTTAAGGACTGTGAATACATCACTAAGTTACCTATTTTTCCATGGTATCTGATGAAGAGTTCTTGTACTTACAGTATGTGTGAAAAAATTCATGACTGTGGAGTCCTTGGTGCTCTCTGAGCCTTGTTGTCTTCTTGCAGACGTTTCATTGCCAGGCTAGGCAACGTCTTCAGTGCAAAAAGGGAGTGGGACTTACTCTCTGTTTATATACCATGGCTTGTCCTGCTTGTGTTGGTGGAGGTGTTGTTCTCTCTGTAGTAGTTCCTTGATTGGGCTGTTGTTTGGTGCTTGGTTGATTGACTGAGTTAACAGTTCCTTGATTAGGGTATATTGTGCTGTTTGATGATGCTAATCCTGGTGTTAATCTTTGCATATCTGGGTTATGATTTCTGGCAAGGAAGTGTTCTGGTCTTCTGGCTTTTCTATTGTCTCTTATGAATGGTATGTAAATGTTGTTTACCTCTATGTGTCTGTTGATGGCTGCTTTGTCTGAGTGCCAAGCTTCCGTGAACTCTCTAGTGTTGGACTTGGCTTGGTTCAAGATGCTCACAGTTTTCCAGTTGAAAGTATGGTTAAGTCTGTCCATGTGTTGTGAGATTACTGTTCATGACTGTTTGGGAACACTGGCAACAAATTCAGAGATGTTGCTTTTGCTTCAAGCTACAAGTCTAGGGACAAGGCTAACATAAATCAAGGTAAATCTAAGTTTCTTGATTACAGTTTCAGTTCCAAGTGTTGTAATATAAGGTCCAGAACTGCCAGGTTTGGGCCTTGAATGGACCTGGCACAAGCTCCTAAAACAGGGATGAATTCATTTAAGACAGACACAGTAATTACCAGAGATGGAAGTATTAAGTTCAGAGGTCTTTTATGAAAAACAGAAAAATTAACTATGGTCAGTTCAGATGTTCTTGGTGCTTGAACTGGAACAAAGTATTAGAACATCAAATCTTGGAAAATCAATGGATCCAAGATTTAATACATGTCTTAATACATTTTTAATACATAAAAATATATAAGCATTGCTGGGCAGGCTACACTCACCATTAAATCTTTGCGCCCACCTGGTTTAGCCTGTCCTTCAGTGCTCAGAACAGGCCCCCATCATTTCCCGCCGATTGAAGTTTGTCTTCGGTCAAGTCTCCCCCATATGATGGTCTCTCATGGGCGTTCCACTCTGTTGCGGCAGCTGCGGTTCCTTTGTTCTTCACCCCTAAGATTTTAGTGCCGTTCTCCCCCATCTTGCTCCTTGCCGAGGTTGCTGATTGTGGGCACCTGGCTATGTGGTGGCCCTCCTTGCTACATTTAAAACACAGTCCCCTCTTGGCCCACCGTTCCTTCTCCTCTCCCCATGACTTACAAATTTCCTGTTTTTCCAGTGGGGGGTGGGGGCACTGGTCATCTCCCCATTGCTTGGGCTCATTGCTGTCTCTTGACTCAAGTTCTCATATCCTCTACTTTGCCGGCAAGACAGATCCATCCCCTTAGGGTCTTGGGGTCTCTTCTTCCTAGGGACCATTTGAGAATTTCAGGGTATAGCCCTCCTTGAAAATATTCAATTTCAATGATTCTGGCCAGTTTCCCAGCCAGACTCTTAAACTCCATCGCGTATTCTGAGACTGACCTGCTCCCTTGCTTGATATACTGCAAGCTCATCTTTGCCCTCAGTTTTGAGAAAGGATCTTCAAATTGATCCCTCATTGCACGCATAAAACTCTCAAAGTTCATTAGTTCTGGGGATTTTGAATCATGCATTTGCACCAACCATTCTGTGGCTTCACCTTCCAAATGAGTTGAAATGTACCAGGTCTTGGATCTCTCTGTGGGAAAATCCCCCTCACACTCTGATAAACTCTCTCACATGAGTTAGGAAGCAGGCCAGGATTTTGGGGTCCCCCGTGAACTTCACCTGCAAACCCCGTATCCCAAAATGTCCCTCAGTCTCCGGGGTTTGTCTTACGCTTCCGGTTGATGTGCGGTTGTGAGGGTGATGGGTTGCTGCTGGCTGGGCTGCTCCATATTCTTCCTCCGATTCAGGGTCATCGGTCTTCTTTTTCCAAAGGTGACTGGGTTCTCATTGCTGGGCTAGTGGTCTGCCTCAGGCTCAGCTGTCACAGGAGCTGCTCAACTGCTCCCTGCAACTCAGCTATGCACCCTCCCATGGAACTCATCTCCCGCTTCACCTCCTCCATCTGTTGCTCTGAACCGGACTGTCTGGAGCAGGAGTCCTTCTTGTGCTTGGTCACAAACCAATCTGGATTCACTTCTGAACCGGTTCCTACCTCTTAGGACCAGGTAGCCTTGGTTCCTGTCATTGGCCCGGACCAAGGTGCACTCTGGATGGTGGTGAAGCTCTTAGGTTTGGCTCCTCGCTCTTTCGTCACATAACAAAGAACATACACCTCTCTGCCATTTCTGTGTCTTGTGCAGAGACAGGGATCAGCTTTGACTTGAACAAAGCCTTGCTTAAGAAGTATTTGGTTCAACTTCTTATTCCATGCTCTTGCTGCTTGCTTCAGGCCATAAATCCCCTTCTGAAGTTTGCAAACGAGTTGCTATGTCTTGGGATTGGTGAAGCCTGGAGGTTGTAGCATGTACAGTTCTTCCTCTATCTTGTGGGGTGTTGCTGGCTTTTGGGGTTCCAGGTGCAGAGTAATCCAAACAACGTGTTTTAAGGCTAACAATATCTTTATTGGTAGCATAAGGCAATAATGGATCTATGGTGCATTATTGCAAAAAGGAGAAAACAAAGCATACGCAGAGTTCCATCAACAGATGTGAGGAAAGAAAAATCATGGTCTGTGCAAAGACCAGGCGTAGTTACAGTTCAGATACAAAGTACATGTAGATAATAGTCAAAAGAAGCATAGAAAATGCATGAGTGAGATGAGTACCCATAGTTCATAGTTGAATTATACCCATGGTTCAACACTCTGATTGGCTAATGTGGGCTAGGCCACTTTTCAGCTTAACATTTTAGTAGCAGTTGTACTTACTATAAACCGCCATGGGATGGCGGTGTTGCATATTGGCTTTCCCTCGGGACGCTGTTCTCATGGGAAAAGGACTGTTATCACCATTGTTTTGACTAGAGAAAAGCACATCTGTTGTTTACGTGCTTTTTGTTATGGGAAACTGCTTACAACATAGGAACCATTTTACAGGCTAGGATTTCATAGTGAAGGAATCCATTCGCTTGAATCCTACATAGAATAACTTTAACATATCTCTCCATGTAGAAATGCAGTCTTTACATCTAGGTGTTCAACACTCATGTTCCTCGAAGCTGCTAGTCTCAGGAGCATTCTGATTGTGGTATGTTTTACAACAGGAGCAAAACACTCATCGTAATCAAGTCCATATTTTTGTGAATAGCCTTTTGTGACTAGTCTAGCTTTGTATCTTTGTACTTCTCCATTTTCATCTTCTTTGGCTTTGAAAACCCACTTGCATCCTATGGCTTTCTTGCCAGTTGGTAGTTTTGTCAAAGTCCATGTTTTGTTCTTGTGTAGAGCTTCTAGCTCTTCTTGTGCTGCTTTCTTCCACTTGCTTGCTTCATCTGGTGGCATTTGCTGCACTTCATTCCATGATGCAGGTTCTTTTGGTAACGACGACCTTGCGAGGTAGGTGAGTCTCTCGGCTGGAACTTCTTTGTTGGGTCATGATGAGTGTCTTGGAGCAGGTTCAGGAGTGGCACTTGGTGGTTCAACCCCTTCTGCATCCTCCACCTCATCATCTGACTCTGGTGGAGTTTCTGCCTGGGCTTCTATCTCCCTCTGGGTCGGTGTGGTGGTTGTGTCTTCGGATGTTGGGCTAAACATCTCAAGCTAGTAACTGCTGCTGTTGGTTTCTGCACAGTCATCATCAGCATGACTATGGTAGCCTTTCTCACGTTCATCGAAGTACACCACTCTTGTTGGGGTTTATAAAATACCCAGAATTTACAAGTAGATTAATTATGGCTAGTGGTATCTAGGTGAGAGTTGATATATTCTGCAAGTCATCCAATTAGCAGCCATTGTAGAAGGTATGATGTGACTCATATTACAGGTGCTGTAGGTTAGCTGGGTGTGGCAGATAATTTGTTTGACCTATAATATCATTGCTCAGTTTATGTATATAAGCAGAGGAGATCTGGTGTTCTTTCTCTTCTCATTACTTCATCTCATCTGTATCTGTGTTGGACGTTACTGGGCTGTATTTTGGACTGCGTATGTATATAGAGTAAATAGACTATTTTATCTAATCTCTGCTTGAGTGTCTGTTTACTGCATAGAACATATTACTCTGATGTCTTGGAGAAGCACTGGCCGCCCCAGCATTGCGTGCTCTGACAACTCTTCATGTCCTTACTTTTCCTGTCTTTGGGTCCAGGATTCTGTATCCCTTGCTTCCTGGAGCATACCTGATCATGATGCCTTCTTCAGCTCTGGGGTCTAGTTTGGATCTCTTTTCTTTTGGTATGTGTGCATAAGCTTTGGATCCAAACACTCTCAGATGCTTTATGCTTGGTTTGCGTTCATGCCATAGCTCAAAAGGTGGTACCTCATTGGCTTTGGTTGGCAGTCTATTCTGTAAGTATGTAGCTGTTAAAACAGCATCTACCCAGTATTTGTCAGGCAGATCTGCTTCTAAAAGCATACATCTTACCATGTCCATTAGTGAGCGATTTTTCCTTTCAGCAACTCCATTTTGTTCAGGTGTGTATGGAGTGGTTAGTTTGTGTTCTATGCCTAGCTGTGTTAGGTATGTTTTCATGGTTTGTGAAATGAACTCACCTCGATTGCTTTGAAGGGCTTGAGGGGTTCTGTTGAATTTGTTGGTCACCATGGCTACATATGCTTTCAGCATGTCCGCTGTTTGGGATTTCTCCTTCAATAGGTAGGTCACACAATATCTGGAAAAATCGTCTATAAAGCATAAAACATTTATTTCCGCCCACTGATGCTTGAAGAGGTCCACACAAATCAGTGTGGATAAGTTTGAGTGGCTTAGTTGCCCGCCTTTTCCTTTCTTTGGGTATGGCTGGTCTTGTTGCCTTTCCTTTGATGCTTATCACACATTTTGATTGGCATTTATCATGGTTGCTTATTTCAAAATCTCTTACCATGCCTTCAGTTTTCATTCTTAAAATTGCATTAAAAATCACGATTTGCAAAACACCTGTGCCAGGTGGTGGCACTGTTGTTCTCCTTTTGCTGCCAATAGGCGAGGCTGACATCTGGTGGCAGTTGTTCACAGTGCACCTGGTAAACGCCATCTTTTTGAAAACCTGTAACGTAAATCTTTTTTTCACTGGTGACTTTACATTGTCCATTAGCATCAAAAATCACATTAAAACCTTTGTTGTTCAATGTTGAGACACACAGTAAATTGGCTTCTAAGTCTGGTACAAAGAAAACATCTGTTGCCATAAGATTGTTGTGTTCATTTCCATTGAAGCATTGCAATGACACACTTCCTTTTCCTTGAATCAAAATTGAATTGCCATCTGCTAATGTTATGCTTCCTTCTGGTTTTTCACTTAGCTCACAAAAGTCACTTTTATTCCCACATATATGCCTGCTGGCCCCCGAATCGATTACCCATCATCTGGGGCATTTGTTGGTATCAGCTTTAAGAACAGTATCCGCTTCATGAACAGTGTGTAAAGCTTTTTCACTTTTAAAAGATTTTCCCTTGGAAAAATCCTTCTTGTCCCTGCTTCTGCAAAACTTGGCAAAATCTATGTATTGTCGAAGAACATATGCTGGCGAAACGTTAGGAACCACAACTTCCAGAACACGGCCACACAGCCCGGAAGACCCACAACAGCCATCTTGGCAAAATCTCCTGGTTTCTTGCAAGCATTACAAACAATTGTCTATTTGGGCTTTTGATGAGTCACTAATGGCTCTAGCTCATGTTTACCCTTTGTTGCTAGGTAACCAATGTCTCTGCTAGGTAATCCATTGTTATGCAAATTATCTTGCCTCTGACATTCTGATCTAATTGCTCCCAGTAACTGAGAAAAAATCTTACTTTCTAAATTCAAACCAGCAACAAAAGGAAAAAATCTATTTGGTAACGTGCTTAGCAAAAAAGACATCTTAAGTTTTTCATTCATTAGATTCTGAACTGTGCTCAGCTGATCAAAGATTCCCTGTATTCTGATCAGGTGGTCATTTACATTTCCACTGTCTTCCAAATTACATGCATGCAGTTCTCGCAACAAAGAAATCACTTTCTGATCATCAGCTTCTGAATATAGGATGCATAAATTCTCAATCATTTCCTTAGCAGTAGAAATATTTTTAATCTCTGCTAATCTGTGATCTGGAAGAGATCTAGCAATGAGAATTTTAGCTCTTATCCTTTTTCTTCCATTGTTTATTGGCTTCCTCCCCATCCTCTGGTTTTGGTTCTGGTGAATCCAGAGCATCCAAACAGTCTTCAAAATCTAGCTGCATCCTTAATCTGAACAGCCATGCTGAGTAATTATCCTCAGTCAATTTTGGTACTGGGAGCCCCCTCCTCTTTCTCCATTGTTTAGAGAGAGGAAAAAAATTCTGAACTTAGCCTTTTAAATATGCAAGTGGCTTCCGTTTTTGTGGCTGTGAGACCAACAAAAAACTTTTCAAGAGATCAGTACTGCATTGGTTTGTACTGGGCTTGTACTGGGCTTGTACTGGGCCCATAACCCTTGATGGAGTCTTGAAGGTTAATAAAAGAACTCCAAGCAGCTAACAACAATCTTGCAGAGTAGAAGCGTGAACCAGCAGGGAACTTGCACTTTAAGCTTAATTGCATTCAGAAATAAATTCAGTCTTCACACATTAGTTAGATGAAGAAAAATAGAGATAGCTTACATTTATTCAGTAGATCTGGATACAAGAAGATTCATAGTAGATCTGCATGCAAGTGAGATGTAATGGACGAAAGCTGCATGGTGCAGCCCCCTTGCTTGCAGGTGTGCCCAAGGAGTAATGGAGAATGTTAATGCCCCAAACTAAGGAGGAGGAGGAAGAGGAAATCAGGTGACTCAGGTAACATCCCATAAGCACAGTAGAGATGCGTGTACTAGAAGACTCCCTATTATGCTTATGAGATGATGCTGAGTTGACTCCTGATAATCCCAACAATAACTGCTGTGAAGAATAAGAGAAGCTACTTCTTTATACCTTTATATCTTTCTTTATACCTTTCTCTTTTTTTCCTTTCTTCTACTTTTTTCTTATTGTACTTTTAGCTTTTTCTGTTATTTGTCTTTGTCTTGTCTTTTTCATTTTCTTTGTTCTATTTTAGTTTGTATTAGTTCTTATTACTGCTGTCAAAACTTTCAATACAAATTATACATATACTGTGTGTGTATGTGTGTCTGTATGTGTGTATGTGTGTGTGTATGTGTGTGTGTGTATCTGTATGTGTATGTGTATGTGTATGTGTATGTGTATGTGTATAAACAAAACAGTATACAGGTCCAGTTGCAAGCCAACAGTGGGGGTGATGGGGGACATTAATTGACAGAAAGAGCCGCTCAAGCCACAATTTCCTTGATACAGCTCTTACTATCAGCTTGACCATGTTGCTGAGTCATACTTCTTTCTTGGCTTGACTTTGCTCTTCTGTTGCAAAACTGCAACCTGTTGCAGGGCTCTGGACATTGTCATGTTCTGGACCAGCTGACTGAGCCTGCATCTGTGTCAGCTCAGAGCCCTCTTTTCAGCTGATTCCTCTTGTTCAGGCTGAGGCTCAAACTGGTGAAAGCACGTCAGCTTCTGCATCTGAAGACTCAGATGGATTCCTAACACAATGAGAGATGAGTCCTGAAACACAAGATCACAAACTATTTCTGAGCACATGCAGAGGGTCTTTCCCTTCCAGCTGAGCAGCTGCAACCAGTCTTCAGCCATTTTCCCATTAAAAGGAGGAGAGTTTTCAGTCTTCTATATAAAGCTGAAGTCCCACATCCTCTCATTCGTAGGTAAGACATGTGGAGTTCCACAGCTCCCTTGCTGGCAGGGATACATAAGGATCACACAACCTATTCCTTGAGATAGAAAAGCCCCCTGGTCTCTTCACTTCCATTCATTAACAGAGACAAACACATAAGGAGGGGGGACAAAAAAAGCAAGACGACAATGGTGATTGTTCCATAGAAGCCCTGTCCCTATTTTATGTGTGCTGTGCACAGCATTTGTAAGAAAGAGGCAAGGCTTCAATTGTGCAGTTTAGACTACTATTTTGACTTTTTTACCCCCCTCACTATGGACACCCCTGTTAACACACAAGGAAAAATCTGTCCTACTTTTTTCTCTCCTGTTGCTTACCATATGGAAGCTTGGCACCAAGCCCTGAATGAAACCATCTACCCACACATGCACACACAATAGCTTTAACCTTAATAAGAACAGGAACAATCCAGCAAAATATTTTGTAATTCTAGCAGTTGGTACAACAAATAAGAATACCCACAATTAGATTTTCATAGGAAAGTGAGCTCACGTGTGCTTCTCAAAGTCTAATGCTCCCAGACTAAGCAGGTCTTCAACGGATGCAGCCAAAATAATGGTGTCCATCCTTTGTGTATCAGAAAATACATAATTAACACAGTACATCATTTTTGGTTCCAAATGTATTATGCATTCAAATATTTTAATTGGAGCAGATTTTCACAAATTGCATTGAAAAAGGACTTTATTTAATCACTGCTTTTGGGGAAAGTGTTTGTATACTCTCCAGATAATTCAAATATTTATACGTAGAACAAGCAGATCATTGTTTAATTTATCTAGCAATGTTAACTTCTGATTGTTATTTTTTTAAATCACCTGCACACTTCCTTGAGAGTGAGTTCAGCTATAATATGTGGGGATTTCACCTGAGTGGCGTGGTTGGGTTGCAATCCGCCTTAGCACTTTTGGAAGGGCACTCAGCTTGGCGCTCAGCCGCTTCCATGTGTTCAGAGTATGTTCTCTTCAAATAGCTGCCCTGCCACCTCCCTGTTCAAGTTTGTCCTTTTCTTTCTGAAATCCCCTGAGTAAGGAAAAAATATTTATGGTGTCAGTGACATTCTCCTATTCAGGCATTAGGCTAGGTCATTGCTTTCCAAACTGTGTGTCGGGACACATTAGTGTGTCGGCTGCAGTGTCTGGGTGTGTCGTGGCTGCTGCTGCCTCCGAGCCCTGCCAGGATTCCACGCAGGTCCTAATGCCTGCCTTGTGCCTTGCTGCCTCCAAACCTGCTGTGATTCCGCGCAGGTCCTAGTGCCTGCCTTGTGCCCTGCTGTAAGAGAGTGTCGTGAAATGATGCCCTGCTGTAAGAATGTGTCACAAAACGATGCATGTCTAAAAAGTGTGTCACCAACATGAAAAGTTTGGAAAGCTCTGGGCTAGGTTAAAGTACAAAAGACCATGTAATGGAGGCACAGAGCCATTACTACCTTCAATCTCCCTCTTTGGAGCAAGAATGCTGAAAGAGAGGTCTGTTTGTGCTTGCTTGAGTGACAACAAAACCCCTTCTGGGCTTTCACACTGGACCTGAGGAAATGAGACGTTAGAGGGCAGGGCTGGATTTGGTGAGGATATTGGGCCAGGCCTAGTAGGGAAATG
This sequence comes from Charina bottae, assembly GCA_023362775.1. NCBI lineage: Eukaryota > Metazoa > Chordata > Lepidosauria > Squamata > Charinaidae > Charina > Charina bottae. The sequence goes on from JALMGJ010000003.1 coordinate 6,590,618, forward strand.
CCATGTGTTCCTCTTTCAGCCAGAATATGGTTGAAAATCACTAAAGCAGCACATTGCTCTTTGTGTGGAAGGGCACATTCATATGGGTACGTGTGTGTGAATGGTTTGCTGTTATCTCTGTGTGTGTGCTCCTACAGATTGCTGTCCATGATTACATCATCTGTTTGTGTGTGTGTGTGTGTGTGTGAGAGAGAGAGAGAGAGAGAGAGAGAGAGAGATAATGAAAGAATGTTTCTACTGCTCCTATATGTTGCTGTGATTATCTGTGCTTTGAACATGAAACACAAATGCAACTAAGAATATATCACAGGCAATCACAGCAAAACAATGACTGCGACACAGGATAAAGGGCAGACATGCATGGAAATAACATGAAGCAGCATTACATCTGCTGCAATAACTAAAAAAAATAAAAGCATCCTCTACATTCAAGTACCACATAGTTCTGTATCTGAGGGCTTTTTTAACACTTATTTTTCTAAGCAAAAGGAAAATACTTATAACTCAGCATAGTTTCTCCTTTCAGAGAGATAAAACCTTTCACATTTCAGAGAGATAAGCAGAAAGAGGTTTTCCTGCAAAAGGGGCCTTTACAGCTTTGGAATAGTAGAAATGCTTCCTTAATCCTCTGGATAAATGAATAGTTACTATCACCAATCTGCTCCTTGGTTGGAAACCTCTCGTATTATAAGGAGGATTGGGTTTACCTGATTTAAAATTGAATGTTGCAGGTTGCTGTTTGGTTTGGATGAAAGAGTGCTGCTGAGAAATAGAAGGCTTCTGGAATTAGAAGGACATGACCTGAGATTTGGGTGGCATGGATATTTGTGGTACGACAAAGTTAAACTTAAAGTTAATGTAGATCCCGGTACGGTGCTAACTCCTCTTTCCAATGCTGCCACACCTGAGCAAGGTTGGGAGCATTGAAATCTAGTGGCTCAGGGGGCTTCAAGCCACACCATGCATCCTGAAGTTGTTTCAATTGAATTGCATGGAGAAGTGTTTATTGGGGCATTGAAGTCAGAGACATCACAACTGATAATCTTGTGTTTCTGTATTAAGTCTTCCAACTAAAGCTTTGCTGTGTACTCAGAACTTTAATATTTCTGATGTTTTTATCAATCTCCTTAAATGTTTACACTGAGAAAACTATTTTGCCAGATAAGAAGCATGGCTTGGTTTTTAAAAGTGTTGGGTCCTTGTTACAGCCCAATTCTAGAACTGTTTATTTAGTAATAAAGATGTGCCTTATAGTTATGATCCTTCTCCAGGACTTATTAAGTCCTAGAGAAGAATTATAACTGAAGGGCATGTGTTTTGTATGTGAAAAGTCCTAAGTTCAATCCCTGTCCAAATAACAGAGAGACAGACATACAGATACAAATAGTTAAAAGGATCCAATGATATAGATGATGGAAACAAGGTCCCTGTCTGCCAGAGATCAAAGAGGGCTATAGTGGACTAGTTGGACAAAAATTCTGGCTACATAGGAAGCCACTTCAATGTTCATCCAATAGGCCAGGCAGAGGAGGTAGACCAAACTAAATGCTCCTTGGTCTGATATTATTACCTCCCAGGCATGCAGGAGACTGCAGAAATGTTGGCACAGATGAGAACTTACCTGCAAGAACAGATGGATGCTAGAGGACATCCAATCAGGATATGCACTAGATTTCATTAAAAATGCACTAGAACTCACAAGAAAAACAAAATATAGATTTTTACCATCCACTACCTCTGAAAACAAATAGAAACATCTCAAGATGAAGAAGGCAGCAGAGCTTTTACAGTACATTGAGACAATAGAGCACTCACCCACAGAAGAGGTCTTCTCTGCTCTGTTTTTATCTTTACGTTACTGAAGAAAAATGGAGATCGGAGACCCATCTTGAATCTCGGGTGTCAACATAAGTTCATCAGGCATTGAACCTTGTTAAACAGTAACATCAGTGGAAGAAATCATCCCACCAGACAATTCTCTTAATTTTGGTGGATTTGTCAGATGCTCACTACACATCCCAATCAGAACCTACCTCAGAGCTTTCTCAGGCTCACATACCAGAGCAATATGTTTCAGCTCAGAGCACTCCTCTTTAGTCTAGCATCAGCACCCAGGGTATTCACATAGATGATGACAGTTGTTGTGGGCTATTTGAGAACACAGGAGGTCTGTGTTAATGCCTACCTAGACAGCCTACTCTGTTGATTTCAGCAGTCAGGGTTGATTTCCTTTAGGATTGACTGATTTGACCTCCTTGCAGTCCAAGGGACTCTCAAGACTACAAGAGTAGGCTGTCTATGTTAATGCCTACCTAGACAGCCTACTCTTGTAGTCTTGAGAGTCCCTTGGACTGCAAGGAGGTCAAATCAGTCAATCCTAAAGGAAATCAACCCTGACTGCTCATTGGAAGGACAGATACTGAAGCTGAAGCTCAAATACTTTGGCCACCTAATGCGAAGAGAGGACTCACTGGAAAAGACCCTGATGCTGGGAAAGACTGAAGGCAAAAGGAGAAGGGGACGGCAGAGGATGAGATGGTTAGATAGCATCACCGATGTAATGAACATGAATTTGAGTAAACTCCGGGAGACGGTGGAGGACAGGAAGGCCTGGCGTGCTATGGTCCATGAGGTCACGAACAGTCGGACACGACTAAACGACTGAACAAGAACAACAACAAGACAGCCTACATATCCAAACACCCTTCACAGGAAAAACAGTGAACAGTCTCTAAACGCAGCTTTGTGGTAAACCTTGACAAGAACCTGTTGGCCCTGTCCAAGCAGCTGGTGGTGATCACTGACACAGAGAAAAGAAGGGTTTTTTTGTCAGTGGATGATTATATGGGTTCAAAGGACTTCACTGACAGAGGCAGTGCAAAACAGCATTCCAGGTTCCTTTTTCCAATGTATTCAAGCTACTGATAAACCACAGGAAAAGTAATTTCATTTCTATAGCCTCAAGCTAATTTTTTTAAAAAATATTTTGATTGAAAATTTGTACCAATACAGGTAAGAATACACATAATACAACTAATAACAATTATGAATAACACTAGGATAAAAAAATGATGGATAAAATTGGTTTTCAAATTGAAAAGAAGGTAAAATATTTAGGTATTACTATGATTAATATGAATTGTATGTTGTACCAGAATAATTACGATAAACTGTGGAATGAAATTAAGAAAGACCTGTTAAATTGAGAAAAGTTGAAATTATCATTGCTTGGTAGAATATCAGTGATAAAAATGAATGTATTACCCATTTTGGGTGGCATGTTTTTTTATGGTATGATAAAGTGAAAGTAAATGTAGATTTTAAGACTCATTACCTGAGAAATATGTTATTAAGAATATGGAACAAATATAAGCCTAGACTTTGCCCAAAGATATCATTGTTGACATCCACTCAAAAAGCTTTCTACAGAAGAAAAACAGCAGATAAGAACTATGGTTAAGATATGAAGATTTATTAATACAAGATAAGGAAGAAATTAAGATGGAGACAGGGGAACAATTAGCAACAGAAGGACATTCTTTTCAATGGTTTTCTTACAATTAGATGAAATAGAGGTTTAATATGGATAAAAGGACAATTGGAATTGAGAAGAATAAAATTGAATTTGAAATAGAATTATGTACAAATGATGATCATATAATAGCTAAAATGTATAAATTATTACTAAGATTCAAAACAGGAAGAACAGGTTAAAGACTGTATGGTGAAATGAACTGCACATTTTGGTTACGATATAAACATGGATATATGGAAGAAAATGTGGGAAGATGATGTACCGATGGTATATGACACCAGCTAAATTGTCTAAAATGCATAAAGGGGTATTAAATCAGTGTTGGAAGTGTGAAATGGAAGAGGGACTTTTTATCATGCATGGTGGACTTGTGAAAAAACAAAAAAAATTGGGTACAAATTCATGAAATGATGCAAAAGATATTACAGAATAATATCATGATGAAACCATAATTATTTTAACTGGGTTTTATGAACAAGGAATTAGAAAAGAAATATGGGAAATTAATATTATATATGGTAACTGCGGCAAGATTATTGTATGCAAAAAGTTGAAAAAGCAATGAAATGCCTAAAGTGGAAAATTGGATTATAAAACTAACTGAACTTGCACAAATGGCAAAGCTGACCAATTTGGTTAGAGAAAAAATGATAAAGACTTTTTTAAAAGACTGGGACCCTTATATGGACTTTTTGCTGAAAGAATTAAAAATGAATTGATAATTACGGGATTTGGGGATTAAAAATGAGACAGAGAGTTTGGTAAAAGTTTAAGATGACAATTACTCAATAGAAAGAAGGGCAGAAGGCACAATTATGTGGAGTCCTTGGTGCTCTCTGAGCCTTGTTGTTTTCTTGCAGACGTCAATCAACCAAGCAGCAAACAACAGCCCAACCAAGGAACTACCAAGGAGAGTACAACACCCCCACCAACACAGGCAGGACAAGCCATGGTATATAAACAGAGAGCAAGTCCCGCTCCCTTTCCGCACTGAAGATGTTGCCTAGCCTGGCAATGAAACGTCTGCAAGAAAAAAACAAGGCTCAGAGAGCACCAAGGACTCCACAGTTCAACCCTGAGCTACAAATATTCTCTTTGATAGGCACAATTATATTGGGTTTTTTTCTTTTCAATTCTTTCTTGTTTCTCTATTTCTTATCTTCTATCTTTGTTCTTGTTTGTTTTGTATATTTTAATACATTGAAAATTTCAAATAAAAGAATTTTTTTAAAAGAATAACTAGTAAAAATTATTTATTTAACTATTTATTAAACAGATTTATAAGGCCGTCCAACTCACACACGGTGACTCAGGGCAGCTTACAGAATTAAAAACCATAAAAACACAATAGACACCCCCTGGCGCCAGCAAACACATTCATATCAGTATGTCGATGAAGGTTCTCAGTCATCCAGGTGGAACAGTCTGTGGCTTGAATCATGTCAACTGGATTTCTATTTTCTCAGTAGAAACATTTCACTCCTTATCCAAGGAGCTTCTTCAGTCATTCATTCATATCAGCCACTTGATTGGCTCCAAAGCAGCCTGGGGTCCCCAAGCCCGTTGACAGAACCATGTCTTCAGGGCCTTCCAGAAAAGGAGCAAGGAGGGGGCGAATCTTATATCTGGGGGAATGGTGTTCCAAAGGGAGGGAGCCCTTTTCCTTGGCCCCACTAGATGTACCTCCCTAACTGAAGGGACCCGCAACATATCCTGCCTCCACGCTCTGGTGGGCCAGGTGGATGTAACTGTGATGGAATGTGTTCCTGAAGGAGGGGGTGATGTGGTGGATTCCAGCTCTGCCACTGGTTCCCAGGGAGGGAACACATTCCAGGCAGATAAGCACCTTCACAGCCTGGACTCTGTTGCTGGGAAAGTTAAGAGGTTCAAGGTGGCTCTGCCCTGGGGCCTCTACTAGGCTATTTACACTTAGGTTAGTTGGGTAGCTTTGGTTTGGCAAGGTTCTGTCTATATGGTGAGAACAATAAAGAACTAGAGCTGGAAAACATCGACTCAGCATGGTTCTTGGCCTGGCCCTGACAGTAACTGGGGAAAGACGGTCCTGCAAATAACCTGGCCCCAAGCAAGGTCACACAGCCACCCTAGAAACATATTTAAGGATTCCCTTACAAACTTTGCTCAGACTAAAGAAGCTTCTTGGATAAGGAGCAAAACGTTTCCACTGAGAAAACAGAAATCCAGTTGACATGATTCAAGCTACACACAATTCCACCTGGATGACTGAGAACCTTCATCGACATATGGCACCCAAAGATGAGCTGCTGAGAGAATGCCTAAGACAGCAGCAGACATGGGAGGAAGTTCCAACAGAGGAAGTGCCCTGGCAAGACAAGACCCTGAATGGGATGTACCATTGACAGATAGCAGAGGTGGATGATCTTGGGAAATCCTACCAGTGGCTGGAAAAGGCTGGACTAAAAGACAGCACTGAGGCACTGATCGTAGCAGCACAAGAACAGGCACCATGCACCAGATCCATAGAAGCAGGGGTCTACCACACTAGACAGGACCCAAGGGGCAGATTGTGCAGAGAGGCCTCAGAGACAGTCCAACACATAGTGGCAGGGTGTAAGATGCAGGCAGGAACAGCATACACTGAACGACACAACCAAGTAGCTTACATTTTGTACAGGGCTGCACGGTGTATGGGCTAGCCCCTCCCAAGTCCAGGTGGGAAATTCCACAGAAGGTCATGGAGAATAACAGGGCTAAGATCCTGTGGGACTTCCAGATACAGATGGACAGGCAGGTACTGGCCAATCAGCCAGACATCGTGGTAGTGGACAAAGACCAGAAGACAGTGGTGATGATAGATGTAGTGGTGCCAAATGACAGCAACATCAGGAAGAAGGCGTATGAGAAGCTGGAGAAGTACCAGGGCCTGAAGGAGGAACTAGAGAGGATGTGGAAAGTAAAGGCCAAAGTGGTCCCAGTGGTGGTAGGAACACTCGGGGCTGTGACTCCTAAGCTGGGAGAGTGGCTCCAGCAGATCCCAGGAGCAACATCAGAGCTCTCTGACCAGAAGAGTGCAATGCTAGGAACAGCTAAGATACTGTGCAGAACCCTCAAACTCCCAGACCTCTGGTAGAGGACCCAAGATTGAGGAAGACACATACCACCCATAGGGGTGAGAGGGGAGGGAGGGAGGGAGGGAGGGAGGGAGGGAGGGAGAGAGAGAGAGAGAGAGAGAGAGAGAGAGAGAGAGAGAATGAATACTATATTGGATATAGTAGGATAAGCTGGTAATATGGTGGTGGTTTCCAATGCTAGCTGCTTCAGAACATATGAGTTATTTAACTTAGACTATCCTTCCCCAACCTGGTACCTTTCAAATGGGTTGGACTACAATTCCCAGAAGTTGAATAGTAGGCTAATATATCTGCAGGGCATCACCTTGAGGGGACATAAGACATGGATGAAAAATTATGTGCAATTAAGCCATCAATGCAGTTTCATCCAAAAGACATATTGACAAGCATAACAAAGCAATTAATTGCCTTAACTAGCCTTAATTCACATTCAGCTCAGTATCTGCAACTAGCTACCAGAGTGAGGCACAAATTTATGGGCCTATCAAGCATCATGTTTGAATCCATACATATACAAATAAATAAATAAACAGACCCAAGAACAACTCCTAAGGAGAATGTGCAAAAATATGAGAGCAGGGCTTCCAATTCATTGATCATTTGTCTGGAAATGATTAATTAAATTTAATAAACATACATGTTAACAAATTCTCAGTATCAGTGACTTCTTGAAATATTGAAGTAGGTAGAAATAGCTTAAATTTTTATGAAATACATATCAACCTATCTGTCATGTTTCCTTTTTTTTATTCCCCATTTGAGGAATATACAAACATCAAATCATCTCTCAAAAGACTTTTTTTTCCATTTGGAAAAAGTTGATTTTTGATTGCAACTGATCTATTTCCCAAAAGATGCTTTCAAATTGCAAAAAGCCTCATGAAGTTGTATTACTATGGCTTGATTGTTAATTATATCTTTATTTTATGCTGCATGTCTAAAGATGGTACATTATATCATCTCTGTCCCTGAACAGTTCAGCTGTTTCAGCTCAACAGGCTACATGCAAATTTTAGTTTCATGTCAATACATCTTAAAAAGAGAAACAGAACTAAGCAAAGGACGATGTCCATAATGCACCATTGGAACAGAAAGGAGAATATATGCCATGCAAGAAATGTTGCTATGAATTTTATTTATTTATTTATTTATCATATTTATATGGCTGCCCAGCTCACACAAAGTGATTCTGGATGGCGTACAACAATTAGATAGAATAGCAAATAAATTAAAAACAATCATTATAAAAAGATAAAAAGTAATTATTAAAATAAAAATATTATCAAAAATTTTAAAATATACAAACCCCACAGAGAGAGCAAGAATATCAATCACAGTGGAGCCATCTAAGAATGTCTCTGGTTCCCAAAAACCTCCCAGGCCTGATGACATAACCAGGTCCTGAGGGACTTCCTAAACAATAGCAGCAAAGGAGCAAGCCTAACTTCAAGGGAGAGAATGTTCCACAGAGAGGGAGCCACGTCAGAGAAGGCCTGTCTCCTGGGACCCACCAAATGCAAGTCCCTGGCCTATGGAACCCGTAGCATACAGTACCTTCCCTGCCAGATCTAATGGGGCAGGCTGATGTAATCAGGGAGAGGCAGTCCTTCAGATAACCCATCCCCATGCCATGAAGGGTTTTAAAGGTCCAAACCAGCACCTTGAATTGGACCCAGAAGCAAACTGCAAAACTCACAAAGCAGAGGTGTAATAAAATGTGCTCTTCTAGGAGCACACATAACTGCCCACGCCACCGCATTCTGCAACAGTTGAAGCTTTCGGATACTCTTTAAGGGCAGGCCCATGTACAGCACATTATAGTAGTCCAATTAGGAAGTGACTAGGGCATGAGTAATTGTGAGCAGGACCTCCTGCTTCAGGAAGGGGCGCAATTGGCAGACAACACAAAGCTATGCAAAGGCCCTCCTAGCTACAATTGCCACCTGTTCTTTGAGCAGGAGTCACGAGACTAGGAGGACCCCCGGATTGCGCACCAGGTCTGTCTGGGGCAGTGCCACCCCATCTGGCACCAAAGATGGCATAGTCCTAGAACCAGTAGGACCCAAAACCCAAAGCCACACAGTCTTGCCAGGGTTCAGTTGAAGCCTGTTGTTCCCCATCTAGACCCTCACAGCCTCCAGGCACCGGGACAAGGTATTCACAGCATCACTTAATTCACCAGGGGCAGAGATGTATAGGTGGGTATCATCAGTGTACTGATGATACCCCACCCCGTGGCAACAGATGAGCTCACCCATCCACCTCATGTAGATATTAAATAAAATAGGGGAGAGCACTGAACCCTGAGGCACCCCTCTTCTCCCCAATCATCACTAATGGGAATCGACCCTGGAGAAAGGAGGCAAACCAGCGCAACAGCATGCTGCTCACCCCCAATCCCCTAAGCTGATCCAGAAGGATACCATGGCTGATGGTATCGAAAGCCGCTGAGAGGTCAAGTAGGGCAAGGATAGATGCACGACCTCCATCCTGCCCACACCAGAGATCATCCAAAAACGCAACCAATGCCATTTCTGTCCCATACCTGGGTCTGAATCCTGAATGAAAAGGTTCCAGATAATCCACTTCATCCAAGGCCCTCTGAAGCTGTCAACCACTTTCCCCAAAAAGGGGAGGTTAGATACTGGACAAAAGTTGTCCAGTATGGTGGGATTGAGCAACAGCTTCTTGGGGAGGGGGCACACCAAGGCCTCTTTAAGAGGTACAGGAACAACCCCTTCACCCAAAGAATTGACCACCACTAGACCCCACTCACATGACACCCCCGGGCCACTTTCATAAGCCAGGAGGGACATGGATCTAAAGAGCTGGTGGCTGAGCTCACAGTTCAAAGGACCCTGTCCACTTCCTCAGGTCCAACAGGTTCAAACTATTCCCAGATAACCGGGTAAGACTCCACCCCAGATATCTCCTCCAGAACTGCAACAAGACCGGTGTTCAACTGTGAGAAAATCCAAGCAACTTTATCCAACAAATGCTGAGTAAATTCCTCAGCATGCCCATGCAAAAGTTTCTCTGGGCCCCCTTCACCCAAGAGGGCTCATGTCACCTGAAACAGGCCTGCGGGGTGGCAATCTGTAGACGCAATAAGGGTGGAGAAATACTGCTGCTTCGCCACCCTTACTGCCACAAGGTAGGCCTTAATAGCGGCTCTAACCCATGTTTGGTCGAGCTCGTCCTTGGTTGAGCACCAGTGACACTCAGATGTCTGTTCTCTTGTTTCATCTCCCTCAGCTACTCTGTAAAGCATGGGGAGTGATGGGATCCACAGAAGGGGAGAGGTCACATGGGCACGATCTGATCCAAGGCCTCAGCCTCCCCCTTATTCCAAGCGACAACCAAGGTTCCAGATGGACCACGCAGCAGATGAACAGGAACAACCCCCCAGCTCCCTCTGAAACCCATCCAGGTCCATCAGTCACTAGGGGCAGACCATTCTAATGGATCCAGCCTCCCTGCAGTGGATAATGGCACTAAAGAATCCCATGGAAATCAGGGCATGATCTGACCGTGACCAGAGAGACACAAAAAGCTCCCCCAATTTCAGATCACACAGCCACTACTCCGACAGGGACACCAAATCTGGAATATGACCACTGTCCTGTGTCGGGCTCTGGATGTTCTGGGATAGGCCCATGGCCATCATGGTGGCCATCAACTCCCAAGCCACCTCAGATCCCAATCCCAGAGAAGGCAGAATGAAGTCCCCCAGAACCATATGTCTGGGGAACTCCACTGCCAACCTAGAATTGGAGTCAAGAAGCTCAGGCAGGGAGGTTGCTATGCAGCAGGGAGGCTGGTACTAGTAGTTTATTAATTGATTAGTCCTGTGACCTTATCAATAAAATAAAATAAAATAAATACAATACAAAGATAAAAATACAATAATAAAATACATAAAGTCAGAAATCAGATATATGAATCTCCCTTACAGGATACCCCAATTTGTTCAATGTATTGAGTTCTAATGAGTGTGCCTTAGTTATAAACATAGCAGTCCTACGTACAATATGCACATTTGAGCCCAGGAGGAAATAAGACAGTCTGTGGTTTGGATCCCAGTGTGATGTTGTTTCTAATAAGGATGATAGATATTTATGCCTAATGGGTGCATATAATTGGCAATTGAACAAAATATGAAACATATTTTCAATGATTGGAGAACCGCATATGCAGGTTCTCTCGTGATATGGCAAGTGGTGGAAGCGCCCATATTTGGCCATGGAATCCAGCAACTCAAATCTAGCTCTAGAATAGGCCCTTCTTAAAGTTTGTGGAAGGGAAGAAAAAGATAGAAGGGAAGCAAAAGGCAAGGGAGAAAGGGAAAGATATAACCAACTGAATGCAGATTTCCAGAGAATGGCAAGGAGAGATAAGAAGGCCTTCTTAAATGAACAATGCAAAGAAATCGAGGAAAACAATAGAATAGGGAAGACTAGAGATCTCTTCAAGAAAATCGGAGATATCAAGGGAACGTTTTGTGCAAAGATGGGCATGATAAAGGACAAAAAAGGCAGGGACCTAACAGAAGCAGAAGAGATTAAGAAGAGGTGGCAAGAATACACAGAAGAACTATACAAGAAAGATCTTAATATCCCTGATAAATACGATGGTATGGTCACTGACCTTGAGCTGGACATCCTAGAGCAGGGCTTTCCAAAGTGCCGCTGCTGGCAACATGCCAGCAGCGCTGCGGCAGCAGCAGCGCAGCGGCGGCACGGCGGTGGCATGGGGGCGCGCGTGCACGGCGGCAACACAGGAGGGCATGCGGCGGCGCGTGCACGGCGGCGGAGGCGCAGGGGGACGTGTGGCGGCAGGCACATGGCGGTGGCGCGGGGGCATGCGGCGGCGCGCGCGCACGCGGCGGTGGCGCGGGGAGGCATGCGGCGTCGCGCGCACACGGCGGCGGCGCGGGGGTGTGTGCGGCAGCATGCGTGTGTATGGCAGCCGCGGCAGCGGCTGCTGCTGCCACCGTGCATGCGCGCGCCGCCACTTCCGAGTGGTGTGGCGACACACCACGCTGTGTGGCGACACACTTTTGTGTCGCGACACACAGTTTGGAAAGCTCTGTCCTAGAGAGTGAAATCAAGTGGGCCTTAGGAAGCATTACTAACAACAAAGCTTATGGAGAAGACAGTATCCCAGCTGAGCTATTTAAAATCCTAAAAGATGATGCTGTTAAAGTGCTGCACTCAATATGCCAACAAATTTGAAAAACTCAACAGTGGCCACAGGATTGGTCAGTTTACGTTCCAATTCCAAAGAAGGGCAATGCCAAAGAATGTTCAAACTACCGTACAATTGCTCTCATTTCAAATGCTAGCAAGGTTATGCTCAAAATCCTACAAGCTAGGCTTCAGCAGTATGTGAACTGAGAACTACCAGAAGTGCAAGCTGGGTTTCGAAGAGGCAGAGGAACTAGAGATCAGATTGCCAACATTTGCTGGATCATGGAAAAAGCAAGAGAGTTCCAGAAAAACATCTACTTCAGCTTCATTGACTACGCTAAAGCCTTTGGTTGTGTGGATCATAACAAACTGTGGCAAATTCTTAAAGAGATGGTAGTACCAGACCACCTTACCTTTCTCCTGAGAAACCTGTATGCGGGTCAAGAAGCAACAGTTAGAACCGGACATGGAACAACCAATTGGTTCAAAATTGGGAAAGGAGTATGACAAGGCTGTATATTATCACCCTGCTTATTTAACTTATATGCAGAGTACATCATGAGAAATGCCGGGCTGGATGAATCACAAGCCGGAGTTAAGATTGCCGGGAGAAATATCAACAACCTCAGATATGCAGATGATACCACCCTAATGGCAGAAAGTGAAGAGGAACTAAAGAACCTCTTGATGAGGGTGAAAGAAGAGAGTGCAAAAGCTGGCTTGAAACTCAACATTAAAAAAACTCAGATCATGGCATCTGGTCCCATCACTTCCTGGCAAATAGAAGGGGAAGAAATGGAAGCAGTGACAGATTTTATTTTCTTGGGCTCCAAGATCACCGCAGACAGTGACTGCAGCCATGAAATTAAAAGACGCTTGCTCCTTGGGAGGAAAGCTATGTCAAACCTAGACAGCATATTAAAAAGCAGAGACATCACCTTCCCGACAAAGGTCCGTATAGTTAAAGCTATGGTTTTTCCAGTAGTAATGTATGGCTGTGAGAGTTGGACCATAAGGAAGGCTGAGCACTGAAGAATTGATGCTTTCGAGCTGTGGTGCTGGGAAGACTCTTAAGAGTCCCTTGGACTGCAAGGAGGTCAAATCAGTCAATCCTAAAGGAAATCAACCCTGACTGCTCATTGGAAGGACAGACGCTGAAGCTGAAGCTCAAATACTTTGGCCACCTAATGCGAAGAGAGGACTCACTGGAAAAGACCCTGATGCTGGGAAAGACTGAAGGCAAAAGGAGAAGGGGACGGCAGAGGATGAGATGGTTAGATAGCATCACCGATGTAATGAACATGAATTTGGGTAAACTCCGGGTGACAGTGGAGGACAGGAAGGCATGGCGTGCTATGGTCCATGAGGTCATGAAGAGTCGGACACGACTAAACGACTGAACAACAACAACAAAGTTTGTGGAATACTCATTGATAGATACTTTTCGGGTTGAAATATAATTTTATTCTTAGCCAACCATCTTAAAGATCTATTTTTAGTTAATAATTCCATGTCAGTTTGTGCACTAATATCCAGGACTTGCTGTTTAAAAATTTCCCTTGCCTGGGAGACCATTGAAAGGAAATACTGAATGGAAAACCCATGTCTTAAAATAACTTCATAAAGTTGGCTGATCCAGGAATTGGGCTGTGCCATATTTATCAGTTCCATTAAGCATATTTTGGGAAGTCTATCAGAATCCATTTGTTGGATCTTCAGCCAATATGTAAAAACTTTAATAATTAAATGACTATGTAAGGAATGGATACCTAATTCTGCTCTGACTGGAGGCTGGTACAATAGCAACAGTCCCAATTGATCCCTAGAGCCCAACTTAATGAACAGGGTCGCACATCCAGGGACCTGTGGCGCAGCACTCCTGAAAGCCATTAGGGATTCCCAGATGACAATCACCACACCCATACGCCTGCCCTGGAGTCTTGGCTGATGCCACACCTGAAACCCCGCTGGACAAAGCTACCCCCCTTTCCAGACCCAGCCAGGTCTCAGTAATACATGCCAAGTCAGCCCTCTCTTCAATTATTAAATCATGAATGATGGAAGCCTTATTGCAGACTGACCTGGCATTCAGTAGCAACAGCCAGAGGGCCGCTGAAGGTCTGCTGACCGGGCACCAGAATTCATAACAAGGTAATTATTTTTTTTGGATACTTCTTCTATGGGCCTGTTTTACACTGTAAACTTTCTCCTTCTACTAATACACATTTATACCAACACTTGTTGTTGTTTATTCGTTCAGTCGTTTCCGACTCTTCGTGACTTCATGGACCAGTCCACGCCAGAGCTTTCTGTCGGCCGTCACCATCCCCAGCTCCCCAATGGTTGAGTCTGTCACCTCCAGAATATCATCCATCCATCTTGCCCTTGGTCGGCCCCTCTTCCTTTTGCCTTCCACTTTCCCTAGCATCAGCTTCTTCTCCAAGGTATCCTGTCTTCTCATTATGTGGCCAAAGTACTTGAGTTTTGCCTTTAATATCATTCCCTCAAGTGAGCAGTCTGGCTTTATTTCCTGGAGTATGGACTGGTTTGATCTTCTTGCAGTCCAAGGCACTCTCAGAATTTTCCTCCAACACCACAGTTCTTATACCAACACACATATATCTTTACACATGCACACTTATACATTTGCTTCCTGTTTCTGTGACATATGTATACACGTATAAACAACTTTAAATTACATACTTAGGCTGCATTTATATTTGTTGTGAACAAGCTAGTGTAGTAGTGCTAAACCATAAATCATGGACTCACTCCCTTCAGCTTAATGTTATGCATGAGTGTACCTATTATGAGATGTTAAATCACATGTATATACTGCAGTTGAAAGTTATTACTAATTATTTAGAAGCAATGCTTACCTTTTTCTTGCATGCATGTATGCCTGCACGTGTGTGTATTCCCAAGCAGACTGTCATATATCTTGGTCTCTCAGTTTCCTTGATGGACCATTTTGATAATAGCAAGTCCTAGAAATCCTTGACTTCACTATTTCATCTTACTATTATTTATTACTCATAGACATTTATATTGATGTATCTTCAGCTCAAGCCCAGCATGTTAAAATTTCATTTCCTCCCACAACCCCCTAAATGGAAATTACTACCATTATAGAGTACTTGTATCCTTAACATTTTGCCAGCAGTGCATTAGCTGTCCAAGAAGCAGTTTGAAAATAGGTATCAAATTTGATACTGGAATTTCAGAATGTTTTCACTGCCTGGCAGAATCCAATCCCTGTCTTTTGAATTTGACTACTAATTAAAGGAAGAAAAAAAAAAGCAATCAAACTGAAAATTAGGAATCCTGTTCAGGAAAATGGGAGAAGACTGACAGTGCCCTGAAAAAGGAAGGGCACTGGAGAAGGGCAATAAGAGCAATAAACATCCCACATGTGATATCTGTCAACTGTCACTGAGGCCACACTTAGAGATGAGCCAAACCCCCAGTTCGGAGCTGCCAATTGAGTTCTAGTCACAATAGAAGGAGGAAGCAACAGCTTGAAAGCAAAGATATTTGCTATTCCACCAATGCACAGAATTCTTCTGAAGATTTCTTGCATTTAATGCAGGCAGGCAGGCAGGCAGGCAGGCAGGCAGGCAGGCAGGAAGGAAGGAAGGAAGGAAGGAAGGAAGGAAGGAAGGAAGGAAGGAAGGCTCATTTGTTATGAAACAAATGTGAATGTAATAAGTCAATGCCACATGGCACTATTCATTTATTTTCCTCTAACCACCAGAACAGATCAATTGAAAATTATAAGGATGGAGAGAAAATGCAGTTTGAGTTGAATGCCTTTTAATCTAAATTCAGGATATCAACTGTTGCTGTCATGGAACAAAAGAAATACTCTGAAACATGGTTAGCCAAACTCTGGGGGTGTGCAACTGTTTTGTTCCAAGGCTTTTGAACACAGCTGGCTTGGGACTTCGAAGTTGGAATCTATGATATCTGGAGGGCACCAGGATGCAGAAGTCTGCTTGAGGACATTAAAAACTCCTTTGGAAATGTGCTTGTTTTGTATTATTGACCAACTATTAATGTTCTGAGAATGCATATTTTAAATAGTATTTGGACTATCTGTTTTCCTTCTTTTTCTCCTTGTCTGAAATCTGGCCAATTATTTTGATAAGTAGAATAATTTAAGAAGATATTCTACAGACAGCATGGGAAACTCCAGACATTATAGAAGGGGGAACAAAATAAATGAAATAATGAACAAATAACAAAGCAAAGATTGTTTTGATAACAAAAATGAATGGAATAGCCAAAAAGGAAGGAAAGGTCTTGTTTATCCCTATCCCAGTTTGGTTTAATTTTCTTGAGAATAACAATAATTAGTGCCTAAATATCCAGATGCCTATCAGCATTCCACTACTTTCAGTAATATGTACTTTTAGTAATTGTGCATCACCATGCATAGCCAGTGCTATGCTATGCTCAGTATGTCTGTGTCACTACTCTGAGATCAACTTTTACAATTTAGCATATTTCTCCTTTAGGTCACTGTGTAAGTAAGCAGTGATCTGATGCTCTGTCCATTAGGTACCAAACATTCTGTGTGCACACATACGCAATGGGGAAGAGGGCTGCCACAGGATCCTTACAGAACATTTTCTCCACTCTCTGTAATTTTGTAAAAGTACAATTAGGAAATTTCCCTTGGAGATGGGCAGTCTCTTCAAGCCCTGCTCTGGATCAATGAATCTGCTTGATTAAAGACTCTTCTCCTTGAAGTGCAGCCCAGTGGGTACCATGCCTGCAGGGAAATAGATTCAAAAATGGCAAGCTGCAATTGGTGCAGGTGGGGGCATGGGGGGTCTGTATAGCAAAATAACTCCAATGTGACTCTTTGGAAACAATCTGAGCCAGTGTATCTCTTTACTCAATACTGAAACAGATGTAGAGCAGCTGGGTGGTAGCTAATTGCCTCTTCTACATGCTCAGCTTTTTCAAGTAATTGTGTTCCCTTGTAGCTATAAAATTGTAATTCTATTCCCCCTGAAGCATCAACATTTCTGTGTGCTTGCGCTTTCCTAAAGCATACTGACATTTGAAAATACCTAGTCTGTTGACATGCAGGATAATTACACCTTTGGATAATAATGCTTGGTGTTTAAGTAATACTTTATACAGTATCCAAAGCACTTCATTTTCACAATCCTAACTATAAAGAATGTATTTAACATGGCTTAGCATTATATATGAGCCAGGCCACTTGGGTTGCTGCAACAGATTAGGGTAGGTTAAAAATCAGAGTTTGCAAACCCAAACGCAGAACTTGTTATGAGGCATGTTCTGCATGCTGATGATAAACTATTTTGCATCAACCTTCCACAATTTGGTGTCTTCCCACTATCTCCCAGGATGCAACTTTTAGAATTCCAGGGTAGGCTGAGGATTCCAGAAGGTGTAACCCCAACACATCCAGAGAGCATTAAGTTGAGAAGGAGGGCTTACATGTAATGTCATCAACAATGAAAAGCAGGCCCATGTTCTATGCAACTTCCTGCCCTAAATATAGTGAGTGAACTTTGCCTGTTCCATTCTATAGTTGACTTGGGGCAGTTCCAGTGTTTTTGTCTCCCAAGCTTTCAAAATGGCCTTTTCACCACCCCAGAAAGGTCTTCCTTGCTGGCTGGTGAACAACTTCATGAGCCAACAAGTACTGTCTCCATCTGCCAAAGGAGGAGCATAACAATCAGCGTTATAGCCAGTGCTACACCCCATCTCATCCTTGCTTCATTATATTTGTTTTGTGACAAGGAGGAAATTCCACTAAAGAAGATATGAAATGACAGCAAGGTGCCATGGTGTCTTGTCATGGGAAGAGGGAGGCTGTTTCCAATGATGGTACAGGAATTCTTGCCAATGGAAAAATGCCTACACCCTGCAGCCCTTCCACAAAGCATCTTCTCTGGAGCAGCAGCTGAGCTAGAATAGCTTCTCAGCTGCAGGAGATGCCACCAATTGCAACGAGGACACAAGGGCATGACACTGATCCCAGATTGGGATAGCCCTTATATGCAGAAGCTGCCTGACAGAAAATATATCTGATTTCAGATACCTATGCAAATTGGCCCAAATCTACTCAGGATTTGGCAGAATTTAATGTATAGCTCTCATCTTTCAGGCCAGCAAATGAGATAACAAGGATCCAATAAGCTGCTTCTCCATGGAGCCCAGATATATTCATTTTCCATCACTCCTGGCTTGATGTACTGTATATGTTTAGCTAAGTCATATCTATTGTTAATTTCTAATGGTATGCAGTAGAACATTTTGGGTGCAAGCCTAAGTCAAATCAGTGACTCTCTGAATTAATTCAAGAAAAAGTGAGTTACTTTCCATTCAACAAATTGGGGTTAATAGTGGGCCTTGCAATCTCTCTATTCTCCTAATAAACCTGTCTAATCTGGCCCATTTTCTTTTATTTCAGTTTTCTTCAATCAGTTCCTTCAATGAAGAGAGCTTGTAGCAATGATGGATTTATGACCCCAGGAGAGCTGGCTATGTAATTTGGTACTAGAGCCAGATTCTGCCACTAATTGCTAGAATTTATATTTCCAAGGAGAATTCAGCTGAACCTAACAGAACTTTCTTCTGAGTAGACAACATGTGAAGAGTCACATTGCTCAGCTGTGATTCTGTTTATAGGAAGAGCCCAGCAGACAATACTGAACCAAAATCTGTTTCAGCAGAAGATGAATGGAAGCTCTCTCTCAGGCCAAAGCATGCCCAAAAGTCCTTCTGGAGTGTTCCACGTTTTTTAAGGAGCACTACAATAAATTGGAAAGAATGTCTGCAAGTACCAGTTTACAGTTCTCAAGGGCAATTCCGACAGCTGCATCTCCAAATTTATTTTTTATCCTATTTTCCAAGTAATTTTGTACATTTTGCCCTGGATGGATGACAACTCCTTGAACAAAGGACAGAGAGGGGTGCAGATTTCTGGTGGATTTTTTTTTAACAGCTTAGCTGCCAAGAGCACAGATGTTAGAGGTTGTGTCACAGCAAGGTGCTAAAGGCTGCACAAAAATGTTAGAGAGCATTAATTATCTCCCTACAGCTGTTCTTTAACCCTCTGCAACTCAACTTTCAATTACTGCCACAATAACAGATGAGAAATGGAATTCAGGCAGAATCACCGAGGAGACGAGTGAAAGGTTAACGTGGAAGGAAAAGCACCATCCAAACACTATTTCAAACTGCTTTTCTGAAGAAAGGGCTGCATCTCCATTTAGAATTCAGACCCCTGAGGGGAGAAGTGGATATTCACACAAATGCTGCCGGTTGAGGAAATCCACAACTGGTGGGACTGAAGAATGCACTACTGAGGCAATTTTGGAATTTAAAATGTAGCTTGGTGCTTTCTGAGAGGTCATGTATGTTGCAAAGGTTTAGACAGTTACGTATTTATTTATGGAATCATGCATGAAGCACTTGGGCCCTCAAAAGCCCTCTAAGGCAGCCTAGAAATGTCATTTATCTGTGCTTTAAAAATAACCCCACGATTCCCCTGCAAACAACTCAAATTGGATTGCACAATGTAAATGCAGAAAAAGAATGGAGCATATTGACAAACTAAACAAAGCAGCTGAAACAGACAAATAAATAAAACTAAACTGAACTAACACTCAGGAAATAAAATTAAGCAACACCACAGGGATAGATTCTCACTTCCAACTGAATACAGGAAGACTAACCTTTGGGGGCCACAAACGATATGTACAGCTTCTGCCTTGTGTGTGTGTTGTCACAGAAGCTGTGCTTCTAAAGGCAACAATGCACACAAGCAGCAGCTGCTCTTAACCAGCATCTTGAATTGCAGTCAGGAATTAGCTTACTCCCAAAGCCACTAGCAGCTGATAATGTGACACCTCTGCTGCACAAGCTGCATTGGGTACCAGTTTGCTTCCAGGTACAATTCAAGGTGTTGGTCCATCCATCCTTGCTCTCTTAGATCTCTCAGCGGCTTTTGATACCATCGACCATGATATCCTTCTGGGGCGGCTCAGGGAGTTGGGGGTGGGCGGTGTAGTTCTGCACTGGTTCACCTCCTTCCTCCGAGGCCATTCCCAATCAGTGATGATAGGGGAGGAGAGATCTGACCCATGGCCCCTCTTGTGTGGGGTGCCACAGGGTTCGGTGCTCTCCCCTCTCCTGTTTAACATCTATATGAAGCTGCTGGGTGAGATTATCCGTCACCACGGGATGAAGTACCATCTATATGCTGATGATACTCAGCTGTATATTTCCATTCCGGGTGCAGTAAGTGATGCGGTTGCCGCCCTATCTCAGTGCCTGGAGGCTGTGGGGGCCTGGATGGGGAACAACAGGCTTCAGCTGAACCCTAGTAAGATGGAGTGGCTGTGGATTGATGGCCACTCAGGATCTAGGAAGTTGTCATCTTTGGTTCTGGATGGGGTGGCACTGCCCCATTCGGAGCCAGTGCGGAATATGGGGGTTCTCCTGGACTTATGACTCCTGCTTGAAGAGCAGGTGGCAGCCGTGGCCAGGAGGGCCTTTGTGCAACTTCGGATTGTGCACCAGTTACGCCCATTCCTGGACCAAGATGCCCTCTGAACAGTCACTCATGCCCTTATCATCTCCCATATAGACTATTCTAACACGATCCACATGGGGCTACCCTTGAGGAGCATCCAGAAGCTTCAACTGGTCCAGAATGCGGCCACACGGACAGTTATTGGGGCCAGAAGATCGGCACATGTGACACCTCTGCTGCGCGAGCTGCATTGGGTACCAGTCTGCTTCCGGGTACAATTCAAGGTGTTGGTTATCACCTTTAAAGCCCTACATGGCATAGGGCCAGTTTGCCTGAGGGACCGTCTCATCCCCAGAACATCGATCTGTCCCACCTGATCAGTCAGAGGGGGCTTGCTGCGGACCCCATCGACTAAAGAGTTCCATCTAGCGGGGTCCAGGAGGCGGGCCTTCTCTGCAGTTGCACCCGCCCTTTGGAATACCTTACCCCCAGAGCTGAGGCAGGTTTCCTCTCTCCCAACCTTTCGGAAAGACTTAAAGACCTGGTTCTGCCGGCTTGCCTGGAAGGGAAATGCCAACAGTTCCCCTTGGGGATGGCTGGTCCCATGAAGCCTCCCAGTATTACTATTTTTAACATCTTTTATACTTGGAATTTATATTATTTATTATATTGTAACTTTATATTTATGTTTTAAATATGTTTTATTGTGAACCGCCCAGTGTCCCTGATGGGGGAGATGGGCGGTAATATAAATTTAATAAAGAAATAAAGAAATTATTTAAAACACCATGATTGCAATGATCCATATGATTTGTCTACAAAAGATAATACTAGGTGGTCTCAGCAAACAGTGTAATCCAACCAGACTATCTGGTAAAACTGTTGACCAACTTTCTTCTCAAACATGGATAATCTTGAATATGGATTCTAATCCATGATCAGTCAAATGCATAATGAAACTTCCTCCACTGTTGTGCTAGTGTTTCTTCTCCATTTATTGCCCACAAGTTCCATTAAAATCCGAGTTACTAAATATCCTGCAAAATACATTTTCAGGAGAAATCATGCTTTTCCCCACTCTCAAAGGCAATGAGGCCACAACAAACTCACCTGTCTCACAAACATCAGAAATCCATCTAGAACTCTAAACCTCCACAGCAAACTATCTCAATAGCTTTGCCAACCCCAACAGGGGTGATACGCCTTTGTCTGTCTGGAGAGCCCTAAAAATGTCCAACCTGCATTTCATTCAGTATAGTGCTGAAAGGGTTCAAAGCAAGATTTATACATAGTTTGTCTTTGCTGGAACTGTCAAAAGTCAATGTAGGTACATTTCTCTATACCAAGACCTAATTTTCTGCCACTTGCTTTGATTTGCTGTTCCATCTTTCCCATTTTCTTGATTTAACATCCAATTATTTCTTGTCCTGTTGCCAGAAAAAAATAATATTTCATAAACTCTCCTAGGCTGCTTTTTTTTTAGATACTGTTTTAAAGGCAAATTTTAGCAGATTTTAAAACATGCATATCATTATGATCGGAATCTGGCATTCATTGCTGTACATTAAGTGTGTCTGGCTTCTGATCCTTAGGCAGCTGTGGGAAGTAAATAGGGTGGTTTAGAGCAAAGGAGAAAAATGCTTTTCCTAGTTGTATAGAAGGAGCTTCATATACAGTACTCCAACATACATACATCCTTTTTTTTTAATCCGTTCAATCATGTCCTATTCTGAGAGACTGCCTGGACAAGTCCCTGCAGTTTTCTTGGCAAGATTTTTTGAAGTGATTTGCCATTGCCTTCTTCCTAGGGCTGAGAGAGAGTGACTGGCCCTAAATCACCCAGCCGGCTTTCATGCCTATGGCAGGACTAGAACTCACAGTCTCCCAGTTTCTAGCCCGGTGCCTTAACCACTACACCAAACTGGCTCTCACATCCTTATTTACAAGCATCTTACTTATCTATGTTTCAGGCACCTGTTCATCCTACCCTCAAGTTAAAGACCATTAGTGGGCAGCTAGGACCACTGAATGGAGCAGAGCTTAGTGCAGCAGAGCAATAAGCACACACAGAAAGGAGTTTTTATCTTAATAGCATTAATGAGCACGCTAGAGAAATATAAGTCTTTTTTAAGCACATAGCCCACCCAAGCATAAAGAATTACATGCTTAGACAACGTAGGTTACAAAAAGAGTTCTTACTGTTTATTTGGTCCAGTTCAGTTACATCCATTTTCGTTTAGAAATTATTCTTCTTTGGTTCTCTAAACTTTGTGGACCCCTGGCCCTATGTTGCTGCCAGGGCTGCATGGAGAAAAGGGGGGAAAGCCTCCTGAGTTGAGGCCTAGCACATGGCCTCTCCATGGAAGGACCAGCAGCCGCATGGTCCTTCTTCTCCGGTGGAAGAAAGCAAGAGAGAGAGAGGAAGTGGGAGGGGCAACGAACAGCTTCCTCAGGAAGAAGCACATAGAGAGTTTGCCTCCTAGAGCAATCACCCATATGCTAATGAGGCTTGCTGATTTGCTGGAACCTCCAACACAAATCACATCTGCTTGGTAGAATTTGATGCTTTCTAAAATGTGAGCATGCAACAGATGATCACTAAGGTTCCCATTGTTTCAGTCTTATCCAAGTCCCTTTAGTCTCTAGAAACTAGGCTTTTGAGTGGGATGAGTATGTGTATTGTCTCTAGTTTACATGTATATAAAATGCATGGGCAAGAACACCATGATCCCTTGTAGCAAAGGGAGAAAAGAGAAACATGGCTAGTGTGTAAGCTTGACTCTCCACCAACTGTTATTTATCACGCACCCATATCATCCTGGTAACTGAAGTGTTTTCATCCCAGCTAGCCATGAGTAAGAACTGGTGCTTGAACTTGTCTTTTTCCTCCTCCTCTTCCTCCATTTATTTTTGTTGTTATATGAACTGAACGGATTGCTTCGGAGTCCTTGACCTTGAGGGGCGTTTGGATTGTTGTATTCCAGGAGTCTCAAAGTTGCAACAGCCTAAACGTGTGGAGATAAAACTGGTGGGGAATTTAGTCTTCTGGCACCTTGGCAAGTACCTCCATTTTCCTAAATTTTTAGGAGTCTGGTAAAAGGGGTGTAAGTCCATTTCTATTTCTGACCATCTGGTTGGCTACCTGATGAGGAGCCAGCATCTGTTGTGGCCAGCTAGCTGGTTGCCTTACGAGGGGCCAGCATCTGTATTTTGGCTATCTGGCTGATCACCTGATGAGGAGTCAGCATCTGTAACTGTTCTGATCATCTGGCTGACTACCTGACAAGGAGTCAGCAATCTGTAAACCATTCTGGTAAGGTCAGAACATCTGTGTCTGTTCTGGTAAGGACAGAGGATAATAGAGGGCAACCCAAAATGGGAGGAGGTCATAGTAAAAAAAGAAAGAAAGAAACCCAACAGACTGTACCCCATTGGAATGTATGTTAAAGCACTGGGCTCTGTTAGGAGGAGGAAGTGAAACAACAAAAAGTTAAAATTAAGTTTTACTGTCAATCTGCTTGGCCAATATATCAACTAGAGGATGGGGCCAGATGGCCACCTGAGGGAAATTTAAACTATAATAACATTTTATAATTGGCTTAGTTTTGTAAAAGAAAAAAAAACTGTTAAAGTTTTTTTAAAAAAAAATGCCTGGCCATGGTGTAACTTGAGAGCTCTGAAAATGTCTGCCTGCAAGGTCTCTGGTCTGTGAAATCTTTTATTTTCTTTTTCTTGGTGGGTTGTTTTTTTTCCCTGGTTGGTCCGAGTTTAACTCAGCGCCTCTCTTGCAGGAGGAGAGGGCAGTTTTCAGTGGCACCAATGTTTGTGTGAAACTATTTTGCAATTGCAATAGTTGTTTGTTGACAAATGAGCAAATGGGATGAATGCATATATGTGAAAGTGTTTGTGTTTTTGTGAAGAAAGAAAGATGATATGAAAGTGCAAATTGATTCTCTTGTTAATGTTCCAAAAGGCAAAAGAAGGGTTGCCTGAAGTTTTAAAAAACAAGAAACTTATAGAAAACAATGTAATTCGGTTTAATTCCTTTACCTTACCTAGCTAACAATTCGTAAATTTTTCACCACCGGTATTCATTAATGACAAATAGTTAAGAGGCTGAGGAAAAAGGGGGAGGGATTGCACACATAGGGGATTGTCGATAATGCCTTCACTTACCACCTCACCCAGGACAGCCACTTGGCATTTTTTTGTTCAGATTTTTAAAACTCCCCAGCCTAGTTGGGCTGACTGTGTTAGTTTTGATAGATGGTTTTTTTTAACCCCAAAGGGAAAATGGTTATGCAAAAGTCAAGGGAGAAGGAGGCAGCCTGAAGGGCGAATGTGACAAGGGGGACCCCAGTTGGGGCAAAGGAAGGAAGCCGAAAGTGTGGAAGGAGAGAGAGAGAGAGAGAGAGAGAGAGAGAGAAATCCCCATTGATGGCAATGAATGCAAGTGACTCAGAAAAGGGGGAAGAAAGACTTGAATTTTTTTTTGTGGCAGTTTTAGCACTGGAAACACCCCATTGTTGCAACATCGGAAAAGGCTAATTGGTTTTTCTTTTTTTACATCAATGGATTGTGTTTTGGGAGAGAGCTAAGCTTAGCAGTGACTGGCAGTTCGGGGCCTGATCCTGTTGCCTGAATTTGCAGCAAGGTAAGTAATGGCCTGGCCAAGAAGAGGTTTCTTTATGTAACTATTTGTAACTGTTTTCTGTTTGTAAGTATTTGTCTCTATATATATTTGTATGTGTATTTATTGAGGGACATGTTGCAGGTTGCGTGTTTGTGTGTGTCTATGTGTGTATAACATGAACATGTCTTGGGCTGAAGAGAAAAAAATTAAACAAAAAACTATTTGAGTCTGTCCCTTTAAGAAATTGAATTTCTCCACAGTAGGGGAATGCTTCGAATTTTTTGGAATTCCATAGCTCTGGCCAGGCTACATGTCTTCCAACCTTTTGGCTATGCAACCCTTTCTGTTATTTACTGTGAATGGTTGGACTCAGGATTTGATTGTGCCATGTGCCCAGTTATTCACACTTCATGTAGGTGTGTAACTTTTGTGTATGTTTTGTAAGTTGAGTACACACAAGAAGAAAGTTGAGGGTTTTGTTGTTTGTTGTTTACCATATAATCTTCATTGTACGACATGTACATGCCATCTTGAATGTTTGCCACCCTCGAAAGGGAAAGGGGGAGGACAATTGATTTCCTATGAAAGACTGTGCATACACACATGAGAAGCTCCTTCTATCTGTGTGTGTTTGTATCTCCCCTGGTTTGATTTCATGATGGTTCTTTTACCCCAACTGGGCTGCACTTCTGTGTGTGTAAGTTTGTATAAATCTCCCCTTTGCTGATCAGGGCTGTTTGTCTGCTTTCCTACTTACAAGTAAGGAACTGAATGATGGAATTTTGAAGGTTAATAAAAGAACTCCAAGCAGCTAACAACAATCTTGCAAAGTAGAAGCGTGAGCCAAAAAGGACTTGCACATTAAGCTTAATTACATTCAGAAATAAATTCAGTCTTCACACAGTAGTTAGATGAAGAAAAAAATAGAGATAGCTTACATTTATTCAGTAGATCTGGATACAAGTAGATTCATAGTATAAAACACATAATCATCACCGGTTCTTTGTAGACAATCATTATGGAAATGGAAATGTCTGTGTGCAAGCGAGATGAAAGGATGAGAGCTGCATTCTGCAGCACCTCCTGCTTGCAGGTGTGCCCAAAGAGTAATGGAGATTGTTAATCCCCAAACTCAAGAAGGAGAAAGGAAGTGGAAATCAGGTGATCCATGTGACATCCCACAAGCACAATAGAGATGCTTTTACTAGAAGGTCCCCCTTATGCTTATGAGACAATGCTGAGTTGACCCCTGATAATTCCAACACTGAAGACTGTATGTGCCCCAGTAGGCTGTGCTTGATGGACCTGGGAGAGTGTGTATTCTGACTGACCTGGGATCCTATCTTCTCTTTTTCTTTTATTATTGAAATACATAGAGAAACAATGGCTAAAGCATGTTAGTGTTGTTGAATTACAACTGATAGATGACATGGGGAAAGGCTTGTGTGTGCCCTGTTTATGTGGTGTGGTGTTTGGGGCTTGGGAAAGTGTGTGAACTAATCAGTTATAAATTCTCTTTCACTCGCCTTGGAAACCCTGTCTGCTGACTTGTCCAGCTGCAAAGAGTGGACAGTGTGTTCTATCATGAGTAAGTGACTGGCTGGCTGCTACCTCTCCAGAAAAGCTTCAGCTATGAGCATTTAGAATGAGAGAAGACCCTGCAAGGACAGCCATCTGTACCTGGCATCTGGCTTCAGCCTTTCTCCTTTTTTTTCTCCTTTGTGCCTACACTCCTTGTAAGCTCAAACCCCTCTTGGGCTCTGCAAAGTTTGCCTGTTTCCTGCCCACTAGTTGCAAGACCAGGACCAGAGGAAGAGAAGGAGGATGGAGTGCTTCCAACGAACACCAATGGGAGCTGAGCCACCAAGACTTCTACTGGACTTTTACCAACTGTGCTTTATAGTGTACTGAAACCTGTTGCTTGCTTTGCAAGTCTGCCTTTGACTGCTTTGAGTCTGCACCAAGATTTCACTGAGTGTCTACATGTGCAGAGTGCAAACACTGTGAAATTGAGGCTCATCTTTACACTTTTGGGACTGTTTGAAATTATAGCTTTGTTTCCAGTGGCTACAGTTGTAGGCTGACCATATTTCCTTGAGACAAAAACGGGACCCTAACCTACCCACAGTTCGCTGGACAAAGTGGGTGTGCGTGCGCATGCACGCACTCTGTCTAACAAAGCCTCGCCAGCAGCGCGGTCCCTGCGGTGCCCCGGCAAACGGGGCGGGTGGGCGCTCTCTCATTGCGAACGGGACAAAATTGACATTTTTATTAAAATGATGGGACGGTCGGGAATTGTTTAAAAAACGGGACTGTCCCAATCAAAACGGGACGTATGCTCAGCCTATACAGTTATGTTGCATGAACTAATCATGTTGGCTGGACTGTCATCCCAGTGGCTGACCATTTGCTACTCATTACAGGAAGCTCCCCCTCCCACCAACTCACTGACCGTTTGCTACCCAAGGACAGAAGCACAAGGCGAAGAAGGACTCGCCCCCTGTGCTGTGTCTGCACCCTGCTCCCAGATAAAACCTGATAGAGCTCTGCCACAACACCAAGATGCTGTTCCAACTTATTTTTGTTCTTGTTTTTCAATTTAAAGACTGAGACTTTGGGAGGGTGTTGGGAAAGAATTTGTTGTTTGCAGATCCATTGTTTGTCTCTTTGAATGTTACTTTTGCTGTAAGTAGATAACCAATTTGATTTGTATAGACGTGAGAGTTGGGAAGGTGAGGACAGAACATTGTCAGTTGGGTAAGGGTAAGTTATATGATCTTGAAATGGCTTGAGAGAGAGTTGATGTTGAGTGTATCACTGATAGGAAAAACGTAATCAAATTGTTTTGTTTTCAGGTGTGCCCTGTTGCTGTGATCCCAATACCTGGACCACTGATTAAGTAGCAGGATTGTCAGCCTCGCATATTCGTCTCCCATGCTTTTGCCTTTTATACACGTGTAGGTTGCTGGTCTGCTCTATTTGGCTCCAGAGACTTCGCCTTCTGCATTGCGTGGAGAGAGCTGATAACCCTGTGGAACATTCCGTAGGGAGGGGGGATCTTTGGAGTGGGAATTGGTTTGTTATGGCTGGGCTTTTATGGGTGTTTTTTGCCATTGCTTTGATAAGGCTTTGCTTGGCGGGAAAACCGTTATTCGAGGCTTCTGCTGCCCTGAAGTGTACTAATCCTGAATAAATGGATCCTTTAGAGTAATTGCCTGAAGGTTCTCTTTGTTGGGAATTCTGACACTGGGGGTTATCACAAGGATGGACATTGGGGTGAACCTGCTGCACAAACATAGAGTTATACATTTGGGAACCACCCCATATATTTTATATTTGTAAACACACAAGTACCTTAGAGCCCTAGGGAGAGGATCCTGTAAGGATAGAGGATACTAGAAGAATAAGAACATCACCACCTTAGCTGGAGTTATTAGCAGCTAAATGTTCTAAAATGGTATCACATCAATGCTTAATGAATCATGTTACTATTTTGGCTTTAGCCTCCAAATAGAGGGTTTGTAAGTTACTGGATTTGGTTTATATGTCCATAACTCAAACATAAAGGGAGATGCTATTAGTTTGGATTACAGTACCCCGGATTGGCTTCCAGGTTATAGTGATTGGTTTATGTGCTTAACTCTAAGGAAGCTGTACTCTGGAGTGGCTCTCCTTATCTTTGGTCTTTGGAAAACCCCTTGTTTGAATTACAGCAAAGGAACGTATTGTTTTGAGAATACTATTACCACATCATATATACATTGCAGAAAGTATCCATAAATGTTTAATTATAGTGTTGCTTTCCATGATCTCACTGACACTAAAAGTAAGTAAAGAAGAATACCTACGTTTTGGTTGTTTATCCATCTGGAACCCTTCCACCATGAGGGAGTGTGGAGAGCCAGTTTGGTCTAGTGATTAAGGCAACGGGCTAGAAACCAGGAGCCTGAGAGTTCTAGTCCCGCCTTAGGCATGAAAGCCGGCTGGGTGACCTTGGGCCAGTCACCCTCTCTCAGCCCAACTCACCTCACAGGGTTGTTGTTGTGGGGAAAATAGGAGGAGGAAGGAGTATAAGGTATGTTTGCTGCCTTGAGTTATTTATAAAAATAATAAAGGTGGGATAAAAAATTAAATAAATAAAATCAAAGGTACCCCCTGTATATATCTAAGCTGCATCATTTAGATTGTTAAGGCACAATCATGGATGCGCAGACTTTAAAGCAATGAGTTGTTTCAATTTAACTGATAATTCCCAATTGATTGAAACCAACCTTGGAAAACTTCAGGAAGTAGTCTCTAACATCAAGGTTAGTCAGGGGCCAGATTTGTCTTGGCTCACATCTTGGCTACCTAAGTCTATGAAGGTTCTCAGTCATCCAGGTGGAACAGTCTGTGGCTTGAATCATGTCAACTGGATTTCTATTTTCTTAGTGGAAACGTTTCACTCCTTATCCAAGGAGCTTCTTCAGTCTGAGTAAAGTTAGTAAGGGAATCCTTAAATATGTTTCTAGGCTGGCTGTGTGACCTTGCACCTGGGGCTAGGTCATGGTTATTTTTGAGATGTTTGTTTCTAAGTCCCTTTATCATCTAAAGGAGGATCGTTAAGATTACCCTGCTGCTGTTGAGCTTGTGAAATGGTCTTAATCTTCCTAGGCACAGAAGACAAAGCAGGAAGGAAGATAGGGGAAAGGTTATGCCTGAGGCCCCCACCTCTATTCAAGGAAGGATTTTCCAAGTTGGCATGAATGGATTCCTTGACCCCTCTCTCAAACCACCTATCTTCTCTGTCTAAAATGTGAACATTAATGTCCTCAAATGAGTGTCCTTTTTCCTTTAGATGAAGATAAACTGCTGACTCTGGTCCTGTGGTGTTACTTCTCCTGTGTTGGGCCATCCTCCTGTACAAAGGTTGTTTGGTTTCTCCAATGTAGAGTTCAGAGCACTCCTCACTGCACTGGATTGCATACACTACATTGCTTTCCTTGTGTTTTGGAGTTTGATCTTTGGGGTGTACAAGCCTCTGTCTCAGTGTGTTGGTGGGTTTGAAATATACAGGTATGTGGTGTTTGCCAAATATCCGTTTGATCTTTTCAGACACGCCAGCCATGTAAGGAATGACCAGGTTCTTCCGTTTACTCTGAGTCTCAGCCCTATCTGTCGCTGTTTTAGGTCTGGTAGACTTAGATTTGGTGAAGGCCCAATTTGGATATCCACAGGCCTGCAGAGCTGTTCTCAGATGCTGCTTTTCATTCTTTTTGGAATCCATGGAGGTGGGGATGGTTTCTGCTCTGTGTGACAATGTCCTGATGACTCCTAGTTTGTGCTGCAGTGGATGGTGGGAGTCAAACATCAGGTATTGATCTGTGTGTGTGGGTTTCCTGTAGATCCCTATTTCTAGCTTGCCACCGGTCCCAATGAGGACTTCACAGTCTAGGAATGCCAGTCTGTTGTCCTCGGTGTCTTCTCTGGTGAAGCTAATGTTGGCATCTATAGTGTTTATATGGTCCGTGAAGGCCTGTACTTCCTGGGCCTTGATTTTGACCCAGGTGTCATCCACATACCTAAACCAGTGGGTGGGCACCGTTCCCTGGAATGTGTTGAGTGCTTTCTTCTCCACTTCTTCCATGTATAAATTGGCCACAATGGGTGACACAGGAGAACCCATGGCACAGCCGTGCTTTTGTCTGTAAAAGTCACCTCTGTATGTGAAATAAGTGGTGTTAAGACACAGGTCCAGAAGATGGCAGATCTGGTTTGGGTTGAGATGGCTTCTCCTTTCCAGGGTGCTGTCCTCTTCTAGTCTCTTCCTGACAGCGGATAGAGCATGAGTGGTGGGGATGCTGGTGAAAAGGGAGGACACATCAAAGGAGACCATAGTTTCATCTGTATCCAGTTTCAGGATCTTTGCTTTGGAAACAAATTCTTCCGAATTATGGATGTGGTGTTCAGAGTGTCCAACTAGAGGTGCTAGTATGGTAGAGAGGTGTTTGGCAATGTTGTATGTTACCGAATTGATGCTGCTGACTATGGGTCGGAGGGGTGTTCCTTCCTTGTGGATCTTAGGAAGTCCGTAGATGCAGGGGATGGCTTCTCCAGGATACAGACGGTGGTAGGTAATCCTATTGATGGGAATTCATTGAAGAAGCTCCTTGGATAAGGAGTGAAACGTTTCCACTAAGAAAATAGAAATCCAGTTGACATGATTCAAGCCACAGACTGTTCCACCTGGATGACTGAGAACCTTCATAGACATATTGCCATACATTTTGGGGATGAAACCCTGAAGTTGGTAAGGAAATTCGAGAAGACAGCAAGAAAGGTGGCAGACTATAGAAACCACCTACGTTTTAACCTCAGATGCAGACAACAGAGACTCATCCCGACAAGCCTACGCCTGCAATCTACAGTTAAGGGTCACAGAGCAGATCAGATCCTGCAGCAGGCACAAAGACATCTTCTAAATGAAAGAATAAGGCAAGTCCACTTCACCATTGATGCCCTGCAATACAATTTTGAAAACCTTCACCAGGAACTCACAGCCACCCTTCCTGACCCAATCCTGGATAGAGTTATTCAGCTTGGCAATAAAGTACAGCTGGCCCAGCATCACAAGACAAAGGAGAGGCAAACTAAGAAATTTGACATTCTTCTTTCTCGCAGCAAGCAGAAACAAGGAACTGGAGAAACTGCTGGGAGGAACAACAACAACAGGACCACAGAGGACAAAAAGAACATGTGGGTGAAAAATCTCTCAGACAGAGAACTTACCCAACCAGAGAGAGATGTCCTAGCCAAAGGTCTTAATTTTGCCATCACTCCCAAGCAAGTTCCGGTTGTGGAGCTCATTACAGCCACAGAATCTGCCATCCACAACAACCACCTACCTTTTGAAGAAGCAGAACAACTCCGGCTTAAAATATCTGCAGCTCTGTCCAGTGCTCAACCTCCTCCCCCCAACCTTACCGTCCAAGAGAGGAGAGCCCTGACAGCCCTCAGCAAAGATGAAACCATCACCATTTTACCTGCTGACAAAGGAAGATGTACAGTGGTTCTAAACACTGCAGACTACCACAATAAAATTACCTCACTTTTGGAGGATCACCATACATATGAAAAACTGAAAAGAGACCCCACCAACAATTACAAGAAAAAGGCAATAGACAGTTTGAAACAATTGGAACATGATGGCTCCATCGATAGGATTACCTACCACCGTCTGTATCCTGGAGAAGCCATCCCCTGCATCTACGGACTTCCTAAGATCCACAAGGAAGGAACACCCCTCCGACCCATAGTCAGCAGCATCAATTCGGTAACATACAACATTGCCAAACACCTCTCTACCATACTAGCACCTCTAGTTGGACACTCTGAACACCACATCCATAATTCGGAAGAATTTGTTTCCAAAGCAAAGATCCTGAAACTGGATACAGATGAAACTATGGTCTCCTTTGATGTGTCCTCCCTTTTCACCAGCATCCCCACCACTCATGCTCTATCCGCTGTCAGGAAGAGACTAGAAGAGGACAGCACCCTGGAAAGGAGAAGCCATCTCAACCCAAACCAGATCTGCCATCTTCTGGACCTGTGTCTTAACACCACTTATTTCACATACAGAGGTGACTTTTACAGACAAAAGCACGGCTGTGCCATGGGTTCTCCTGTGTCACCCATTGTGGCCAATTTATACATGGAAGAAGTGGAGAAGAAAGCACTCAACACATTCCAGGGAACGGTGCCCACCCACTGGTTTAGGTATGTGGATGACACCTGGGTCAAAATCAAGGCCCAGGAAGTACAGGCCTTCACGGACCATATAAACACTATAGATGCCAACATTAGCTTCACCAGAGAAGACACCGAGGACAACAGACTGGCATTCCTAGACTGTGAAGTCCTCATTGGGACCGGTGGCAAGCTAGAAATAGGGATCTACAGGAAACCCACACATACAGATCAATACCTGATGTTTGACTCCCACCATCCACTGCAGCACAAACTAGGAGTCATCAGGACATTGTCACACAGAGCAGAAACCATCCCCACCTCCATGGATTCCAAAAAGAATGAAAAGCAGCATCTGAGAACAGCTCTGCAGGCCTGTGGATATCCAAATTGGGCCTTCACCAAATCTAAGTCTACCAGACCTAAAACAGCGACAGATAGGGCTGAGACTCAGAGTAAACGGAAGAACCTGGTCATTCCTTACATGGCTGGCGTGTCTGAAAAGATCAAACGGATATTTGGCAAACACCACATACCTGTATATTTCAAACCCACCAACACACTGAGACAGAGGCTTGTACACCCCAAAGATCAAACTCCAAAACACAAGGAAAGCAATGTAGTGTATGCAATCCAGTGCAGTGAGGAGTGCTCTGAACTCTACATTGGAGAAACCAAACAACCTTTGTACAGGAGGATGGCCCAACACAGGAGAAGTAACACCACAGGACCAGAGTCAGCAGTTTATCTTCATCTAAAGGAAAAAGGACACTCATTTGAGGACATTAATGTTCACATTTTAGACAGAGAAGGTAGGTGGTTTGAGAGAGGGGTCAAGGAATCCATTCATGCCAACTTGGAAAATCCTTCCTTGAATAGAGGTGGGGGCCTCAGGCATAACCTTTCCCCTATCTTCCTTCCTGCTTTGTCTTCTGTGCCTAGGAAGATTAAGACCATTTCACAAGCTCAACAGCAGCAGGGTAATCTTAACGATCCTCCTTTAGATGATAAAGGGACTTAGAAACAAACATCTCAAAAATAACCATGACCTAGCCCCAGGTGCAAGGTCACACAGCCAGCCTAGAAACATATTTAAGGATTCCCTTACTAACTTTACTCAGACTGAAGAAGCTCCTTGGATAAGGAGTGAAACGTTTCCACTAAGAAAATAGAAATCCAGTTGACATGATTCAAGCCACAGACTTGGCTACCTAACTTTGACTGGCTTCTAATTGTTGAAATCATGGTTTGCTGCTGTTTGCAATACTTTCCTGTATTATGGCTTTGTGTGTCCACCAGGTTAGAAGAGGAAATAAACTTATGGTTAATCAAGAGTTTCTGAGCAATGAACATTACTTCTTTTCCCTTCAGGGGATGGATTGCCAACATTGTGAAGACTATGACTCTTAACAGTAAGAGTCACACTCTTGATAGTAAGAGTCAAAGTCTCAAAAGGGGGAAATGATGAGGCAGTAAGCATTAAAAAAAAGCTTCTGGCAGCTGCGCAGTAGAGACACCTTTGTAAGAGTTCACTAAAGTTCAAGAGTTGGCAACACCCCTAGGTGGAGACTCAACATTGTAATTAGCTTTAGTAATGTGTGCATAGTAGGGACGTGTGCAAAAAGTTAACAACATACATGGGCAAGAGTAGGGACATGTGCAAAAAGTGACAATGTGCATGAGCAAGAATCAGGAGTTAGATGATGCAAATTAGTAGCTAGGTAACCGATAAGGATGGTCTGCAAAGGAAAAAAAGCAAAACACGTAAACATGCTAAGATAGTAAAGCAACGCTGGCACGTCCTAGACTGAGAATTCCACAGTTTGCGTAGTTTATCGTTTCAAGGCTGAAAAGCTGCTTTTCACTTCATATTTTGTTGCAAGAATTTTACTTTGTATCTCATTGCAGAAATGTATAAAAAGTTTGCTAATCTGAGAGCCTTTGTGCTTGGCTTTGGAAAATTATTCCCCTTGCACCTTCTGTGCAGAATATTTTATCTCCACCCTTGATGTGTTTTATTGGGCAAAACTGCATGCCAGGCTACGAACCCAGAGTTTTTGGGACAACAGAATGATGCAAATATTATCCCACTCTGAGTTCTTGATCTGAAACTATGTGTAATGCCTGCACATACTCATGCATGATTATAAAGAGGAAAAAAATGAATCTCTGGGTTTATTTTTATGGCTTTTCAGCTTCAGTTCTGGCAAATGGCCTAAAGGATTAAGTCTGATTTATTTATTTTTACTTATTCAATTTATACACAGCCTTTCTGCTCAGACAAGCACTCTATTCAGGCCAATATCATTCCTGCTGAGTGGCAGACAGTGCTATCAAAGGCTGAACAAATAACATGCAGAAGCAAAAAAATGCAGGAGCAATTTTTCAAAATTGCAGAATTAACTGTATCTCCAACATATCAATCAATCAATCAGATGGCTGGCAATTGAAATAATATTTAAATACAGTTTTTTACATGTAGTGCTACTATTTCTGTATGAGTCTTTTGAAAATGTTTGTGTAACTTGCCAAGTCCCACATCAACAGGAAGTTGATCCAAAGATTGCTTGCACTTCTGGTAAGCTGTTAGCAAAGCCTTCCCACAGAGGCATTCACACTCTAGGAATCCTCACTTCTGCCCAGAAATTTTTTTTCAGCTGCTCTCTAGAAGGTGAGTGCAGCAGTTATCACTGACATGTTGTTCTTCTGTATTGACCAGCTTGCCATAATTGGGAGCTGTGAAATATACTCTAGTTTTAACATCAGTCGGGGTTGTAATTTTTTCCTTTTATAAAGCAGCCTGAAATGATTTTTTTTTCCCATTGAGGCAAAAATGGGAACGGAGCAGGTCTGTGACATGAAATTGATTGTTTAAGATTTCAGAACCAGCATCTGCTGAGTGGCGTTCTAGATCAGCCATGTTTGGCTTCCTTGGAACTGTATCCGAACCTTAACCTTGTAAATGAAATTAGGTTGTCTTTAAGTGCTAGCTTGCCTACTGACACCTTGTTCAGCAACAATAATGGGCCTGCCCTGTATTCTGTTTATGTTAACTCTGCCCTGTGTATCCTAGACCTCAACTCTTCTCTCAAAGAATCTTGCAGTCTTATGGTTTAATGCTTTCTACTCATGACTTCTTCCTGACAATGGTGCACCCCCAACACTAATAGAACAATAAATAGAAGTTGTTCATGTGGCTGACTCCCTCTGCCTAAAAAGTGCACACTTTGGCACCTTGGATTTAGCTATCAGAGTGGTCTTTGTTTATAGCTTAATAATCCATCTGGGGACAAAGCTTTGAGTAATTCCATAGCATATCTCTAGATACAGCCTTGCAAACATATACTCACTCTATCTGCATGACACGCTCAGCTCTTAACGTCAATGAGTGTGTACACAGCAGAATTTCATCCTGTTGAAGCTCTTCAGTTGGAGTTTCAAGCTTAGAGTGTCATTCAAACCCAAACCAGGCTCCATCTTGGATCATTCATATACAGTTGCTGTAAATTAAGCATCTGGGTTTAGAGAACTGAAGATGACAGCCATTTGGGGTTCAAATAATCAAACTTGCAACCTCAGAGCTATGTGTAAAATGGTGCAATATAGCTCCTTGCTGGCACTTATTATAAATGGATATGCCATGCAAATATAATCGGTGACCAACCCCAAGGGCAATCTTGTTACCATAGCAAAAATTTCCTAGTTTACAAAAGGCCCTCCTGTTCTCACATATCAAATGAAAGTTTTTACAGGAACACTTTGGAATATATGACCATCACAAGGATGGGTGGGGAAAAGAAACCAAGTTCACACATCATACTAACCCTGACTTGCTGCACTGTAATTTGAGCTCACACAACATACTAAACAACAAAGAAATTAAACTTTCATTTGATATAATGTGAGTATAGGAAGGCCTTTTGTAAACTAGGAAATTTTTTCTATGGTAACAAGATTACTTTAAGCTTAATTTCCTAAGCCCTTCTCCAAGAGCAATCATAAGTGCCCCTTAATTAGGGCTCTCAATACTTGGGGAAATAAGAATTCATTTCAGTCAACCAAAATAAAAAAAATAAATCAAGGTATGGGAAATGTCCTAAATGCAAAGACAGATGAGTAGAATCCAGAAGGAAGGCACACTATTTCTTTTGCCACGTAATTACAAAAGAACCAGACAATATACGTGAGAGCCATTCAGTCAAGTTTATTGGATTCCCCAAACGGGGATCTGGTGTCGAGAACTAAAGACGAGTTGATTAAAATCCAATTTCAAAGGTTATTAACTTTTGAATTAGAAATGTTGCTTGGCTCTGGCAAGTTATTTTTGGCCTGAGGCAAACATCATGAGTGGCTAGGGACTAAGGTTGCGAAGCATCTGATTAGAATAGAGAAATTGTCTCTAAGTCTGTGTTCATCCTTACACTTTTCTTCCTTCAGATCTTCTGAGAGACAGTATAATGAAGGAAAGTTTCCCATTAGCTCAACTATTGTGAAGGAAACTGACCGGTGCTTGCTTTTTACTTTGTTATGGCTGTTATGGCAGCGTCACAAAAGGTACAAGTTAAGGAAGAATGGGAAATAATCACCTTTGATTTCTTGGTGGAAGCTTTTTCTGAGGTGTGCCACTTTAGCTTATATATCACTTTCATTTAAGTGATATAACTGGACTGGGACAGTCAGGGTATCTTCTCTGACACAACCTAGAGCAAAAGACACTGAAACACATTAATAATACATGTTTTCAAAGATAATTATGCTGCTTAAAAACGGTACATGAAAACTAACATACCAGCTTGCTTAGAGGTCTCATGAGAACGGCAAGCCAAGCACAACAGCAACACTACAGTTTCTCATTGCTATGTTACAGCTCAGCCAGGGCCAAAACAAGCTGTGCTACAGACCCTGGAGCTGCTGGTGGGAGTGGAAGATGCTCTGTGACTTGAGTTAGCTGCTGCTAACTGGCCAGAAGCCCAAAGTCATCATGTTTTTGTCATGGTTTTACTTGAAGGGCTTGTGACTTGCATGCTATTTTCTGAGCAGAAGCCAATCTACTGTATCTTAATAATGATCATCTGGAATTTCAGCAGTAGTCCATCACCACTCTTCATTTGACCCACATTGTTTAATCACTTTTCACAAGGGCAAATCCAAAAATTATTCCTATTGTGTTATTAAGAAATAATAATATTCTAAGTTATCCAATGAAATTTGGGTGGCATGTATAACTATTTAAAGGTAATTGGATGGTGCCGAAGTAATGAACAAAGGAAAAAGTAAATACAAACAGCAGGATTAACAATGAAATATAACAAAATTAATAATTATTATAATACTAAAGCAGGAAAAAGGGGAAAACGAAAAGGCTTGGAAAAGTTATAAATCAAAACACCTACAAAAAAGATTAACCATAATGACTGAAAGTTTTTCTGTTTAAAAAAACCTAATTCAAATATTGACAAATAACACATATCAACAATCCATTGCTGCAAATCAGGCATAGATTTCTTGTTTGGGTGTTGTACCAACATTCTTTTAGCCAGCCCAATGCCCCCCAAAATCTACAATTTTTGATATCTTGGGGACGTAGTTAAGAAGAACATAGGCATTTTTAATATGCAGAGGTTGATCCAAAGTGATAGTAACAATCCTGCTTATGTCAGTCCAAACAGTGACAATGAGCAAGACCAAACTGTATGAGTTAATGTTCCAACTCCTGAGTTGCATCTCCAACAGCAACGCTATTATAACAAATCCTTAGGAATACCTTTTGTAAATAAAACTAGAAGTATATAATATACATGAAACTTTTTTTCCTTGTACTAACCTCATGTTAAGATTAGGCTGAACATATGTCCCGTTTTGAACGGGACAGTCCCGTTTTTTTCCCCTTTTCTCAACTGTCCCGTCATTTTAACATAAATGCCGGTTTTGTCCTGTTTTTCAGGAACAGGCAGAGGCGGAGCAGGCAACTGGAGGGAACCCGGAGGAGGAATCGCCCCCGCCCACCAGCGCGCAGCAAAGAAGGTGGGAGAGGCAGGCCCAGCACTATGACAGGCGAAAGCAATTCCCCTTCCGGGTTCCCTCCAATCAGCCGCTCCACCCCTGCCCACCGCCCCACCCACCCTGGCCCCCACACACACCAACAGGTGGAGGCGACCCCCCCTGCGCCGCCCGCGCCGCCCCCCCCGCACACCAACAGGCAGAGGTGACCCCCTGGCCCCCCCAACCAGCCACTCCACCCCCGCCCGTTCCTCTTGTCCCGTTTTTGTCTCAAGGAAATATGGTCAGTCTAGTTAAGATCCTAGGAAATAAATTTAATACTGTAAGGCAAACCTCCACCAATTAATCTGGATGGGGGTATTCATTCATTTTGCACACACTGCAGACTTTAAAAGCATCCTCATCAGGGAGAGTGCATTGCAGTAGTCTATTCTGGAGCTGATGAGGGTGTGAATTGCTGTTGCCAAAGCTAAACTGATTCAGCTTCTGCTGATTTAGGAAGGGTGATTTTAACTGTGAGCATTGCTACTATTTCCAAGATGCGAGAAATCAACAACTCTGAATTATTTGTTGTGCTGCAAGCTGTAAACAAAAAGCTTTCTAAATATGTTGCTAAAGTTGATGTAATTCCATGGAAAACTGATCTATTCCAGAAATACATGAAAGATAAGCAAACTATCAACTGAGTTTCATGAAAATAGGATTCAGGCATTGGAAAATTCTGATAAGACACAAAAGGGTTGGCTTGCTTCCAAGAGGATTATATTGAGTATATTCCTTTTTTCATTCTTAGCTGAGACCCAATCTGGTTGTCTTACATTTTTCAGAACTCAAGAACTCTCCATTATAAGCTAAATCATTGGACTATTAAAAGCATGAATATAAATTTATCCTAGTTTACTATCCAGACAGAAAGGAGTAAAATATTTTTTCTTTATCTTGCAATTTTTTTATTTATCCTTAGATTTGTAGCAAAAAAATTTACTTGTCTGGAAGAGGCAGGAATATCTGGAGGTGAGACCAGGAAATCTTTGTTAGCAGTTTCAGTATTTCAGATTGCATGGTACTGGCTAATATTGATATTTATGG
This sequence comes from Charina bottae, assembly GCA_023362775.1. Taxonomy (NCBI): domain Eukaryota; kingdom Metazoa; phylum Chordata; class Lepidosauria; order Squamata; family Charinaidae; genus Charina; species Charina bottae. Next base: position 6,630,423 of record JALMGJ010000003.1, read on the forward strand.
CTGACAATCCCTATGAGTTTATGAGAAAATAAACTGTGGTCAAAATGAGAAGAATAAAGTTTAGGGGAAGAATAACATGTGGTCAAATTAGTAAAATTATTTTATTATAAGAGGAATTCCTACCTTAATTCCATTCAGTTATTTTAACAGATTGATAAATTACTGAGGAATTTTTAATGGGTTGAACAGACCACGCCTCCAGGTTTTCATTAGCTAAACATAGACTTTCATGCAAACATTAGGAGGTTATCTGTAGATTGAATCATGTCAACTGTATTTCTATTTTCTCAGTGGAAACGTTTCGCTCCTTATCCAAGGAGCTTCTTCAGGGAGCAGGATGGAGGTAGTGCATCCATCCTGGCTCTCTTGGATCTCTCAGCGGCTTTCAATACCATCGACCATGGTATCCTTTTGGGGCGGCTTAGAGAGTTGGGGGTGGGCGGCGTAGTTTTGCGCTGGTTCACCTCCTTCCTCCAGGGCCGTTCCCAGTTGGTGGTGGTAGGGGAGGAGAGATCTGGCCCGCGACCACTCCTGTGTGGGGTGCCGCAGGGTTCGGTTCTCTCTCCTCTCCTATTCAACATCTACATGAAACCGCTGGGCAAGGTCATCCGACACCATGGGATGAGGTATCATCAGTATGCTGATGATACTCAATTGTATATCTCCATCCCAGGTGAAGTAAGTGATGCAGTGACCACCCTCTCCCAGTGCCTGTGGGCTGTGAGGGCCTGGATGGGGAACAACAGGCTTCAATTGAACCCTGGCAAGACCGAGTGGCTGTGCATTGATGGTTTAGCGTCTTCTGGGAAATTGTCATATTTGGTTCTCGATGGGGTAGCACTACCCCATTCAGAACCGGTGCGGAATCTGGGGGTCCTTCTAGACTCACGACTCCTGCTTGAAGAGCAGGTGGCAGTCGTGGCTAGGAGGGCTTTTGCACAGCTTCGGCTGGTGTGCCAGTTACGCCCATTCCTGGATCGCGATGCCCTCCAGTCACTCATGCTCTCGTCATCTCCCATATAGACTACTGCAATGCGCTCTACATGGGGCTACCCTTGAAGACTATCCGGAAGCTACAGCTGGTACAGAATGCGGCCGCACGAGCAATTTTGGGTGTGCCAAGATCTGCACACGTAACACCTTTGCTCCGCGAGCTGCATTGGGTGCCGGTTTGCTTCCAGGTACAATTCAAGGTGTTGGTTATTACCTTTAAAGCCCTACATGGCATGGGACCAGAATACCTGAGGGACTGTCTTACCCCCACATTATCGACCCGCCCCACCCGATCATTCAGAGAGAGCCTGCTACGAGCCCCATCAATTAGAGAATGCCATCTGATGGGGACTAGGAGACGGGCCTTCTCTGTAGCGGCACCCACTCTATGGAACAGCTTGCCCCCAGAGTTGAGACAGATCCCCTCCCTCCCGACCTTTAGGAAAGAACTGAAGACCTGGTTCTGCCACCTGGCATGGGAAGGAGGAAACAACAGCTCCTCATGGGGATGGTTAATCCCTTAATTTTATAATACCCTTCTTTTAACATCATTTCCCACTTGGATTTTATAATTATGTATTATATTAAGTGTATAAATTGCTGGCTTTTTATTGTATATTTTATATTTTAATTAATCTATTTTATTGTAAACCACCCAGAGTTCCCTGTTGGGGGAGATGGGCGGTTATATAAATTAAATAAATAATAATAAATAATAATAATAATATTTTAGATCAACTGATTGTTAAAGATTCTTTTAAAGGTTTCGAGTCTCTGCAAAAAGAATTGGGATTGTCTAAAAATGCTGAATGGCAGTATAAATTATTAAAACATTTGTCCATCTCTCAGTTTGGACCAGATGCATTGGCAGCCTTTGACACTACTAAGTAACTGGGCATATTGGAAGACGTTTCAACAGATACCAGAGCTACAATTCAACTGAACAAATAAATAGCATTGCAGTACTAAGATAAGTATTAATAACTTTGGAATAAAGACTTAGGATATCCTATTTTAACAAATCAATGGTCATATGGTTTAAAGAATGTCAGGTATGTCTTATAATCTTAAAATGAGGTTAAGATATAAAAAAAATCATGTTTATGTTTATCAGGCCATCAGTAAGATTGAAACTAGTATCTGGATACAGATTTTCACATATTGGACCAAACTGATTTTTTTCCCAGCAGGTCTAATTCCCCAGATCCTTTCTGATAATTTTGTTTCTTCTTAGGCCAAGGTAATGCACACAAAAAAGGAACTTTAATTGTTTAATTCAAGTGTGCATGCTAGGGCATGAGTATGCAGTAGACCGCAATATTCAACAAGACCTGATGCCCCTCCTTAATTATGTATTTCTAATTAGTTCTTGCATACTTTTCAGACCTGCCAGATAGCTGTATTTTTTTTAAATGTGAAATTAGCCTGTATACCAATGGTTTCACACTATATTGATGATTACATAGAATTAATTGGATCTACTCAAGGGAGAGGGAGAGGGGGGGAGGGGGAGAGGGAGAGGGAGGGGGGGAGGAGGAGAAGAAGAAAGAAGGAGAAGGAAAAGGAGAAGGAGAAGGAGAAGGAGAAGGCGAAAAGAAGAGGGAGAGGGAGAAGAGGAAGAAGAGGAAGAAGAGGAAGAAGAAGAAGAATATTGCAGAGAGAATCAAAGCCCTATCAAAAGAACTACCCAAGATATTCAATTTCAAATTTCAAATTTTTCTAGAATTCAGCACAATTCAAAAAATGGTAATTATTCGTAAAGTTTTGGAATTATTTATTTCAGGATAGGGTGCAACCATGTGCATTTTTTCTGTTATATTTAACCACAAAGAAAAGATTGTTCTACTTAGGTATTTTAAATTATTTGCACCTTCTATATCCTTTATTTCTGCACATATTTATTGCATTTTATCTGTTTTAAAAAAGAAAATGATATAATTTATACTACTGCAATGCTGTAAGTTAGAGGGAATAGAGACACATCAGAAGACCTATGGGATTTCTTGAACTCCCTCTCCAAGAATCCCAAAGAAGCCTGTGGTTAAAGAGGAAGATCCAAGCTCACATGTACCCTTCAGAGTTGATGCTCTTTGACACTTGAAATCCAAACAACAGAGCATTCTGGGATTTTTTCATGAGATTGTGTAGGATCAAAGCCCTCTTGTACAAACAATAACAGGAACATCCGCTCAGGGCTGGGACATGTACTGTAGCATATACCATCACATAAATAGTTACAATAAAGTGAAATAACCTGAATAGCTGTGATAAACTGCCTTTGGGGGAAAAATAATTGAGAAATGGTCAAAATCAAATTTGTCTCTTATGGATATAAAAATAATCATTTGTATGACTGAACTGAAATCATTCAACTAAGAATCTCACCAAAAATACAAATTTGTATAGTACAAGATAAAGAAGTAAAAATAAACGAGACAGTATTACAAGATGTTATATTAAGAGCTCATTTAAATTTACCGAATATTAGACTTTATGTTCACACAAATTGGTAATGGAATGATTAATCCATTCTGATAAATTTATTTCTAAGTAGAACAATCTTTTTCTTTGTGGTTAAACTGAAAGTTTAACAGAAGCCCTTCAGATTTTATTATTACATTACAAAAAATGTATGATTAAAAAGACAATTACCCTAGTTCCATCATTCTGATTTTAAAATCCTTTTCTTTGGGGATATTATTATTATTATTATTATTATTATTATTATTATTATTTAAATTTATATTACCGCCCATCTCCCCTATTGGGGACCCTGGGCGGTTCACAATAAAACATAGTTAAAACATAAATATAAAATTACAATATAATAAATAATATAAAATCCAATTATAAAAGATGTTAAAAATGGTAATACTGGGAGGCTTCATAGGACCAGCCATCCCCAAGAGGAACTGTTGGCATTTCCCACCCAGGCAAGGTGGCAGAACCAGGTCTTTAAGCCTTTCCGAAAGGTCGGGAGCAAGGAAACCTGCCTCAGCTCTGGGGGTAAGGTATTCCAAAGGGCGGGCACAACTGCAGAGAAGGCCCGCCTCCTGGACCCCGCTAGATGGAACTCTTTAGTCGATGGGGTCCACAGCAAGCCCTCTCTGGATGATCGGGTGGGACGGGTCAATGTTCTGGGGATGAGACGGTCCCTCAGATAACCTGGCCCTATGCCATGTAGGGCTTTAAAGGTGATAACCAACACCTTGAATTGTACCCGGAAGCAGACTGGTACCCAATGCAGCTCACGCAGCAGAGGTGTCACATGTGCCGATCTTCTGGCCCCAATAACTGTCCGCGCAGCTGCATTCTGGACCAGTTGAAGCTTCCGGATACTCCTCAAGGGTAGCAATATATGGGAGATGACAAGGGCATGAGTGACTGTTCAGAGGGCATCTCGGTCCAGGAATGGACGTAACTGGTGCACAATCCGAAGTTGCACAAAGGCCCTCCTGGCCACGGCTGCCACCTGCTCTTCAAGCAGGAGTCATAAGTCCAGGAGAACCCCCATATTCCGCACTGGCTCCGAATGGGGCAGTGCCACCCCATCCAGAACCAAAGATGACAACTTCCTAGATCCCGAGTGGCCATCAATCCACAGCCACTCCATCTTACTAGGGTTCAGCTGAAGCCTGTTGTTCCCCATCCAGGCCCCCACAGCCTCCAGGCACTGAGATAGGGCAGCAACCGCATCACTTACTGCACCCGGAATGGAAATATACAGCTGAGTATCATCAGCATATAGATGGTACTTCATCCCATGGTGACGGATGATCTCACCCAGCAGCTTCATATAGATGTTAAACAGGAGAGGGGAGAGCACCAAACCCTGTGGCACCCCACACAAGAGGGGCCATGGGTCAGATCTCTCCTCCCCTATCATCACTGATTGGGAACAACCCCGGAGGAAGGAGGTGAACCAGTGCAAAACTACACTGCCCACCCCCAACTCCCTGAGCCGCCCCAGAAGGATACCATGGTCGATGGTATCAAAAGCCACTGAGAAATCTAAGAGAGCAAGGATGGATGCACTCCCTCCATCCCGCCCTTGCCAGAGATCATCCATAAGTGCAACTAATGCAGTCTCCATCCCATATCCCGGCCTGAAACCTGACTGAAAGAGGTCTAAATAATCAGTTTCCTCCAGAATCCTCTGGAGTTGTGACGCCACCACTTTCTCCACCACCTTCCCTAGAAAGGGGAGGTGGGAGACTGGACGAAAGATGTCCAAAGTAGTAGGGTCCAGGGATGATTTCTTGAGGTGGGGGTGCACCAGCACCTTCTTAAAGGCTGCCGGGAACACTCCCTCCCCAAGAGATGTATTAAGCATTGCCTGGACCCAACCACAAGTCACCTCCCGGGCCAATTTTACTAGCCAGGAGGGACACAAATCTAAATGACATGTGGTGGCCTTCACAATCCGGAGGATTCTGTCCACTTCCTCAGGTCCAACAGGATCGAACCATTCCCAGATAACAGGGTAAGTACGTTCCTCCATCATCTCCCCAGACTGTGTATCATGCTTAGAGTCCAACTCAGAATGGATCTGAGTGGTTTTCTCCTGCAGATGCTCTGAAAACTCCTCCAAACGACCCTGTAAATGGGTCACTGATTGTGTTTGACCCAGAAGAGATCTCATAATCTTAAACAGGGTCGTCAGGTGGCATTCTGCGGAGGCAATAAGAGCGGAGAAATATTCATGTTTTGCCACTCTTACCACCACAAGGTAGGCCTTAACAGCGGCTCTAGATTGTGTCTGGTCATATTCAGTCTTCGTCTTTCTCCAGCGGCACTCCAGATGTCTCTTAACCCTCTTCAAAACCCTCAACTCCTCCGTAAACCACGGGGAGTGACGGGCCGAATGAGGCAAGAGAGATCCAGGTCCCCGGTGGCCTCCCTATTCCAGGCTGCCACCAGGGCCTCCTCTGGACCAAGCAACAGATCCTTGGGTATACCCCCCAGCTCCCTCTGAAACTTCATTGGGTCCATAAGTCACCAGGGGCAGACCAATCGAATGGTTCCAACCTCCCTGCAGAGTGGGGCAGCGCAAGAGAGTCTCAAAGTCACCAGGATGTGGTCTGACCATGACAACGGGGACAGATCTAACTCTCCCCTCAGATCACTTTGCCACTGCTCCGACAAGAAAACCAGGTCCGGGATGAGGCCACTGTCTCGAGTCGGGTCCCTAATTATATGGGACAGGCCCATGGCTGCCATGGTAGCCATGAACTCCCGGGCCGCTTCCAAGGTCCATCCCAGGGATGGAAGATTGAAGTCCCCCAGAACCATAAGTCTGGGGAACTCTACTGCCAACCCCGAGACGGCCTCCAGCAGCTCAGGCAGGGAGGTTGCTATGCAGCAGGGAGGCTGGTACAGCAGCAACACTCCCAACTGTTCTCGGGAACCCAACTTAAAAAACAGGATCTCACAGCTGGCTACTTGCGGAGCAGTGCCCCTGTGAGCCATTAGAGACTCTCAGATGACAACTGCCACCCCTCCTCCCCTGCCCTGGTATCTCGGCTGGTGCCACACCTGAAACCCGACTGGGCACATTTCTGAGAGGGCAACCCCCTCTCAGGGCCCAGCCAGGTCTCGGTGATACAAGCCAGGTCTGCCCCCTCCTCTGTGATCAAATCACATATGAGGGGGGCCTTGTTGTTCACTGACCTGGCATTGAGAAGCAGCATCCGGAGACCAGGGCCCTCAAGGATCTGTCGTCCAGGGCCTGGGTTTGAACTTGGAGGGCTGGAACACACCACCGGTACCAAACACCAGGGTCGTCTTCCCCAAAGATGGCCTGCCCTCCAGTTCTCGTCATAACATCCCCGACCTGTCACCACTTCGATCAGGTGGCCTGCCCTGCAGCCCCCAGAGTTTCCTAGGTTGGTAGCCTCCACTCCTGAACCACTGGAAATCCTGGGTTTAAACATAGGTCCCTTACCCCACACACTCATCCTCTCAACCACATTCAACCCTGGGTGGTGGTGCCCCCCCCAGTGCACTAGCTCCTGCTCTCGGAACTGTTGGGTTCCCAACCACCACCATCACACACACTATACTTCCACTTTTACTGTGCTCCCCCCTCAACTTCTCTCACTAGTAGAGGAGGGGCACCTCAATCACTCCTACCCCTGTGACCTACGCTCAGGGGGTACTCTTACACACAATCAAACACTCCTGTCCCCCACCCCATATCTCTCACGTACAGGGGGGGTACCTCACATACTAAGGGACCCAACCCACTGCCGCTATACAATAATCATATAGATGCAGAGTTCTCTGAGTACTAAATATGATTTTGGAATATTATGTTAGGTTCATGAGACACCTAAAGCATATTGATTTGGAAACCTAGAGCTTTAAATGTTTTGCTAAGAATTCCAAAACAAATGTTTTAAATTGTGGAATTTAGCAAAGCTTGAGTTTCTGATAATAGATAATTATAAATACCTTTTGAAAATAATAGTATAAAGTGAAAATCTAATATCAAAACAGCTAGTATTAGGTCTATAGGGTTTCCATTGTGAGTTGGTATAAATTAACAATACATGAACTGAATGTTAACGTTGAAGTCTGTGCATGTGCAATGCAATTAAATATAGAAGTATAACTGCACGGAGTTGTACACCATCTCAACTCAGTGAGAAGTGTTGGAAAGTTCAGATGGTGTACGACTTTACACAGCTGTGTCTTTAAAAATAACTGGAACCTTTTATGCACTTGTTTAGAGATGCAAATAAAAAGCAAATACATCTAATCATTTTTGACAGATGCACCAAGCAAGATAGATGTATTGGACTGAGAGTGGAATACCAATTAGTAAAATAATAAATGTTATGTTGGATTCTGACCCCATTTTACTTGTAACGATTCATTGTAACATTTTACCAGGGATTTACTGAGAAATGTTCACTTACTTGATTATTGCCATTGGGATGCCACATGCTAAAAACAAAAGGCTAGGAAGTGTGCCGAGTATTAATGAAAGGAGAAATAAAGCACATGAATATTCAGTTCTTGCTAAAATGACATTTATTTAGTGAGAGAGGGAAAGGAAAGGAAATGGAAAAATACAGGTAGACCTCACTTACCGACTGCCTTGTTCAGCAACTGTTCAAAGTTACGATGGTGCTGAAAAAATAGGTTTATGACTGGTCCTTGAACTTGCAGCTGTTGCAACATCCCCAAAATCATGTCATCATGATTTGGATACTTGGCAACCGGCACACATTTATGACAGTCACAGCATCCCGCAGTCATGTGATCACCATTTGTGTGCTTCATAGCCGGCTTCCGACAAGCAAAGTCAATGGAGAAGCCAGCAGTAAAATCGCAAGTTGCGGTCACATGACATAGTGCTTAATGTCCGTGGGTGATTCGCTTAACAACCGCAGCAGCACTGACTTTGTAAGTCTGGCACGGTCATGTGACATTTCACTTAACAACCTCGGCACTTAGCAACGGAGTTGCCGGTCCCAATTGCACTACCTGTACCTTCCTTTTTTAAAACAGCAATTATTTAATAATTTGTGGGACAATAAAGCACATCCATCTGCATGTAGCAACCTCACATTTAAGCTATTATCTTTTTACAGGTTTTTTTTTTACATTATGTTTCCTCCTCCACTCTCATCTCCTTTGTTTAGTAAAATTCAAGCTACAGACAATTCCACCTGGATGACTGAGAACCTTCATAGACAGACTGCATTAGCTTAGTTAAAAACTTGTACTAAGGTAAGGACTCAACCTTGGTCACGTGTTCCCTTACAAGGGTAGTCATAATGTCTAAACTTCCAAGTATACACAGCAGATCAGTCAAATAGGACTTCTCAGATCACTCACCACTGCATCTTCCCTCTTCCCTTCTTTTTCACCCCATTAAAGTAGACGCATCGGTAACAGGCTGCCCAGGATGCTGTGTTTCTGTTCTTCATACAGAGACAGTGACTTTATTTTTCCATGTGTGGATAACAGGGGGAAACAATGAGTGAAGATGCAGAGGGAAAAGTGCCAGAAAAAGGAAACAAAAAGAGCTATTTTAAGGGAATTACTTAAAACGTGTTAGCCTTGGTGCTGCACTCTTTCAATATATGAAGCTCTTACCACAATCCCTTAGGATAAGCCAGTACGGTCTTGTCTAGCCCATGTCACCAGCAGAAGGTCCAAAGAGCAGTCCTTTGTCTGTGACATGGGGTAGACAAGACAAAGACAACATAAAACCCTGCAAATTCATAACGTGCTGAAGTGTGAACTTGAGGTGTGAACTGATGCAAACATTGGGGCAATATTTGATAGTTTGGATAGTGCACTTGTGCTTCCAACAGTGGTTTTCTTGAAATATGGAAATCAGATGAGGAATAACTGTCTTTGATTCACCATCTGCTTCAGCTGTTCTCAGCCGTGTGCCTTTCTCACGCGATGGGATAAGCATCCAAGGTAATTGACATGCAGTCTAACAAGTATTCCTGTTTTGTCTTTTTAAAAATAGATTGGACAGATCAAGAAAAAGAAGCTGCTATTGAAGCTAATATTTACACTGAGGTAATCTCACTAGAACAAAGCAGTTCCTAGACGTTGCCTCCAAAGGTCACTTGGCCAGACCCAAAAGGAGTTGTGTGAAGATTGTCTGAAGGTAATCTGAAAGTTCATGTATAAGCAAATAGCCTCTAGAGCAGAGCTTTCCAAACTGTGTGTCGCGACACAAAAGTGTGTCGCCACACACAGCGTGGTGTGTCGCCACACCACCCGGAAGCGGCGGCGCGCGCGTGCACGGTGGCCGCCATGCACGTGCGCGCCGCCGCACGCCCCCCGTGCCGCCGCATGCCCCCCGCGCCACCACCATGCACGCACCGCCGCACGCCCCCGCGCCGTCGCCGTGCGCGCGCCGCCGCTGCCACTGGTGTGTCACCAGTGGCAGCACTTTGGAAAGCCCTGCTCTAGAGGCTGCAAGAGATGGAAACTGGTATACCCAGAGGGGCATATAAATGCTTTAGGCAGCTTCCGGACTCTTCTTTTTCATTCTCTCTCTCTCTCTTTTAATTTAATAGTAAGAGTGGGACTTCCATTCTTTATCAAAATAACAGTGCCCAGGGAGGAAAGGGTTGAGCCTGCCCTGACCAGCGCAATTCTCTCTCACTCTCAAACACACCCACCCACCCATGTGTATTGTAGTTACTCATACGGAAAAAAAGATCTTATTGGCCTTTTTACAATTCTTAATTGCAGTATAGCAGGTGGGTTTTCCAAAAGTTGTAATTGGGAAGGGAAAGAGTGAGACTTCTTTTCCCTCATAGAAATCCAATAAAATGGGAAGGGGGGTTACTATAATTTACTATTAAAGTTTTATAACCCAATGAGATATTCATCGTGGGCAGCACAGTCCTTCAAGGAAAGATCTGTATGCTCATCTGTGAATGAGTGAAGATGGAATGGATACTATGCTATCTTGTATTTTTAAGGAGAGAAAAAAATCTTGACGTGCCAGACCCAGGGACTTGTTTCTACTGCCGAAACAGGGCTCGGCTGAATATGCACATTCTTCTCACTATTCTCTTCCAAGCATGCACACATACACACTCTGCTCTCATTCCTCCAGCAAAATGGACCTATTCTGCTTTCTTCTGCTAAAATATTGATTGGGGAATTTGAAATTTTGAAATGATTTAGGAGTCCCTGGATGCAAAATGTAATGGACTATGCTACCAGCATTATGGGCCATCCATCACTTGTCAGCAAGCTGCAAAAAATGTGACAGAATCAATACAAACGTCTCTGAAGATGGTTTTAACTCATTTCCCTTCCCTTCGGGCACAGATCAGGAAAGGCAAGGAGAACTGTAATGCTAAGTACAAAGCCAAGTTAAGCGAACAGGACACAACATGGAGTTTTTTCCCTGTTCTGCTTTTATACCCACCACATAAATTGCCTCTGCTCCCAGGAGAGGCAAATAATTTTCTCCGTGGGGATGGAGGGAACCCACTGGCTCTGACTATTGCAACATGCCCAGCTTCTCTGGTTAAGGCAAGATAGCTACCAGCTGCACAATAGCAGAATTGGGTCAGTTCTCAAAACTCTGAAACTTGGTTCTCAATGTGTGGAGTATTCTGATTGCAAACCATGTGTCCTGGCCTGGCCTGGCCTGGCCTGGCCAGGATGAGCCTATGGTGGAGCAAGTCAGGCAGCAATTATTATTACTATTTATTACTATTATTATTTATTTAAATTTATTGGCCGCCCAACTCCAATGGACTCCGGGTGGTGTACAAAACTAGAAAGAAACATAAAAACATTAAATCAGACAATTCCTGAGCATGTACTGAGAGCAGTGAAGGAGCAGGCAGAAGCTGCGTAGCATCTTATCACATTTTATTGAATTTTTGTAATATTTATGTTTTTATTGATTTTAAACTTATGTTGTGAACCGCCCAGGATCTCTCCTTGCGGGGGAGATGGGCGGGATATAAATATGTTTATAAATAAATAAAAAATAAAAATCTTAGTACTTCAAGACTCAATGGCTTGTAGAAGATCCTGGAAGAAGATCAATGGCTCCTGGATGATTGTAGTTACCAGAATTTAGGGGGTCCTCAGTTTAGAAGATCCCTGCTTGCTTTGGAGCAAGATCCACTGTTTCTCTGGCTTTGGTGTTGAAAGAGAATGGGCAGATTCAGGTTATCAAGATCATTTTGTTGTTTTTACTGGAACCCAAGATCTATCAACTGGAGACTAGGTTGAAATGCACACTCTGAGAACTACAGAATGCTGAACCCAGACATTTTTAAAAAAATTGTATTTGGTGCACCAGAACTGAATGGATCCCTGATTCCTTCACCATAAAATTTTACCTCTTACTATACTCTTAAACTGCTTGGTTATTACTTGGTGTGGTTTAGTGTTTGAAGTTTCAGATTAGTACCAGAGAGGCCCAGCTTCAAGTCCAGCCTTAGCCATGGAAGCTCACTGGGTAACTGTGAGCCAGTCTCTTTCTTTTTCTTGGTCCAGCCTACCTCACAGGGTTGTTGTTGTGGGTAAAAATGGGGGACAGAGTTCTATGCACACCAACATGAGCCCCTGGAGGAAAGGTAGGATAGAAAACTAATAAATAAATAAAATTAGGAATAAGATTTATCTATCTACTATAAATCTCTCAGAGATCTTCCTGTAAACCCAGATCTACCTTTTATCCCTCTGATACTATTGATAACTCTTGATTCTATTGTATCTTCTTCAGTTTGTTCTTGGAAACTCAGGTCATGATACTGGAGGGATTGCTCTGTCACCTGATATGCCACACCCACTTTTTCCCTCCACAAAAAAAAAAGTGGTTCTTTTCCCTACTCTCACTTGCTGCATGACTGACCTGATTAATGTTTACTACATTTGGTATAAGGAGAGTGAAGAGGCAATGACTGAATCTCCATGGGCAAAGCACTTTTTGCCTCATCTCCCAACTCAACAGCAGATTAAATTTAGACCATGGACTATCAATTTGAAAGCTGGAATTCCTGTATGGAATATCCTTATCCTCATCAAGATGAGGTTCAGCAGCTAAGTTTAACCGTAATTCAATCTAAAAATAACAAGCATTAGGTTCTAAATTATTTGTGTTCCAAACAGAGATACTTGCAGAGAAAGAAAGGTTGGTCTCATAAAGACCATGTTCCCTCAACAAATTAACGTGCATAACCACTAACCGAGTCAAATAGAATAAAAGGCCCTCACTCACTTTTTCCAGGAAGTGTCTGATATCCCATGTGTCCTGTCAGGAGAACATTAGCAAGACATCAAGGTATCATGAGCACCTTTCCCATTGGCAAAACAAGCAGCATTAGTCATGGCTTTTACAGTCAAATGATAGCTGGGAGGTGTGTTCTGTGCTGTTTAGGCCTTGGCAACAAGGTCCATAATGGAGAAGATTGCTTTCTGGTCCACTCTTTCTTCCCACCGTTTTTTCCCCCCTTGGATGACTAGATAAGCAAAAATAGGCAACTGGCTGCATTTTGGAATTCCCATGACATGGGTGACTGGGTGGAGATGTTTGAACCCTATGCAAGACTGGCTTGTTTTGAGTTAATTCTATTCCCCCCTGCTTGGGGAATAAGTTTTTCTCTTGTTATTTTCTTGTTGGTGTTCCCATGATGTACAATGACCACACTGCCTGAGCCCAATTAAACGGGTTGTAGGAAGTGCACTACGGATAAGGGAACCTCTCTGGAAAGAAGGTTCTGCAAAGTGTTCAGCACCACTGCAAAGTCTCTGCCTGGAGGCTCAGCCAAAGAAGGATTAGAGAAGTCAGGGGCAGAAGCAAAATAAAGAAGCATCAAAATACAGGAAGGAATAGGACTGTACAAAAGGGGAAGAAATTCAAAGTCCTGGGTGGAGAAAGTGAGGAAGCAAACAGGCCTTCCCTCCTCCAGGTGGCTCTTGTCTCTATGCTGGATCTTCCTTTCCCACCCAAAAAAGAGATGCTGAGATTTCAACTTCTACAAAAGTGGATTTTTTTTTAATCATGATTTTCTCTTTCTCTCACACACATACCATTTTCCTTACACTTTATTGGGATCATAGAAAGAGTTTCTTTTAGTCTATCTAACAGATTTGGGACACATCCCCCCTGGGATTTCTTTAGCACAAGCCTCTTTCAGACAAAATTGATCCAACGGGGTTTGTTCAGCAGAACTCCTCAGTTGTTTGCATTTGTTTTGTGAGCTTTCTCAGTTCCCGTTCAGTTCAGCTATGTTCTCTTGTGCAAGAGAACTTCCCAGGGGAATGTATACTTGAGCTGTCTGATTCTTGAACTGTGTGCCATTTCACTACAGCCCTCCATGAATAATAAAATCAGCTAATAAATTAAAGATAGGATTCAGTGCATTCAGTCACCCCAACCTTTAACCCCAGGAGTGCAATGTAGGACATTTTACTGCAGTATTTCCTCCTGTGTAGCATCCAGTCTAATTTTTAAATGTCCCGGAGGATGAATTTCAGATGCAATGTGCAAAATAAGATCACAAGCCGGCTGAAACTATCTATGAGATTTAAGAGGCTAATATATCAGCTTATACCAGGATTTTCTTTAAAAGAAATGTTCAGATAAGGTAAGAGACACAATTGTCTAGTGTTACAAAGCAGATGAGCTTGGCAAAATCTGTGAAAGGATTTCATCTGCTAAATGCAGTTCCTCAGATCATTTGTGATTGAATCCTCTTTTAGCTTGTTGAAATATCTGCCTTTCCACTTTCAGCAAACAGGATGAGCAAGACATTATCAAGATTAGCCCACTCTAAATCCTGGTTCATACATCACACTAAGCAATACTGGTCTTTGGTTTTGCCTTACGTTATAAACCACCCAGAATGTTGCAAAATTTTTAACTTAGTCAGTTCTCTGAACCCAGCAAATTGTCACTTATTCAGTAAACAGTGATTAAGCAGACAATAACTTAGCATAATATGTGAACCCAGTTTATACTTGAGGGATCTTTTTCTTTCCTTCCCTTTCTCTGTCTCTCTCACTGGAAGATTTATCAGTTACAGCCATCTGCAAAATCATACACTTATCCTGCAATCCGTAGTATCAGAAGCCGCAGGGACGAGATGCAAAAGAAGGCAAGATTCCTACACCTTTAGAAATTGTGTAGAAGATATGATTTCTGTACACAACACTTGCACGACAAACTGCAGCTGCTTAAAATCCCTCTTCCTCACAAAACCCACCTTTACAATTGCAGAAGCCTTGTTCTCTTTGGTATTTGACCATTTAAGGGGAAATGCTGCACCTGTTCCATTAAAATTCCTTCTTCTACCCAATTATGATACAATCCTATGCTTTTACATGAGAGTCAGTGTCACTGAACATAGTGGGGCTGGTCTCTAAATGATTAATTTGTTTTATTTATGCATACATTTTTATGCCGCTTCAATCTATTAACACTAAGCAGTATTTTTTAAAGATACAGGAACCCCTGATGACCTTGAATCAGATCTGTTCAATGCTTCCTCCCAAGATGGCAGCAGAGATGAGGAGAGATGATAGTATATTAATCTAAGGGTTGCAGCAAAACAGGGGAAGGATTTCACAGTACCTTTAAAAGAATAAAAAATGTGTAGTAATTCAATCATCTTGCAGGCCTTCTCCATGTGCGTCTGTCAAGTGAAGTTATGTGAGCAGCTGCAAGAAATGATTTTAATTCTGGGGCTCCATCTGAGGAATGTCTACCCCAAGAAGGCTCATCTCACAACCCCACTGAAGTCCTCCGGAGACCAGGCTGAGGTGTACCTCTGTCTATGTCTAGGCATTTTAAACATTTTTACAGTATTGTGTTATGTTTTCTGAGGGTTTTTTTTATTATACAGGTAGTTCTTGACTTACGACCATTCATTCAGCAACTGTTCCAAGTTATGGTGGCACTGAACGAAGGGACTTACAACCGATCCCCGAAGTTACGACTGTTGCAGCGCCCCTGCAGTCACGTGATCAAAATTCAGGCACTTAGCAGCCCGCCCACACTTATGACCACAGGGGTGCTTCAACTCCCCCCACCCAGCTATCTCCCCCCCATCTATGCCTTTTGGCCCCCTGCACTCTGCGGCCCCTGCTGCCTTAGCTGACTTTTACCATCTTCTTGCTCCCACTGCTGACCGAGCATGCCCAGCCTGGCCCTTTGCGAGGCAGCTGCTGGCCGCATGAGGCTTTCTTCCCAAGGCCATGCACGGCAGTTTCCTTGCGAGACCTGGGGAAGATGGCCTCACGTGGCCAGCAGCTGCCTCGCAAAGGGCCAGGGCAGGCACACCTTGTCAGCAGTGGGTGCAAGAAGACGACAAAGGTCAGCTGGGGTGGTGGAGTGCAGGGCGGCAGGGGTCTCAGAGTGCAGGGCAGCGAGGGCAGCTGACCTGGGGCAGCTGGGGCTTCCTGGGGTGGCTGGGGCTTCGCTGGACTGCTGGGCTGCGGCTTTGCGCCGTGCTGCTGGGGTGGCTGAGGCTTCCAGGGGTGGCTGCAGCTTCACTCTGTGCTGTGGCTCAGGGGATTCTTGCAGCCCCAGAGCCGCGGCATGCCAAGAATCCCCTGAGCTGCAGCGTGGCAAGGAGAGAGAGAGGGAGAGATGATGGATGTTTGTCTGTCTGTCTTTGGGATAAGTTACTCATTACTGAGCTTCTGTGAGGATCGTGGTCTTTGGAGTCTCAAATCAGTAACACTCGATACAAGCCATGTAGGATATATGAAGTTCCTTTATTTGAGATCAGCACCAAGCTCTGCTGAAGCCAGGAATGAAATCTCCTGCCTAAAAGCACTCTTTAAACACATCCTAATCTATCTTCTTTCTCACCCCTCCCCTGTGTGAATAATTGTTACTATAATTCCTTTCGTTTCTCGCTTCCCTGCTCTGTGTCAGCTTGTACCACTCCAGCTACCTGACCTTGTAGCCTTGTTGAATAAACAGCCTCTAATGTCTCTGCTGGAATGCAAGCCCTCCCTTTGTTCTATGAAATGCAAGCCCTTAGCCTTCCCTACTCTAAATCACTAATAATCTACACGTGTCTAGTTTACAATTCTCTCTTACATTTCACTCCATGTTAGTGGGATGGGTCCAGATGCAATTGTCTATTGCCTCTGGAGCCCTCCAACATGACAGCTTCATTGATATGGCCTTCTGTGAACTGAGTGGAAATAAGTGAGTTCAAAAGAACAGCTTGGTGTCTTAGAGCTCAGACCTTATGCTACCTTACCAAAATTCTTATTGTTTAACAGATTTATTCTTTTTTTTGCCTCCTTGGTGTTTAGGTGTTCTCTCAAAATTCCTATGTCCACCTTCTCCTCAACTCTGAATACTCGTCCCATTAGAAGGATATAATTCATTTCATTAGACAAATTACCCAGTCATTTAAGAAGGCAAGTATGGACATAATTTGGCACAGAAAGAAGGGGTGGATGTGTCTATCATGTGAAAAAGGTTCAAGCAAGCAAAGTGGACAGCACCTGGCTGGCCATGGAAGCCAATTTGCACACAACTCGCATAGACCTGCCTTGTGTCCCAAGGCTAAGTTTAGCCTACCTCCATTATGTTGTTTGGGCCAAGTCAACCTGCTTGCAACTGGTTACTTAAGTCCAATGAAGTGGGGAGCCATTCAGATTCCTCTTGCTCTTACTCAAGTGCTGCTAAACTGAAGCATTATCCACAGGACATTCTGTTTCTGGGATAAGCCTGGAGCTCCACAAGGCTTTTACTTTTACCGTTCCAAACCATTTCAAGAAAGTTTGCCAGTTGATGATTGCCTTTGAGCGATCTCCAAAGCAGCGACGGGCCATGCAATCTGAATCACAGCTCAAGTTGTGGAAGGCACCTGCTTAGCAAGTTTAAGCAATGCAATTGTCACCGTGACCCACTTCCACATTGCTGCTGTCACCAATGATCATGGCAAATCTTATTATTTTTTGATGTATCTGGCTTTTAATCTGGTCACTTAATATAATGGATAGGGGAAGGAATCCAAGAGTCAGAAGCCTGCTGTGAATAGATAGGGTCTTTTTTTGTTCTTTTTTGCTGTTCTGCTTTATTGTCCCTAATAGGTTTTATAAATGGTTTCCAAATCCAGCAGCAATGGTCTATTTGCTGCCTAGCATAGCATGTAATCTTTTCTAGAGGTGGTATTGATCTTGTTAAAGTCTCCCAGCCATTAAGCATGCCTTCTTAGCAGCCACTTTCCCATGACAAAGTGGATTGTGCCCTTTTCATCCCTTGGCCATTGACCCATAAGCAGGTGCTGATGTGGGATGAGGATGAGCAGCTCTTAGGCAAACCAGTATTTTTCTGCAGCATGGGTGATTGATTATACTGGCCTACCTTACAAGGCTGCTACTATTGTATTTTGACTGAGATGCCTACCCTTCAATAGGTGTGTAATCGGCAGCTCACAATAAAATATTCAAAATACCATAAACATTAAAGAAGAAAAAAGCAGCACATCTATATGTGCAGTATTAAGTAAAACAGATAATGCCTATTTTAAAGGCCTCTGGATATTTTTTTAAAAGATTTGGTTTGGTGTTGGAAAGACAAAAGTGTAGCTTCCACATGACCCTCTCCAAAAGAGAGGGTCCGCCACCACTGAAAAGGCATCTCCTGCTGGTTCACAGATATGCTGGACCTCAGATGGAAGAGAAACCCATAGAAAGGTCTTTGCAGTTTCCTGAGACAAGCTACAGTATATGGTGCTTTTCGAACATACTCTGGAAAAAATGCATTATGTAAGTGGTAAGCATTGTTACTAAGCCCTGGGGAAGGGAAGGGAAGGGAAGGGAAGGGAAGGGAAGGGAAGGGAAGGGAAGGGAAGGGGAGGGGAGGGGAGGGGAGGGGAGGGGAGGGGAGGGGAGGGGAGGGGAGGGGAGGGGAGGGGAGGGGAGGGGAGGGGAGGGAAGAGAAGAGAAGAGAAGAGAAGAGAAGAGAAGAGAAGAGAAGAGAAGAGAAGAGAAGAGAAGAGAAGAGAAGAGAAGAGAAGAGCACTATAGGGTTTGGTAGACCAAAAATCAATATAGACTCTTCAGGAGCATCCAATTGTGCTACAGTGAGGAGGTGGTTTCTCTTTGTCAGGCAACTGCAAGTTAAGATACCAATATAATAAATGTTTCTTAATGGGAGACATTCTTCTGTGCATTTTGAAAACTCTTCCAGTATGGATCTCTGCCTGTAGAGGAAGTAAGGAATGGCCTTGAAGGACAGGAGGAAGAGCTGCTACCAAAGCAATGGTCAGATGAGAGGGGCTTGAGCCTGGGCCAAGAAATTAGTCTGAGTAAATGTCTCAGACAGGCCCCTCCCTAGTTCACACAAAGATAAAGGGAGGGAGGGAGAAGCACATTCAGGCTTACAATATTCTGTTACTGTACTAGAGCTCTTCCAATAAAAGTAATCCTGACCTATATGGCATTGGTTTCTTAGTCTGGTCTACTTGGTTGGGCTGACATCAATCTTGCAATCTTGCCCCAGGCTTCAGCCCCACTTATCTGACCATTGCCTTGGTAGCAACTCTTTCTCCTGTCCTTCAAGGTCATTCCCTATGACTTCTACACTGCCAAATGTATTTGAAGTACAATTCCCAACGTTTCCAGCAGTAATGGACAACACACTTGGACAGCATAAGTTTGGGCAGGGCTTCATCAAAACATGGGAAAGGTGAAAATAGCAGCTTCAAAAAAATATTAGATCAAGAAAATCCTTTGGATTGTTTCTTCCCCTGTCCTCCATATTTATCCAAGCTCCACAACACTGATTTATTTCAGTTTCCCTTGTCTATATAAATACCCAGAAGGCAAAGTGGGCAAAAAACATTGCTCCAGCAGCACATCAACTGCATCTTCCCCATTTTAACAGTTGATTTTGCTACTCTTACTGCAGGTTTATATATCTGAGCTAAGAAAGGGAAAAAATGTGGAAAACAAACATGTGAGGAAAAAGTATCTTAACATGTTTGAAAGTAAGCAAGCTACACAGTCAGGGTCTTGGTTGGTACCATGCCCAATTTAGATTGAAGTCATGCTTGGCTGGACTGTGCCTTCCTTTAGATTTGAAGAAGCAGCTGCAGACTCTGCCAAAGGGGATTAGCAGATAAATTGTTCCACCAAATTCAAATCTCAAACATGAAGTCAATCCTTAATTTGCAGGAAGGCTGGTGCCAGAAGAAAGTCAGATGACTGACTTCTGGTTTCCCAGTTTCCATACAACTAAAAAAACCTTTCAAACCAGAGACAAACTGTGGGAGTTGGTGGGACTGATATTTTCTTACACACCAGGCACGCTTTCCGATACCCATTCTCAGATGTAGCAGCCTATTAGGGATGAGTAGCAGTAACCCTTACTGAGATCGTTACCTTGTCGTAGTACTGGAGCTTGAGCACCTCAATGACACCATGAGCTAAACCGTGAAGGGACACCTAAGACGGGAAGGTCGTGGCAGAGAGGTCAGACTAAATACGATCCCTGGGGAAGGTAACGGCAACCCACCCCAGTATTCTTGTCGTGAAAACTAAATGGATCAGTACAACCAGAGATATGTCGGTATACCATCAGAAGATGGGACTCCCAGGTCGGAAGATGGTCAAAATGCTACTGGGGAGGAACAGAGGATAAGTTCAACTAGCCCCAGATGTGATGACGCAGCTAGCTCAAAGCCGAAAGGACGGCTAGCGGCCAACGGTGCTGGTGGTGAACGACGAATCCGATGTTCTAAAGATCAACACACCACAGGAACCTGGAATGTAAGATCTATGAGCCAGGGCAAATTGGATGTGGTTATTGGTGAGATGTCAAGATTAAATATAGACATTTTAGGTGTCAGTGAACTGAAATGGACTGGAATGGGCCACTTCACATCAGATGACCACCACATCTACTACTGTGGACAAGAGGACCACAGAAGAAATGGAGTAGCCTTCATAATTAATAACAAAGTGGCTAAAGCAGTGCTTGGATACAATCCAAAAAACGATTGAATGATCTCAATTCAAATTCAGGGTAAGCCATTTAACATCACAGTGATCCAAATATACACCCCAACCACAGATGCTGAAGAAGCAGAAGTAGATCAGTTCTATGAGGATCTGCAGCACCTACTGGATAATACAGCAAAAAGAGATGTTATTTTCATTACAGGAGACTGGAATGCTAAGGTGGGTAGTCAAACGACACCTGGAATTACAGGCAAGCATGGTCTGGGAGAACAAAATGAAGCGGGACATAGCCTGATAGAATTTTGCCAAGACAACTCACTGTGCATAACAAACACTCTCTTCCAACAACCTAAAAGACGACTTTATACATGGACTTCACCAGATGGTCGACACCGAAATCAGATTGACTACATCCTTTGCAGCCAAAGGTGGCGGACATCTATACAGTCAGTAAAAACAAGACGTGGAGCTGACTGTAGTTCAGATCACAAACTTCTTATTGCAAAATTTAGAATCAGACTAAAGAGAATAGGGAAGACCCACAGATCAGTTAGATATGAGCTCACTAATATTCCTAAGGAATATGCAGTGGAGGTGAAGAATAGATTTAAGGGACTAGATTTAGTAGATAGGGTCCCGGAAGAACTATGGACAGAAGTTCGCAACATTGTTCAGGAGGCGGCAACAAAAAACGTCCCAAAGAAAAAGAAAACCAAGAAGGCAAGATGGCTGTCTGCTGAGACACTGGAAGTAGCCCAAGAAAGAAGGAAAGCAAAAGGCAACAGTGATAGGGGGAGATATGCCCAATTCAATGCAAAATTCCAGAGGTTAGCCAGAAGAGATAAGGACTTATTTTTAAACAAGCAATGTGCGGAAGTGGAAGAAGACAATAGAATAGGAAGGACAAGAGACCTCTTCCAGAAAAATAGAAACATTGGAGGTAAATTCCAGGCAAAAATGGGTATGATCAAAAACAAAGATGGTAAGGACCTAACAGAAGCAGAAGAGATCAAGAAAAGGTGGCAAGAATATACGGAAGATCTGTATAGGAAGGATAATAATATTGGAGATAGCTTTGACGGTGTGGTCAGTGAGTTAGAGCCAGACATCCTGAAGAGTGAGGTTGAATGGGCCTTAAGAAGCATTGCTAATAACAAGGCAGCAGGAGACAACGGTATCCCAGCTGAACTGTTTAAAATCTTGCAAGATGATGCTGTCAAGGTGATGCATGCCATATGCCAGCAAATTTGGAAAACACAAGAATGGCCATCAGATTGGAAAAAATCAACTTATATCCCCATACCAAAAAAGGGAAGCACTAAAGAATGTTCAAACTATCGAACAGTGGCACTTATTTCACATGCCAGTAAGGTAATGCTCAAGATCTTGCAAGGTAGACTCCAGCAATTCATGGAGCGAGAATTGCCAGATGTACAAGCTGGGTTTAGAAAAGGCAGAGGAACTAGAGACCAAATTGCCAATATCCGCTGACTAATGGAGAAAGCCAGGGAGTTTCAGAAAAACATCTATTTCTGTTTTATTGACTATTCTAAAGCCTTTGACTGTGTGGATCATAACAAATTGTGGCAAGTTCTTGGTGGTATGGGGATACCAAATCATCTTGTCCGCCTCCTGAGGAATCTGTATAACGACCAAGTAGCAACGGTAAGAACAGAGCACGGAACAACGGACTGGTTTAAGATTGGGAAAGGAATATGGCAGGGTTGTATACTCTCACCCTACCTATTCAACCTGTATGCAGAACACATCATGCGATGTGCTGGGCTTGATGAATCCAAGGCTGGAGTTAAAATTGCTGGTAGAAACATTAACAATCTTAGATATGCAGATGATACCACTTTGATGGCTGAAAGTGAGGAGGAGCTGAGGAGCCTCATGACGAAGGTGAAAGAAGAAAGTGCAAAAGCTGGGTTGCAGTTAAACCTCAAAAAAAACAAGATTGTGGCAACCAGCTTGATTGATAACTGGCAAATAGAGGGAGAAAAAGTGGAGGCAGTGACAGACTTTGTATTTCTAGGCGCAAAGATTACTGCAGACGCTGACTGCAGCCAGGAAATCAGAAGATGTCTACTTCTTGGGAGGAGAGCAATGGCAAATCTTGATAAAATAGTTAAGAGCAGAGACATCACACTGACAACAAAGGTCCACATAGTTAAAGCAATGGTATTCCCTGTAGTAACCTATGGCTGTGAGAGCTGGACCATAAGGAAGGCTGAGCGAAGGAAGATAGATGCTTTTGAACTGTAGCGTTGGAGGAAAATTCTGAGAGTGCCTTGGACTGCAAGAAGATCAAACCAGTCCATACTCCAAGAAATCAAGCCAGACTGCTCACTTGGAATGATATTAAAAGCAAAACTGAAGTACTTTGGCCACATAATGAGAAGACAGGATACCCTGGAGAAGAAGCTGATGCTAGGGAAAGTGGAAGGCAAAAGGAAGAGGGGCCAACCAATGGCAAGATAGATGGATGATATTCTGGAGATGACGGACTCAACCATGGGGGAGCTGGGGATGGCGACGGCCGACAGGAAGCTCTGGCATGGGCTGGTCCATGAAGTCACGAAGAGTCGGAAGCAACAAATAAACGACAAAAGCAGTAACCCACCATTTATAAAGCTGGTGTAAGATACTGCATGATGTAATACAGAAAGAATAAATATATACTGTAATGGATTTTTACGATTATTACTATTTTATTGAGTATGCCATGAGTTGTCATTCCAAGGGAGGAAAAGGGTTGCTGCAAATTTTACATTCTCACTAAAGGCAAAAATTCATCTACTTCAAACAGAACCATAAATAGGATTAAAGAAAAAAAAGTTTTTATCTCCAGAATTGCCACTAATGTTCTGGGTTGGCAAGACATTTATTTCATCTTCATCTTATGGTTAATTTTCACAAAATCCTAGAAATTGAGATCATGAATCCATGGATACACTATGGATTTTTGTCTATTTGGAGAGTTCTACAATCAGCAAGTAGCTCTCTACATCTGTTCTTCTGACTACAGTTATATTAATACAATTGTATTGGAGCGTTTCTGCCAGTTTATTCATTCAGGAGAATAAAGACAAACAGTTCTTCACTTTGAGCTGCAGATAGGGGAAATCAAACTTCTACATATTCTTCCCCTCATCTATACACACACACACACACACACACACACACCAATGAGACAACAAGTCTCAGTTGTGTATGCTGATATTATACATGCAAAGATGCTCTGTATATGAGCAGCAGAACATTTCAACATGCATACTATCTCTTCAAGTACACTCTGGGAGAGCGTTAATCATCAGAGGGCCTGCTAATTATGAAAAGCGAACTGCCAAGGAAGGTGGAAAGGAGTGCGCTGGCTTCCTGCAGTCCCCATTGTGTCAATGTTGCATGCGAACCCATCTGTCACCAGGTCAGCTCCTGCTGGGACACAAGGGGTTGCTCTGCATTGCTCCAATATTTCTCTTCCTGGGCCGCAGCACCCAGACAGCTGACAGTTTGATTGGTTAGCTTGCAAAGAATGGGCCAGCCTCTTTTTCTAAAAGCAAAATAAATTCTCTGCATAATGGAGAAGGAAATTGCTGCATGAAAGTGCAGGGTAACACCGGCCTTGAGCAGACAATTAAACTGGGCAAATGTTTTTAAGTAGAAGCTGATTTTTTCCCCCATTGGCAATTTCCCAATTTCTTTCAAATTTCTTTTCAAATAACAATTTTCCATGTGTCTTGGATAACATATTCCCCTTCACTATTTACAGTCACTTTTGACTCTTGCTTCTTTTCTTTGTAAAACATTGCCCCTCTTTAGTCTGTGCAAATGCCCCCCCCCCCCTCTCTCTCTCTCTCACACACACACACACACACACATGTGATTTTATAATTTCGGGCCTCATTTTTAGTCACTTGTTAAACAGTTTAGAATCAGAAATCCTTGCCATCTACTGCATCAGAACTAGAGATCTACTTGTAAATTTCCTCACTACCTCCTGTGCACCATTGCACTAAAAACTCCTGTGACACTTTAAACACTAATAAACGTATCATTTATGGAGAAGGTCAGCACTATTCAATTTAAGTGTTCTCCTCATTCATACACACACACACACACACACACACCCTGGGGGTGGGGAATGGTAATGTTTGTGATTGTAAGCAGTGAGATCAGAGGGAAATTAAATGAAAAAATTACAGATTTTGATAATGACAGTAACAACAAGCTGATGATAAGCAACATTCTGGTGTTGGTCAACTAACTGTTAGGATAAGATCTCAGTTCAAGCAACAAGTGATGGAATCAAACTTCTTCATCATTACATTTAATGATTTCTCAAGCATCCCTTTGAAAGCCTAGTATTCAAAAATGACTATTTCAAAGTCAGTCCCAGAAAGTCTTGGGAGAATGAATGTTGACCTTTCTGACATTAGGTTTCTCTCATCTTATTCTTTTGCACCAGAGACTTTCCTTTTCAGATTCACCATCAAGGTGGCTGCATTGGCACAATACTGTATGATAAACCATAAAAAGGTAAAGGTAAAGGTTCCCCCCGCACATTTGTGCAGTCGTGTCCGACTCTAGGGGCCGGTGCTCATCTCCATTTGTTAGCCGAAGAGCCAGCGTTGTCCGAAGATGCTTCCACGGTCATGTGGCCTCATGACACACGCGGAACGCTGTTACCTACCCACCGAAGTGGTACCTATTAATCTACTTGCATTGGCATGCTTTCGAATTGCTAGGTTGGCAAGAGCTGGGGCGAGTGCGGGAGCTCACTCCGCACGCAGGGCTAGGGATTCGAACCTCCGAACTTGCGATCTTCCGATCGACAAGCCTGGCGTCTTACCCGTTGAGCCACCACGCTCCTATGATAAACCATACATCATGGCAAATAAACCACAAGGTTATGATTACACTATATAAGTCAGAATAAACGAAGTATGTGGCGGCTTAATATGATGGTCTGATGCATGCAGCATGCTAAGGCATGCTATGATTTTGTTTGATTTTACCCTAGCCATTGTGACTTATAAAACGATAGTTTATCATTTAACATTGTGTGTTTGTGAACATGTATTTATTTATATTTATGTATATTTCAAGCTTCGTCACTGCCCATCTCACTCGAGGGTGACTCTGGGTGGTTTACAATAAACCTAAAATAAATGCAGGTTAAAATACAATAAAAACAGTATAACAATAACCCATCTAGGGTAATTTGATGCTTGGGGGAAGGTTGATGTATCTAGGCTATGGCCCACATGAACAAGAGTATAACAGGCAATGCCCAAATTGCCACGTTGTACACTACAATTGAGAAGGTTCTTTCTGAACGTTAATTATACAAGATATTAAAGTTCACCTCCATATGAGGATTCTGTGCTACTTTGAAAGAGTTCTGATCTTTCAGATCCCACAGTGTCGGCCGTGTTGGAGAGCTGAGCCCATTTGCCTATTTGAGACTGCACTGAAGCTACTATTTGCTGTGACTCTACAGAGCTTGTGGGTGACCCAGTTCCCCAATGGAGAGAACTCCTCTTCCCAAGCTTCGCCTGCCCTAAAAAGTCCTTCACAGGGAACAGTGTTTTGTGGGTTTTGCAGCTCATGCAGAGATTTTTTTTTTCCCATGCAACCAAACAAATGGATACATGATTGTGGGAGTTCCCTCTTCTGATGGAGGGATGGAGGGGTTTTCTTTAACTCTCAAGCCTGCAAATCTGGGGGTGGGGCTGTGATTGTTTGACATTGTGTGTTCTTTGTTCCCTGTATTTTTAGTTTGTGGCGGAATGACCCCATGTCATCTTGCAACTGTTTCAGGGAGTCTGGGAGCAAAACTAGGGTGGGTGGAAGGGACCAAGGTATCCAGAGGGATAGCCATGCAAAGTTAAACCAGAAACACTAGCAAAATTATTATGCCATAAGCTTTCATGGAATGTGGGTCATTTCATAGGAAATGGGCTGTAGTCCACAAAATATTATGCCATCATTTTATTCGTCTTTGATGTACTATAGAGAACTGTGCTTTCCTCTTGTATCTTAACAATACAAAAAAACAGAGCATTTCTCCAAAATTAATATCACCTAAACTGACTGTCTAAACCCAAAACCCCAGCATGCAATTTCTTTCTTGTCACCTCCCATCACAATCTGGGTAGCAAATGTCGCTAAACAGATTTGGGTTATATCTCATTGGTTAATAAGTGCAACTCACCAGTCTAAAATTAAAAAAATGATTTTTTTTAGTTTTTCCAAACTGAACATGATGTGATCAAATTACTCTCATTTCTTCTCCCTTCAGGAGTCAGCTCAGGACAGACCACTGTAGCATAAATGGTCAGCCTCGGAGAGTGAGGGTCATCCTGGGACTCTTGGAATGAGACTGAATAAATTATAAGTACACGTAATACGCAAAAGGTTGAAAGGCTTGTATTAGCCAGCTGAGTCCTGCCTGCTAGATACCTGCTGGATGACAGAAGTATGGGCAGCATCGAAGTTGCAGCTGACACTTCTGATATCTTGTTGCCTAAGGGCACTTTCATTCAAACATCAGCTTTGCCTCTTGTACCCTCTGCTGCATTTCATGCCACCCCAGGAGTATCTTCACTTTGGCTTTGCTGCATTCTGTCTGTCTTCTCATTGAGCTGACCAGCACTTGCTCCAGCTGGCCAACAGGAGGGCACAATAACATCACAACCAGTCAGCAAGTTCTCAGTGCCTGAGAAGAAACCAAACAAAACTTATGAGTGGCCATTTGTGTGTGTGTGTGTGTGTGTGTGTGTGTGTGTGTGTGTGCATGCGCACCCTTGAATCAGCACTGTCTCCTGGAGACTGCCTGAACTAGTCCCTGCAGTTTTCTTGGCAAGATTTCAAAAGTGGTTTGCCCTTGGCTTCTTCCTAGGGCTGAGAGAGAGGTACTGGCCCAAGGTCACCCAAATGGCTTTGTGCCTAAGGCTGGACTAGAATTCACAGTCTCCCAGTTTCTAGCCCAGTGCCTTAACCACTACACCAAACTGGCTCTCAGCCATTCTGTAGGATAGTGCCAAATCCACATTCCAGAGCGGCCAAGAAGAATAAGGGAAGACATTAACCCTACCCAACAAAATGCAGTTCAATGGCAAGAAATGTAGGGTTCTGCACTTAGGTAGGAAAAATCAATTGTGCAGGTACAAAATAGGTGGTATTTGGCTCAAAAATAGTACTTGTGAAAAGGATTTGGGTGTCCTGGTTAGACCACAGATTAAACATGATCCAGCAATATGCTACAGCTGACAAAAGAACTAATACGATCTTAAGCTGCATCAACAGAAGTGTAGTATCAAGATCACGGGAAGTGGTAGATAGTTCCACTCTCTGATCTTTGGTCAGACTGTGCCTAGAATACTGGGCCCAGATCTTGTTGCCACAATACAAGAAGGATTCTGAGGAACTAGAAAGAATGCAGAAAAGAACAGTGAAGATGATGAGGGGCTTAGAGACTAAATCCTATGAAGAATGGTTAAAGGAACTGGTCCTAAGACATGAATGAGATAGACTTAAGTTATCCTTACAGGTATTCCTGACTTAACAATGGGAATTGGGACTGGCAACTCCATCATTAAGTAACATGGTTGTAAAGTGCAATGTCATGTGACCACAC
This sequence comes from Charina bottae, assembly GCA_023362775.1. NCBI lineage: Eukaryota > Metazoa > Chordata > Lepidosauria > Squamata > Charinaidae > Charina > Charina bottae. The sequence continues at coordinate 6,658,501 of JALMGJ010000003.1, forward strand.
CAACTTATGATGGCAGTAGCAGCAATCCCAGTTTCCATCATTAGGTGAATCCTGCATGGTCACAGCATCCCATGATCACATAATTGTCATTTGCAACCTCCTGCCAACTTCCCCATTGACTTTGCTTGTCAGAAGCCAGCAGTGAAGGACGAAAATGGCAATCACGTGACCACAGGACGCTGCGACCATTGAAATTGTGAGCCAGTTGCTAAGTGTCCTAATCATGATCACATGACCACAGGGACACTGCAATGGCTGCAACTACAAGGACCTGTCGTAAGTCCCCTCATTCAGCACCATCATAACTTTGAACAGTCACTGAATGAGTGGTTGTTCAATAAGGACTACCTGTAGTTGTACCGATGTTAAAGAGGTATTTCCCTCTTATTACAATACCTCAAGGTATATAAAGTCAGCTAATCTTACCTTTAAATTGGAGGAAAGTTGTGATTGGGAACAGAGGCAGGGTAGGGATCTGCAATGGAGGTGGCAAATTTTGTGCCAATATAGTTTTCTGCCCAGGTGGGTAGTGGAGAAAGGTCCTAGGAAGATTTTCTTAGGTAATAGAAGAAAGCAGAATATACAAAAATATTGGGTCAGAATTTCAAGGAGGATGAGTTAAGTGAAGGATAGGTGATAGGGCAATCAAGAGTAGGCTTCCAGTGCAGTCGGAAGAGTGAAATTCAGTTCAAGTCCGATTCCTATTAAACTAATATTTTGTGGGTGGAGAATTCCATGTTATAAAACTTCCTAAACATCATAGCACAGTAGTTAGGATGGAGCATGAGACATATTGTAATTCTGTTATAAAAACAATTAGGTTGAATGTAAATGGGAATTTGGGGAGGGGAGGAATAGAGCTAATAACAGTTGTGTAGCTGCTGTGTTCCTTCAAGTTGGAATTTACTTTACTAATAAATTAAACTTTAATTGTAATCCTTTTTGATAGCCTGGAGCAAAGTGGATTAAAAGCACGCAAAAGAGGAAATGAAAATTATTTGAATTGCCCTTCATGTGCTAACATTGCTCTTTGGACATATTGGCACTGCACTCTTAAGTTGCTCTTGTCCTGTGCTCATGCTGTCTTGATCCTATGCTGGCTTAGGAAAGGCACAGGGTCTGAGGACTGAGGCAATCACTTTCCTGAGCAAGTTTTATTGGACATACATACTTTTATATATATACCTAGAGTATATGCACAAATTGAATTTAGATATTCAATTTGCCGCCCAGAGTCCGCCCAGAGTCCCCCTCTGTGGGGGGAGATGGGCGGTGATATAAGTATGATAAATAAATAAATAAATAAATATACAAAGTTAAAGCATCAAAATGCACATACATGCAGGCACCACAAGTAGACAGTTTCTAATGTATTCTAGAGCTACCTTTTCCAGGAATGCTATAATATAATGGTTGCAGCTATTTGTCTTGTAAATGCTTGTTCAGAACATAGCAGAAACATTTTTAATTGCTATTTTTCTTTCCCTGAGGTACTTTTCCTTTTTTTTTAAGAATTCCAGGAAGAGAAAAATGGTATATATAAAGCTATATTTCTCTTGGGTTTCAAACCAGCAATCCAATACTCTGCAAGGCAGGTATTATAACCACTGTGCTATTATAACATCCCTGGTTAAGGTAGCTTTAGAAGACATTAAGATACCATGGTAACTAATAGGGTTAGCCTGTAATAAAGTAAACGGTACTAGCCAAAACAGACAGGAGCACTCTTGGTGACATAATAGGGGAAAGAGTATTTTAAAGCCACAGCAGGAAAGTATGTGGGATCTTGCATTTGTCATGTGAGAGGAGTGAGTACAGAGTGACAACATCCATTTCTGTGCTCCAAAAATAGTTTCTGGCCCATTCTGGTAATGGAGCAACTAGGCAGTTGAATAAGCCCTTTGAAGACCATACCCCCTTCCCATTTGTAAAATGTGACAACATTGCAGGCATTTATATTGAGCTCTTGACAAGATTAATGAACATAGCTGAGTTCTCCTGTGCTGGTAAATTTTTAACCATCATTTGAACCAGCTGTAATAATGCTGAACCATCATGGGTTTGTACACACATTATGCTAAGTTGAAAGCAAAAAACAAATGCATACATACACTTTATGGCATAGCATGATATCTGAATCCAGCCAATGTATGGGAAAGAAAACTGAATTCAAGTAAAGTGTTATTTCATGAAGAAGGACTCTATAGATATTGCTCCATTCTGCATTCCTTAAGTAGTTTTTGCCAACCTTGGAAACGTCAGATATTTTGGATTACAAATTCAATCATTGTACAGAGTACAGAGTTTGACCTTGACAGAGAGGTGGAACATTCATTACCAAGGCAATGAACAGATAAACATGGCTTAAGCTCATACAAAGAGAAGTTTACGAAAACATCTCAGAAAAGCACACACCCCCCAAATTCCCTATACAGTTCAGTTGCTCTCATTCTGATTTCATGCCGTTAGTCTCTGCTTATTGCTTGTCATTCATCTCTCAATTTTTTAAAAATATTATTATTTTTTTTAAAAAAATTACAGATGGAATATGACAACTGCTACAATAACAAAATACACTAGTGATTATACAATATAAAAACTGCATAGATTACAATGATTAAAATAAACATAAAAAGAAAAACTAAGATAAAAAACCCATATAGTATCAATTTAGTATCAATATGGAATTAATTCAGTCCTTAAACTTTTCATTAAATCTGGACCATATAGAAACATCTTGCTCCATCTTCTCATTTTTGAAATGTAAAGGTATTTCAAAAATAGATAACAAATACATATCTGTTCCCTAACATCAGGAAGATAAATTTCTTTCTATCTACAAAAGGTTATCCTCTTTGTTGAGACCACCAGATTTGATAAAACTTAAGTTCTTCATAAAATTACAAATTTCATATTTAGGAGTATAATTTAACATCATATTTACATCCTTAACTCTTATATTTCTTTCCAAAATTCTGTTAACATATGCTGCAACCTGAAACCAAAATGGAGCTATGGCTGAACAAGAGCAAATCATATGAGCTAAAGAAAGACAAATTTCTTACAATGCCAACACAGAAAGTTTGATATCCAACCTTTTTAAACCATTGTTTGAAGAGTCCAATAAATCATGAAAACTATATTTCACATTTCTTAAGATTTTAAATTCTTGATTTTCCTAGATTGGATGCTCCAATTCTTCATTCCACATTTTAAATAAATGAATAAACAAACAAACAAACAAACAAACAAACAAATAAAGGCTGACCATATTTCCTTGAGGGAAAATGGGACCCTAACCTACCCATGGCTCGCCAGAAATCTCCCAGAGCAGGAACCAGTCACCATCACAGTAGCAGACATCCAACAGCAGGTCAAGAACATGAAGAGCTGGACAGCACCTGGCCCAGACATGATCCACACCTACTGTGCACGCACATGCATGCGGGTGGGGCGTGCATGCGTGTGTGCGGGCGTGCATGCGGGCGTGCATGTGAGCGCGTTTGTTCAGGCGTACGTGCGTGCAGGCGGGCGGGCGCACATAGGCGCGCTTCGCCGCAGGAACTTTAAAAAACCATACAAAATGGATATTTTTCTGAAAACTATGGGACGGTTGGGAATTGTTTAAAAAACGGAACTGTCCCATTCAAAGCGGGACATATGGTCAGCTTATGTATATGTATATGTATATGTATATGTATATGTATATGTATATGTATATGTATATGTATATGTATATGTATATGTATATGTATATGTATATGTATATGCATACACACATACGCACACTGTATATATATAGTTTCTGGCCTATTATGGCAATGGAGCAACCAGGCAGTTGAATAAGCGGCTGGATAGTGTAGTGGTTAGAGCACCACCTTTGGAGCAATAGACCGGGGTTCAAATCCCAGCTCTACCTACCTTATCAGTAGGGGTCTTTGGGCAAAGTTCCCCTAACGCTTCACCTGCCTACCACAAATATGAGAGTGACACAAACTAAGAGAGTCCGGACATTGCCCAATCTGATGATAAGTGGGCTACTGGAACAAACCATATATGGACAAGACAAGAGAACCTGGAATTGATGGAATGCTACTACAACAGTAGACCTAATGAGAGGGGATATATGAAACGTATGAGGGAACTATGGATGGACAGAAGACCTGCATCCACACTAACTGAGAAACAGCTAGTTACCCAACGCTTTAACATAGTGAAGAGGAAGCTGCTCTCACAACTTGAGATAGACCAACTACACATTATATCCCAGAAGAAAAACAACTGGAGGTGCAGCCAACACCTGAAGCTGGAACATCACTGCCGCCCCCTCCATTACAGCAGCTGATGTGAGGCAAAAGATCATGGATAAATTGTTAATTGTTAATTAATATGTATTTAAATCTATTTATAATTGTATTTTAATGAGTTATACTCTGTTCGTAAACCGCCCAGAGCCCCCCGTGGGGGAGATGGGCGGTGATAAATCAAATAAATAAATAAATAAATAAAATGGATAAACTAGATACAGTCAACTCTTGAGACCAATTACCAAGGCTCAGTGGAGAAGTACCATCAGATAGTATGCTAGAAGACGCCAACAGAGCCCTCACGACAATCCCTACTATTCAAATCAATGAACTGGTATTTATGCTACAGCCACTGTAATCCTGGAGATGCTTGGCTACACGATCAAGAACAGCAGTACATACCCCCCCTGGAAAATGTGGTTTGAGGCTAAGATCAAGGCAACTCGGAGAGAAGTTAGTCAGCTGGTGGAGCTACAGAAGGGTGTGGAGATTAAGGATAAGACTTGGCTACTGAAAAAATACAAGGGCCTGACTCCATCTGAAGCCCTTGAGACTGCTAAACAAAGGCTCACAGCACTGGCAACCATGCTAGGGAGATACATTAGAGAAGCAGAGGCCAAGAAGATAAATGCCCTGTTCGCCAAAAAACCATCCAAGGTGTACTCCCAACTGCAGTACAACATCACAGTAACAGCAGAGCCACCAACAGCAGAAACTGAACAGTACTGGAAGAACATATGGGAGAAAGAGAAGACACATAACACCAGTGCAAAGTTGCTGCAGGACCTGAGAGCAGATCACAGAAATCTCCCAGAGCAGGAACCAGTCACCATCACAGTAGCAGACATCCAACAGCAGGTCAAGAACATGAAGAGCTGGACAGCACCTGGCCCAGACATGATCCACACCTACTGGCTAAAGAAACTAACAGCAGTGCATGAACGCCTAGCAGCACAGATGAACCAGCTGGTAGCAGCAGGCTCCCACCCAGACTGGCTAACACAAGGTAGGACAGTGCTGATCATGAAAGACCCCAACAAGGGAATAACACTTTCCAACTACCGGCCAATAATCTACCTCCCCACAAAATGAAAAGTCCTATCAGGCATCATAGTTTCCAAGCTGCAGGACCATATGGGCCAGTATATGAGCACAGCTCAGAAGGGCATTGGGAACAACACCAGAGGCTCCAAACACCAGTTGCTCATAGATAGAGCAGTTGCCCGAGACTCAAGGTCTAGACAGACCAATCTGAGCACAGCCTGGATTGACTACAGGAAAGCCTATGACTCAATGCCACACACATGGATCTGTGAATGCCTGGCACTATACAAAGTCAACAGGACACTAAGGACCTTCCTCAAGAACTCAGTGGGACTGTGGAAGACAACACTGGAAGTCAACTCAAGACAGCTCGCACAAGTGGCCATCAAGTGTGGTATATCCCAAGATGATGCACTGTCCCCACTGCTGTTCTGCATGGGCTTGAACCCTCTCAGCCAGATTATCACAAGAACTGGATACGGATACAAGTTCAAGAGTGGAACTACCATCAGCCACCTCCTCTACATGGATGACATCAAGCTGTATGCTAAGAGTGAACAAGACATCGACTCACTGATCCACCTGACACGGATCTACAGTGAGGACATTGGGATGTCATTCAGACTAGAGAAGTGTGGCCGGATGGTAGTAAAGAGAGGGAAGGTAGTTAAGACTGATGGGGTGGAACTACAAGCAGGCCACATAGCAGACATACAGACCAGCTACAAGTACCTTGGTATCCCGTAGTCACATGGAAACCACAATGAGGAGGCAAGGAAGACAGCAACATCCAAGTACCACCAAAGGATAAGACATGTCCTGAAGAGCCAGCTCAATGGGAAGAACAAGATCCACATCATCAACATGTATGCCCTGCCAGTCATCAGATACCCTGCCAGTATAGTGAGCTGGCCAAAGGAGGACATGGAAGCTGCTAATGTGAAGATCCAGAAGCTCCTCACAATGTATTTCACCCCAAGTCCAACACCCAGAGACTGTACACCAGCCGGAAAGAGGGTGGGCGGGGTCTGGTGAGTGTCAAAGCCACTGTCCTGGATGAGACCCAGAGCATCCAGGAGTACATCAGTAAGACGGCACCTAAAGATGAGCTGCTGAGAGAATGCCTGAGGCAGCAGCAGACATGGGAGGAAGTTCCAACAGAGGAAGTGCCCTGGCAAGACAAGACCCTGCATGGGATGTACCATTGACAGATAGCAGAGGTGGCTGATCTTGGGAAATCCTACCAGTGGCTGGAAAGGGCTGGACTAAAAGACAGCACTGAGGCACTGATCGTAGCAGCACAAGAACATATATCTGACTTTCATCCTGTTTTTTACTTCCAATAGCAGAGAATATCAATTTACTTCCATGTAAATTGATTTGTTGGTTTCACTTCATGCTCTTAAAGATCCTAGGATTCCAGAAACTTCTGAAACTGCTAAGGTATCTGGACCATACTATTTGGTCAGTACTTTTTTCAATTGTATACATTGCCAAGCAGAAGCAATATATTTCTCAAGATCTTTAAAGCAACCACTATAAATCAATTGGTGTAAGGTATTTGTCTTCATTTGGCCCAAACATTCCAATAAAACACTTTCCCACTATCTTCACATTTGGATTATTCCACAGCATCAGGTTCTCATGTGATTCTGGATCAAAATTTAACCTGTTATCTATAACTAACCAAATATTTCTTGGAGCTTTCAAGGCTGGTCTAGTGGTTAAGGCACCAGGCTAGAAACCAGGAGACTGTGAGTTCTAGTCCCACCTTCGGCATGAAAGCCGGCTGGGTGACTTTGGGCCAGTCACTCTCTCTCAGCCCAACTCACCTCAAAGGGTTGTTGTTATGGGGAAAAAAGGAGGAGGAAGGAGTATTAGGTATGCTCCCTGCCTTGAGTTACTTATAAAAATAATAAAGGCGAGATAAAAAAAATCTAAAAAAAATAAAATAAAATCTCTGTTTACTATAACTTGTCCCTAAAACTTGCCTAAAAGTGGTCACATACTTTCTATTTGGGTTCAAGAAGGGCAATATTAAGAAAAGTTCTCATTTCACAGGATTATAGATATTAGAATGAAAGCTAAATGGTAGAGTTGAAAGTCTGGTAGATTAAAGCTACCATAATCATAAGGCAACTCAATTTGGCCAGAGATATTCAAGGATTTTGGGTCTGCCATGAAAATGCTCATAGTGCAGTGCTTTCCAAAGTCCCGCCGTTGGCAACACACCAATGGTGGCATGGTGGTGCGGCGGTGCGTGCGGTGGCGGCCTCGTGTGTCACGCTAAAACCCAGAAGCGCTGAAGGCACGCCGCCGCCGCCACACACACCACCACAGGGGCAGCGACGACGCGCCATCAGCACTTCCGGGTTTTGTCACGACACACTAATGTGTCGCGACACACAGTTTGGAAAGCTATGTCATAGTGTTTTATCCACCCTATGGTTCTGTTCAATTATCTGTGCTTCTCCTACTGCCCCTGCTGTTCTAGAAAATAAGCTATCTCAAGAAAGGAACTTGGGTGTGAAAGAGAATTTGGCAGGAACCAAAGCATGTGTTTAAGACAGCAAGATGGAAAACGTGAAAAATGCAGAAGCTGCCTTTAAGAAATGGTGCAAGAGGGAGACAATATCCAAATGCTTGACAGACAGCACACAGGGGGGAAAAAGGAGAACTTTGCATAACTCTCTTTCATTCTGTTTAACCCAGCACATTTGCTGGGCCAGCTGCAATTAACATTCTTAGCAATGAGGTCACAGGGTCCTTCTCCAGGCCTCTCTCCTTTGAAAATCATGGGGTGCAGCTCTGGTTTGGGGCATTATCTCCCTGTGTTCTCCTCCTGCCAAGTGCAATATGCAGAAAGTTATATTTTGTCCATATGGAAGGAACCTCTTGATGCTCAAATGTCAGTCAAGAACAAGCAGCAAGATAACTTGTCCTTGCTTGATAGACATGTAAATAGCCCTGGTACTTTTAAGGCTACTTAAGGCGAACAGAAGAAATAGCAGTTTTAATGAACCCCTTCTGGAATACAGTTGTCCACCATTTAAACAAAATTAATGGATTAATCGTCAACCTTTTAAGCAATGAATAAATGTAAATAAACTTACCTTTTCATCACTATTCCACCAGAGAAGCCTTTATGATATTAAGGCAAGATACCTTTAAATTTAACAACTCACTGCTTGAAGGAAAGGAAATTATTAACATTTTATTATGTATGTATTTGATTGATGTGCCACCTTTCTTTTCAAGTTTTCTTTTTTATTCCCCATTGCAGAATCACAGAAAGAGACAAAATAGGCTTGGAAGTTAAACATATTCATCCCAGCTAGTAAAGCTACTCCCTGTTGGTTAATTAATTAAAGCAAATGGTAATAAGTGCATTATTTAAATACTATGAATGCTAACCTTTAGTACTAGTGATTATGGGGTATAGGCAACCTCTAGTAGATAAAATAATTAAAAAAATACTCCTTCATCTACACCAGGGTTTCTCAACCAGGGTTCTGTGGCACCCTAGGGTTCAGCGAGAGGTCACTAGGGGTTCCCTGGGAGATCATGATTTATTTAAAAAGTTATTTCAAATTCGGGAACCTTCACATTAAAGAGGTAAGTTTCATTCTTTATTTTTAGTTTAAGAACACTGTTCATGCATATATACAGGCCTCCACATGAAACAAATATAATAATTTTGTAACCTCTGGCCTATATTTGAGCCTGAATGTGCAGGGGTTCTCCGAGGCCTGAAAAATATTTCAAGGGTTCCTCCAGGGTTCAAAGATTGAGAAAGGCTGATCTACGTCTTCTGTGTTTATGCTTATTGTTCCACAGGCAGAAGACATCAACTGCTGAAAGACGACAGAAAATTCTAGCTCCTATTTGCTTATTATTGACAATACAGAAATAAACTTCCACACTACCAGATGGAACTTAGTTACCCAATTTGATATACTCCAAAGGTATTTATAGGGGCGTGGTGGCTCAGCGGGTAAGACACCAGGCTTGTCGATCAGAAGATTGCAAGTTCGGAGGTTCGAATCCCTAGTCCCGCGTGACGGAGTGAGCTCCCGCACTAGCCCCAGCTCTTGCCAACCTAGCAATTCGAAAGCATGCAAATGCAAGTAGATGAATAGGTACCACTTCGGTGGGTAGGTAGCAGCGTTCCGCGCGCGTCATGCGGCCACATGACCATGGAAGCGTCTTTGGACAACGCTGGCTCTTCGGCTAACAAACGGAGATGAGCACCGGCCCCTAGAGTCGGACACGACTGCACAAATGTGTGAGGGGAACCTTTACCTTTTACTAAAGGTATTTTACTACAACCTGGAACATCTCCAGCCAGGAATGCTATCTGGGGATGATGGGGAACACAGTCCAACTGAAGGTGGCAAGGTGAAGAGACCTTTAATATGGGCCCCGAGGCCATGAACACTGTGGATCATTACATACAGGCTAACAAATATTCTGTCTATAAGAGTCTGCGAAAAAAAGGGAGGGTATTTTTGTGCTGGATGCTGCATAAAGCCCAAAGGTTATGAGTTGGGTGGGTTGTCAAGGAAAGGAAGGAATCATGTGTTCTGTAACTTAACCAACCATTCAGATCTTCAAGGCACTACTTCTGGAAGAACATATTCTAAGAAAGGTACACTGTCTTTGCACCTCTGGCTGGGAGGTGGTAACTGTGATGTTCTCAGGAGACAAATGTATTACTCCCAGAAAGATAGCTTGTCCATTCTAGCTTGCCCAGCAATGCTATATTGTTTGCACATTTTCCCCAGAGGCTCCATTGCCCTCATTTAATGGGCAGGAGCCTTACTTTCATGCCTCAATGTCATACCAATTACCCATTCAATATTCAATTACCTTCATTTGAATATTAAGCAAATGAGGTGCACTGAAGATTTCTACACAGGGAATACCAAAGATGATGTACTCAAATCTGTATCTTGCACTAATTTGTTTTTCTTCTAATTAATCCCAATTAGTTGGCATTTCTTTTTCCATGCATTCAATAAACCAGTATACTTCCCCACAGCCCTGAGAAGTCTTTGGGCTTCAGTGTACAGCCAAAGAAGATGTATCTTTAGACAGATCTAGCTATGTATACAGCATTAGAGAGTTCCAGTCCTTTTCCATCCAAACTCTTTTTCACCTTCATTCTATACAGGGGTTCAGCCACATGATCGGTTGGCACCTCCTGACCCCCTCCCAAAATTAATAATAAGCACCACCAAATTCTCACAAAAATCACCAAATCTCACAAGATTTCTTATGAATCTCATATGAGATTTTGCTTATTTTTCAACTGTTTTATTTTTCAACAAGTTGTTTACATTTTATTTATTTATTTCATTGTTATTGCGCCCATGACATTTGTGCAAAATTGTGTAATTTTGCACCCAGTTTGGTGTGGCAATAGAGGGTTATTTAGGTGCTCAATCCTTTCTTTTTAAACTTGATCAGATATCTTAATCAAATTAAAATATCTAAATGTAGAACAACCATGAAACTAGCATGATTTAACATTTTACTAATTGCTGTTCTGGAAAGCAAGCATAAGAAAATCCTGTGGTGATCAAGTACTGTATGTGCATGTGAAATGGGAAATATTGAGACCACTACTCTTTTTTATACTGTCCTTTTTACTGTATAAGGATATTTGTGCACATTATATAAAACTGCTAATAATACATTGCTTGGATCAACCACATTTCTATTATCTTCAATTTTATTTATTTATTTATTTATTTAATCTTATTTATACCCCGCCTATCCCCTCCCTACTGGAGGGCTCTAGGCGGCTTACAACATCCGTATACATTAATTTATACATCAAATTATACATCATATATTATACCCGCGCGACAGGGAGAGAGGGAGGGAACCGGCTCTTCCGCTGAAGGCATTGGACTGCAAGTCCCAGAATGCCTCGCTCCGCGCCGGCTGCTGACGTCCAGGAAGTTGGTGTCTCCGGATCCGTCGTCCTCCGTCGTCCTCCGCCGACATCACCGCTCTTCCAGGTCTTTTTGGAATCGAGGACGACTCTCCGCTGGACGCCCGCAAATTGCCCCACGTGAGTGGTACCCATTAATCTACTTGCTATATTAGCTTTCGAATCGCTGGGTTGGCAGAGAGCTAGGGCAAGTGACGAGAGCTCACCTCGTCACGCGGTTTCGAACTGCCAACCTTATGGTCGGCAGTCTAACGGCTCAGTGGTTTAACCCGCTGAGCCACCGCGCCCCAATCCACATTCAATCCACATTGTCTGACAGAATACAGTCTCACTGAATGTCTCTAAATCAGGGCTTTCCAAAGTGCCGCCGCTGGCGACACACAAGTGCTGGCGGCGGCGGTAGCGTGGTGGCGGCGCGGACGCGCACGGCGGCAGCACAGGGGGGCGCACGTGCATGGCGGCGGCGCGGGGGGCATGCAGCGGCACGCGCGTGCACAGCGGCAGCGCGGGGGGGCGTGCGGCGGCGCGGGCGTGCACGGCGGCGGCGGCAGCCTCCGCTAAAATGCGGAAGCACTGATACCGTGCCGCTGCCGCTGCCGCCGTGCACGTGCCCGCCGCCGCTTCCGGGTGGTGTGGCGACACACCACGCTGTGTGTGGCGGCACATTTTTGTGTCGTGACACACAGTTTGGAAAGCTCTGCTCTAAATATTGCTATGTTGCCTATTGAGTCTGAAAGGGGGATATCTGCTTGTGTGAATACAGAAATTGAACCCCAGTATTTTAGACTCACTAGATATTATGATCCACATTTATATTGCTGTCATTGTATTATCATCTAAGCCAGAGCTTTCCAAACTGTGTTGGGACACTTTAGTGTGTCGGCTGCAGTGTCTGGGTGTGTTGTGGCTGCTGCTGCCTCCGAGCCCTGCCAGGATGCCGCGCAGGTCCTAGTGCCTGCCTTGTACCTTGCTGCCTCCAAACCAGCCCTGCCAGGATTCCTCGCAGGTCCTAGTGCCTGCCTTGTACCTTGCTGCCTCCAAACCCGCTGTGATTCCACACAGGTCCTAGTGCCTGCCTTGTGCCCTGCTGTAAGAGTGTGTCGTGAAATGATGCCCTGATGTAAGAGTGTGTCGCGAAATGATGCATGTCTAAACAGTGTGTCACCAACATGAAAAGTTTGGAAAGCTCTGATCTAAGCAATAGGTAATGTATTTTAAATATTAGCCTTAGCTTAATAAACATAGTGTTAATAATTTGAAGTTACATTTTATTTACATTTGAGAACCATATATTAGTGTGGGTATTTTTTATTGTATTGTATCTTGCTTTAGGCTGGTCATTGACCAAAAGAAAATAAACTGAACTGAAACATTTGCTGAACCTGCTCTTCACTATCCTAGAAATGTTCAGACAGGCTTCTCTATACACGTGTAAGTTTGTATCCCTGAATTTTTTATTGGCATTGCTGTAACACCTTGGCTTTTTAAAAAATCAATTTTGTTCCAGAAAAGCAGCAGAGTCAGCAGCCTAGGGCTGCCTAGAATGAGACAACAGTCCTGGGTTGCTGCAGAAGGGTCAGAGTCTGATTATTTATATGTTTTGCTTATTGATTAAATATAACAGAATTGCTTTCATGGGCTGCAAACTTGCAAATATTAAGTCACTGTCCAACAAACTCACCGATGAAGGTACTTGTACCTTGCCCAGTCTGGCAGATTTATAGGAAAAATGACCCATTTCTGATTGTGTTGTTTTGTCATGCAAATTGATCTCCTGTAGCGTTGCTTTTGCACTATTCATTTAATTCATTTTAATTCTACTAATCAGCTAGAAACCTCCCTGAGCCCTCTTTTTATTCCCCAGAATCCAACTATTGATCTACCTAGGCTTAGGTATAGCTTCAGAGATATATTCCCTTTTCAAATTCTAGACTGTCCTTGGGTTGAGCATCAGTTGTGCTTCATTTTTGCTTGGATACCCATCATCCTTCTGAGCTTCAGCTTGGCTTCACGACAAACCTGGTGTTTGCTTGTATTAGAAAAGAACTTATTTGTGTTCCAAAATGATTATTTCCTAGCACTCTCTCTGATTTATGCTGTATCCACATTTCTGAAGTAATGGCTCCAATTTCCTTTCTTTCAAGGCACCTTTTTGCTTCATATGTCCAAAGTATGCTGCATTACTTTGTGTTACAGATCTTTTTGAAATGGAGGTGTGCTTTGTTTTGCAACAGTGGCAATTATTTATTTATTTATTTATTTATTTATGTTTCAATTTATATACCGCTCCATCTCCCCGCAAGGGAACTCTGGGCGGTTTACAAAACACAAAAATTAAAATCCGACAATTAAAACAACCCAATAAAACACTCTAATATATTAAAATTAAATATAAAAATCCAAGATGCGGTGGTATGATGTTTGGATGTTTAAAAGGGCCCTATGGCACCAGCCATCCCCAAGAGGAACTATTCCCCCCCTCCCCCCACGCAAGGCGGCAGAACCAGGTCTTTAAGTTCTTTCTGAAGGCTGGGAGCGATGAGGCCTGCCTCACCTCCGGGGGTAGCATATTCCAAAGGGTGGGCGCCGTTATCGAGAAGGCACGCCTCCTAGACCCCGTCAGGTGACATTCCTTTACGGACGGGATCCGTAGCATGCCCTCTCTGAATGACCGAGTGGGACGGTTCGACGTTATGGGGATGAGACGGTCCCTCAGGTAACCTGGCCCCATGCCATGTAGGGCTTTAAAGGTGATAACCAACACCTTGAATTGGACCCGGAAGCACACAGGCACCCAGTGCAGCTGTCGCAACAGAGGTGTCACATGCGCTGATCTAGGCGCACCAATAACTGCGCGAGCAGCCGCATTCTGGACCAATTGAAGCTTCCGGATACTCCTCAAGGGTAGCCCCATGTAGAGCGCGTTGCAATAGTCTATATGGGAGATGACCAGGGCATGAGTGACTGTACGGAGGGCTTCCTGATCCAGGAAAGGGCGTAACTGACGCACAACACGAAGTTGTGCAAAAGCCCTCCTGGCCACGGCTACCACCTGCTCTTCAAGCAGGAGCCGTGAGTCCAGAAGAACCCCCAAATTACGCACTTGGTCTGAATGGGGTAGTGCAACCCCATCCAGAACTAGAGATGACAACTTCCTGGATCCATGGGAGCCATCAATCCACAGCCACTCCGTCTTACCAGGGTTCAGTCGAAGCCTGTTGTTCCCCATCCAGACCCCCACAGCCTCCAGGCACTGAGAAAGGGTAGCCACTGCATCACTTAGCACAGAAAACAAGACAGTGGAGGCTTTTATGTTTTTTACTATTTACAGTGAAGCTGTTTATAACAAGTATTTACAACAGGTATATACAACACAATCCCAGTGATCACCCTGTGTCAGGTTTCCTCCTAAGTCTCCCTCTCAGAGACTATCCCCCTCTAGCTCTCTATTCCTCCCCATTCCTCTCCATCTCTTCCCCCATTCCTGGGCTTGACAAGAGAAGGAGTGAAAAGAAAGGAATGGGCTGGAATTTACTGTAGTGTGCTCAGTGTGGCTTGACCTCTTCCTGGAACCGCTCAGCCGGACACCTACTGCTTCTCCATTGGGGGAAGAATGTCTCTCAGGGTCTTCTGCCCAGTCCTTCCCCAGAGACCAGGGCTTCTCCACCAACAGCCAATCCTCCCTTCCACTCTGGTGTCTTGGGTGAAGCCACCACTTGCAGCCAGCCGGGTCCATCCTTCTGGTTCTTGGGCCTTGGGTGGAGCTCCCGTCCCTCTGGGTCTTCCCTTCTTCCAGGAAAGCCACCTCTCTCCCTTCCCAACCAGGAACCAACAACTGCTCCACACACTCACATAACTTCACTCTCCAATTTGTCTCTCCAACCACTCTATTTTGCATAGAATTTTTATCTCCTCTCCTTCTCACCTTCTCTCTCTCTCCAATTTTTTTAGGTTAGACTGGCAGCATGTCCCCCAGCAACTGAGGAGGTGGCTGTCCCCCCTGCCCCAGGGCTCTAGTCCCCAACACCTATATACCAGGCTGGACCAATGGGACAGCTGTCTCTACATCTTCCCACAACAGCTCTGGCTAGCAACCAGGTCAGCTCATCAACCCACGTGACAGCACAGCTGCCCTTCAAGGTCAGAACTGAGCTTCTTCTCCCCTTTTACTCTCTCCATTTGCTGACTCATGCCAGCAGAACAGCAGCCAGGCCAGGCCACCAAAACCCATATGCCACAACAGCTTTGTGTCTAAAGCCCAATTCCACATGCACTGAATTTAGCCTATGGATTCTGGACTTCTTTTCAATATCTCACAAAGCTGATATCCTTTTTACATATGATTTGCTAATCCTGTGTCTAATGATAGTGGCTGAGCAGGGAATCTAGAACATTTTGGAAAGTTGCTACCAATTTCTTGAGTTAATTATCATCTTTACCACTCCAGGCTTGGCTGCCAGCTCGACCAGTCAGATTTCTCAGAGAAGCTGACTGAATTTCCCTTGCTTGCGTGGATTGCAGAAGTTGTGGTCCACTGAAGTTTTTTTTTCCCCTGGAGAAGGGGAGACCAGAAGATTACTCGTGGGGCCATTGGGATTGCCTACCCTTGTTTTTTCTGTAGTTTTCCACCGCGGAAGGAACAGGGTAAGTGCAAGGCAATGGCCGAGATATATCAGGCTCTCGCAGGGGAAACAAGTCTCTTTGAAGAGACACAAGAGCGCCCAGCCGCTTTTAGATCACTTTAGGAATGTTTTTTTTTTAGATTAAAATACTTTTGAAATCTAAGATCGATTTTTTGGACTTTGTTGAAAATGTTGGCTAACTTTGTGCTTTCTTTGCTATAACTGATTCTGGTGGAAGTTTGATGGACTCTATATTTGCAACATAATGAAACGTCTGCATTTTTTTTTTTACTTCTCTTTTGTATTAGAGGGATTTAAGAGACTCTGTTTGTAATTCTTCGCTTGATAAACTAAATGACTATTCATTTTTTGAGAAACTCTTTGTTTGGATTAAGCAGCTTGCAGCTTGAAGAACGAAAGCTCGCAGTTTGAAGAATAAAAACACAGGGTAACGTGTTTTTTTCCTTGTCGTCTTTTTCTACATCCTCCCTGGTTGGATTTTGCTTCATTTGGAATATATTTTTTTTTCTCCTTCTATAAACTGTTTAAAATATTATTCTCTCCTGTATTTTGGATTATTGGAACTTTCTTTTTTCTTTTGACTTTAAAAAAAAAAAAAAAACAACAACGACGTTCTGCTTAATAGATTCTGCTGGTAGTATTCCATGGACAGATTACATTATTATTGTTTTGACTAGAAGGGTTGTTGTTTTAATTTGAAGGACACAGGAAAGATGGCTTTCCAACTTGTACCTGAGGAGCTCAGAAGAGAGATTACTGAGGCTTTTTCAAATATTCAAAGGTCGTTGGAATTACTGTTCGTAACTCTGCAAAACAGAGAGAAAGAACAGAGAACAGAAACGGAGACAGAAAGGAAAAATGTTTTTCAAGTGGAGGAGAAACAGAAGGAGGAAATTTTGAGTATATTAGTTCAGAAGAACATTCTGAAGGCTTTACACTACAATCTTGGTATAGATATGTTGTGGCAGTGGAGACAGAGTGAAAATATGGGTGCACAGTTGGATGGATGTTGTGAAATATGTGGAAAGGGAGAGAAGGTTGCTCTGATATTCTATATGAGATATAGAAAAGAGCAGGCTGTATATTGCGAATCTCCCACAGTGTATTGTGATTTTGGCATAACCTAAACAGAAGATATGAGAAACTGTATGGATATAAAGGTTAATGAAAAAATATGGACTTGAATTGTTATGAGAAATTGTATGGATATATAAAAAGTGATATTCTAAATGTAAGATGCTAAATACAAACACAAGTTGATATTATAGAATATTGTTTTCCTTAGAGATATATTTATGAGAAGATAATGATATGATGGAATTAGAATGATGGTTACTACAGGATGATATATATCAATATGTATTGTATGAATATTATAAGAATTGATATATTAGCTATTAGGTTAAGTGATATGATAGATTATGCATTTAGTTTAAATGGACACTACTACAAGGAATGGAAATTACAGATGGATAATTGAGATTCAAGAATTCCTTTTTTATGGAGATATATATATATATTAGAATTAAATTATAGAAATATATATGTATGAACACTATAAGAATTGCTAAATTATGTATTAAGTTACATAACATGTTAGGTTATGAGTCATAATATGAATAGAATATATTGTAGTTTATTAGAAGTAAATAAGGCTTTTATTTGTTATACTAATTGGTCTTTATTGAAGATATAAATATGTGCTTTCTTTGCTATAACTGATTCTGGTGGAAGTTTGATGGACTCTATATTTGCAACATATTTGAACACTATAAGAATTGCTAAATTATGTATTAAGTTACATAACATGTTAGGTTATGAGTCATAATATGAATAGAATATATTGTAGTTTATTAGAAGTAAATAAGGCTTTTATTTGTTATACTAATTGGTCTTTATTGAAGATATAAATATGTGCTTTCTTTGCTATAACTGATTCTGGTGGAAGTTTGATGGACTCTATATTTGCAACATAATGAAACGTCTGCATTTTTTTTTTACTTCTCTTTTGTATTAGAGGGATTTAAGAGACTCTGTTTGTAATTGTTATACTAATTGGTCTTTATTGAAGATATAAATATGTAGTAATGAACATTCAACATTTAACTACTACTTCAAGGAGTGGAAGCCAAAGATGGATTATTGGGAGACAGTAAGATGAAGGTTAGAAGATTGGATTAAAGAAATCAAAAGGCATATGACAAAGAAAAGTTCCTGTATACTGTATGAAGGACTAACATTTAAAATCAATTGTTGTACTTTAAGTTCAAAGATAGATTGGAGGACATCTATTTTCTATATTTTCTTTGCTTATTATTTCTTGACTTCACTTTTTCTTTATCTTTTTCTTATTTTGTATTTTTGTTTCTATTTCTTTTTCTACTTTAAATTTTATTATGTATTGTAAAACTTAATAAAATTTAATAAAAAAAAAATTATCATCTTTACCCAGCTTTTAAAACTTCTGAGTAAATTTTGAGCTAGTTGAGCCCTTCACCAAGTCCCTCTATCATTTGCTACCCTCATGTGTTTCCCCAAGTGTCCCTGTGGAATCAAGAATTGAGATTGTTTGTGTTCTCCTTTTTCTAGAACACCCCAGATAGGTAACAACGTCTCCCTAACCTTGTCTAATCTTGAAAAGCTAAACAGGGTCAGACCTGGTTCATACTTGGATGGAAAGCTACCACAAAAACACAAGACTATAGGCTAAATTGCAATTATGAAAAAAGAAGTTCTGGAAGAAGACAAACTACTTCTGTATTGTTGCCAATAAAACTGCATGCCTTTGTCTTTGAAGTTACCAGGAGATGACCTCAACTTCAAGGAGACATTACTTTTTTATTTTCTAGAACAAATTAATAATAACTACTTTGGTTCAATTTTTATTATTCCCACCCTTGACATTCATTCATTCATTGGCGATCACTCGTAGCCGAGTAAGATTGTCTTCCAAAGGTAAAATTTTAACGGTGGATCCGTAAGTGGCTGTAAAGACCAATTCTGGATCCGCCCTTGACAGTTACCATTTTCACCAGCATCTAATAGTTTCAGTTCCCAAAGCCTGCTCTGCCATTTCCATAGTATTCCTTTGTGGCCAATATTATTTTTTTCCATCTGCCCAGCCAGCAGTTGCCATGGATCCAGGAGAACCTCTAAGTTATGAATAGTACTATCCCCACAAGAAACAACATCAGAGCTGGAACCTTGTTGTACACACAGTGGCTCCATTAGTTTCTTGCAATCCAGACACCAACAGCCTCCAGACACTGGGGCATCACTTTGACAATACTGGAGTGGCCAGGGTGGTGATGTATACAGTAATTGGGCATCTTCAGTATATTGATGGTACCACATCCCAAACTGATGTATGATCTCTTCCACTGGCTTCATATAGATAGGAGAGAGAATGCTGAGACCTGTAGGTCCTCGTGTAGGAGGGCACTAGGCTGTTGTCTATCCTTCCCTAAAACCACCAAGTCTTCTACTGAAGAAAAAGTGAAACCCCTCAAGCACCACACCCCCAATCTCCAAAGGTGGTCCAGAAGAATATAATGATTGGTGTATCAAGGGAAGCCAAGAGATCTCATAGGATCCCATCTAAGTCCCAACAAAAGTAATTGACCAGCACCATCAATGCAGTTTCTGTGTTGTACCCACCTCTGAACCCTGACTGAAAAGGGTCCACTTCTAGAAGTCCCCTCCCCACCATAGTCTCAACAACCTTCCCTAAAAAGGAGAAGTCAGAGACAGGGCAACAGTTGTCTAATACAGCTGGATGGCCTTTTAAGGAAAGGGTGTGCTGTGGCACCCCAATCACCACCACAGAACCAGCCCATGAGAAGTCAAGACTTTGGCAAATTTGAGCAACTACCTTTTTTATTTTTATTAAACATTTTAGAAAAGATGCATAAACAATACAGATTTTAAAAAATACAGACGAAACACAAATAAGTAAACAAAGGATCTAAAAATGTCTAGGTTATAATTTTCCAATATATCATTTATTAATTATGAACAATTGAATATAATATTTAAGAAGCGAAAAATCAAAGCTCTGAGCAAGGATAAATATAAAGAATCATGACCAACACAATGTAATTCAACAAATACAGCTATAAACCATAATAGATTGAATCAAAACATAAAATCTGTTCTGATTTTTAAAATTTGAGCAATTTTCCTGGCAAAAAAATTATCTCACAATTTTTCTCCTGTTTTTTGAGCTGGTCAGTGACTGTAATGAAGTACTACTACTACAAAACATTATGCAAAATGGTTGTAGCTGGCAGTCGGCCAATCTTCCAGTACCTCCCTGCTCAGTAGGGAGTTTGCCATCCTCAACAAGGCAGCTAATCAGCCAATTGGCAACCTGCCAATGCCATAAGGAAGGAGAAGAGCACTTTGCCTCTCTTACTGCCGTGGTGTGGGCTTGAACTTACATACATACAGTAGCCATACTCAGTTAGGCTCCCTTCTACCAGTACTCCAGGAGTAACTTCTGTTGCTTCTTCTCCTAGAGTTTCTCAGCAAACTGAGGACTCAGCTGGGACTGGTGAACAAAGAAAGTCTGCTTGGGAGCACTCACATCAAGACCTTAGATTGCCTCTCCACGCCAGAGGCTTTCAACTGATGGAACTGCCAACCAGATTGTTTGGAAGTTCCTCAAGTGCCCACTAGAATCCTTCTGGATCCATAAAGTACCTAGGGTGGACCGTTTGTCCCACAGAGGTCGTGGGTGACAGCTCTTCTTACTCTGGATCAGAAAGTGATCTGACCACAGCAAAGAGCTAGATGTCCTGCCTTCCATATCCAGATCATCAGGCAACTGCTGCGAGGCAAATACCAGGTCCAGCATGTGACTGCCTGTATGCGTTCGCCCGAGTTCACCTTGGACAAGTGGTGGTCACCATGAAAGCCATGAACTCCCAAGCCTGTCTGGACCCAGTACCCAAGGCATTTAACATTTCAAAAATTACCAAACCTGGAGCAAAGGGAGGAAATAAAATAGGCCCAGCTTTTTCTTTATGTTACCATTGATAATATAATTTGAACAAAGAGGACAAACCCTACTATGGATCAGACTGAAATCTCTCTAACAGGTTGTAGATTTTCCTTGACAAGAATATCTCCCATGCCTTCATTTTAGACTTCCTCCCTGTTTGTAATTCTGTGTTCTTGCATCGGTTTGAACAATGCACCGTAATTTCTTCCCTGGGCATTTATTATTGGCAAACGATAAGCATTTGAGTCCAGCCTTTTGCTTCTAATCAGCATGATTAGCTCTAAGTCCCCTCTCAAGAGAAGGGCCACAAATAGCCTGAGCACTGAACGCCGCTTATACATATTTTCAAGCTCTTGCCCTCTTAACCCTTGGTGCTGCGCGGATCTGTCTGAAGTGCCATATCCAGTGCTGACCAAGTAGAGTTCAGTGGCCTTGAAACTGGCAGGCATAAACTTTTATATGTGGCAAAGGGCTATAATCCCCTTTAGCAGCATGTATTTCTTTTTCACTGAGCAGAACCCATCATTTTGCATTGCCGGGCCTGAGTTGGGGGCAGGGGGGAATGTGGCTGAGGGAGATCATGTGCATTGCACTGAAAAGAGCTAAAATCAATCAGACATTATTCTACAAAGAGGCAACACTGGAACACCTGGACAAAGAACAGTGACTTCAGCAAATGTTGAGACCCTGTGCAGAGATTAGAAAAGAATGTTAGATGTATGAACAAGAAAGGCAAAAAAGCAGTCAGGAGCAGGCCTTAGCATTGCCTAGGGACCTGACTTTCTGTCTTTAATAAAAGCTACTGAGAACAGTCAAGGTAGATCAGATTAAAGTGCACTAGGTCCAGAACAATGTCCCCTCCTGGTGTCATCTGTTTGTCTCAGGGCCCTCCCCAGCAAAACATGATGGTAACTAATCACAGCACAATAGCCAGCTCCCAATGGTTGTTTCCAGCATCATACAGGTACTCCTCATTTAGCAACTGTCTCATTTAGCGACAGTTCACAGTTACGATGGTGATGAAAAAGTAACTTTGTGACCAATCCTCACATTTATGATCTTCACAGGTCTATAAAGCAAAGGAAAGCTGAAGTAAAGTCATAAAATTGTGATGTTTCACCTAGTGACCACTTTGCTTAACAACTGAGTTGCTGGTCCCAATTGTGGTCACTAAACAAGGACTACCTGTATTATTTCGCCTACCTCAGGTGGAAGTATCCAGTCAATCCACATTTATTCTGAAAAGCTAGGCATGATCAGACCTCCTTAGGACCTAGCCAAACTGGGAAGTCTAAGAAAATTTCCCAAAAGCAAGCAGTGGCAAACTTGCAGGAAAACTCCATGGTTCATGGAGTCCATGTGGTCACTAGAAGTTGAGCTTAACTTGAGGGTGTCTTTATTTTTCATACGGACTTTACACACTGAACTCTATATACCTCCAATGATTATAATCACTGAAAGCCTTCATTTTCATGAAGTTGGTTAATACAGAATTTGATCCCAAGAGAATACTTGGATGACAGATCAACACACACTCACCCGTACAGGCACACAATGTCAAAGCGGTGTGCTAGGCTCATTGGAATTCTTAGCACAACTTCTATTCATTGTCCAACTCTTGCCCTTGGTTAAGGGGCTTGGCGGGGGGAGCTATTTTTAAGGTCTGTCATTTAAATATAAATCTGCCAAAGCTGTTTGACCAAAAACAAACTTGCTTGGAGAGAGAGAAAAAGACCGTATGGTTGTTTTAACTATCATTCACATCCAATTTTGGGGGGGGAAATGATGCTGTTTGAAGCACAGTGTTTAAATTCATGCTAGACAGATGTGGATCCCACACCAACCTAGCTTTGAAGAATGCACTCCATATGTCTGACTTCTCACAGCAGGCATGTCCAGAGGTTCCTGGGAAAACCTTTTTCTCCAGGGTATTTCTCCAGCTCCATGACTGCATGCTATGCACTATGAAGAAAAGGCACAGCCAGAAGGAAAAAGATTTATTAAACTGATGATCAGGAGTGTTTTGACCATCCATACTCTTCTTCAGAAGAAACCACTCAATATCTAATCAGTAATAGACTTTTGAAATCATCATGACAATGTAATCTAGCCTCAAGCTAACCTGTTATTGAATAGATCAGCTTCTTCAACATTTTTAAATAATTACACTAATCATAAAGAAGGTGTTCTGTTAAATCTTAAAATATGCTGCTGATTAAAAGTAGAATATCTTTCCTGAGGTCAAACCCAGATGTTCAAAACATGTGGAGACAATGTATTTTCTAAAATAAAATTCATGCACTTGCTGACATTTTTTCCTACCTATTTCTACCTACACAAAGAGTAGGCACATGTACCCCTCCAAACCACTCCATCGGTGGCTTCCAAAACACCACAAATCATGCCACTGAAATTTGTTGGCAAAATGACTCAATTTCAGCAGCAATATTTTCTGTTAATAAAAGAAGTAAAAATGGGAATAGGAGTTTAAGGTCTCTGGAAAGTGAAAAGTTCCAATTCCCACGCTTCCACCCTCAGAAAATTCAGATCTGTCCATTCTGGTGATGTCATTCTTGTCACAAAGTCCTTCTGTCATCCACTGCCCAGACAGGTGGATGAGTTGCAGCCCCCCAGACTAAAACATGTTACGCCTCCCTGGCCTATGCTTTTCTACACAGAGGGCATGTGTTTTGATTCAAACTATTCTTGCCCCATAATCCAAAGCATTTTCCTGGATCCCTGAAATTAGGACAGCCTCTGTTTCATTCCCCTTTCTCAATGGGTGAGGCTTGTCATTTGGAGCACAATGCTATCCATACATTGATGATACTCACTTGCATTGCTTATTCTCACATTCTAGTGGGACTGTAGAAAAACTAATTCATTGCCTAGAGTCAATATTGGACTGAATGAGGGCCAATGAACTGGATCTTAGTCTAGATAGGACATAGGAAAGGGCCGTGTAAGTGGAATCATGAAATGGTTGAATAGTCACCATGGATCTGAGTCACACTTCCCTAGTGGGAGTCAAGTCAGAGCCTGAGGGCACTCCTGGCTCCAGGTTTGCTCCTGGAATCTCAAGAACTACTTTTGGGCTGACCTTGACTTTTCCAACTTCAGCTCATACGCTACTTGCACATCTTCCTAGATGATCAGAAACTTGGTTCACTAATTTATGCCTAATTTATCCTTAGCCGTCAATCCTGAATGCCCCTAAAACAATATATTCTTGTTTTCAAGCTCAGCTTAACTACTGATTTTTAAAGCCCAACGTAGGCTAGATCTAGAGGCCAGCCTGTTCCATGTATTTCTCCCCCCTGCATTGAGAAAGGCTCTGCTATAAAACTCTCATGTCTCTGGCTTGCCATTGGAAGTCTTGTGGAACTTCCTTTCCATGGAGATTTGCCTAACACCCTCCATTACCAGCCCTCAGGCATCAGGTCAACCAGCTGTTGAAAGAATAAGTATTTTTAACTGGAAATATTTGTCATTTATTCCTTGCAAATGGCATTGATATTTATTTTGTATATTTCATTTTATTCTGTAGGTAGCATTTTATTTATTGAAAACTGCTCAGAGATTTTTGCCACACTGTGGCATCTAAATATGATAAAATAAACAAAACTTCATTGGTGTCAAGGAAGTTAGGTGAAGCTGCTTCCCAATAGAACAGAGGTCCTGGAGATAGCAGTCTACTGGTTGCACCTTCCCTGTACTCCCACTATGATTTCTCCTGGAGAGGCCTAACCTTATCATAGCAGTCCTGTATTGATAGCCTCAAGATTGGATTACTGTAAGACACTGTACGCCGGGCTATCATTGGGGTTGGTCTATAGACAGCAGCTGATGCAGAATGCTACTAAGAATCCTTTACTAACCATATATAAGACTAATGCTGAAGATGTTTTTGTTCGTCTATAAGCTTTAAACATCTTGTAGACAGATTATCCAAGGAACTTCTTACTTCCATATAGGACAACCCAGCCTCTGTACTAAGGGAGGATGCCTTCTTAGTCTGACCACAGGTCAGAGGGGATGTGACATTCTTTATATTGGCATCCAACTGGTGAAATAAGCTTCCAGCATGGATTAAGCAAATCACCACAGTGGAGCATATTCATCAGACCTTCTTTTGATTTTAGCAGTTTCCCTAATTATTGCCTTTTGCTAATTTTAATTAATGGCTTCATTAATGCATACTGTTTTGATTCTATTTCTCATTCTATTTATTATAATTTGATATTTTTATGAGAAGAAAGAAAGAAAGAAAGAAAGAAAGAAAGGAAGGAAGGAAGGAAGGAAGGAAGGAAGGAAGGAAGGAAGGAAGGCCCTGCTTTGAAATACACACACATTTACTCTCCTCTGCAAATGCAAAGGTGTGCCCCAATTTATACATTTTCTAAACTTACATTCGAGATTTTAAAGTTGACCTAGAAACTGGATGTTTGCATTGAAGTGAGGACTAAACCTTCACTTCACTTCACTTCACTTCACTTTTTACTTTACTTTACTAATTGAATTGAAAGTCTAAATTGAGTTTATAGTGGGATGGCCAGGTACAAAAGAAGACATGACTCCTGTATCTTTAATAATGCATGGAAAAGGCAATTTCAAGTGAAGTATCACAAGTTTCAGCTGCTAAAATTCTGTACAACTGTTAAATATGAAGGTGCAATCTGTCATCTTTTGCATTTAACCACACTGAGCCTGAATTGAAGGTGAACTTTATTTCTCTGTTTATAAGCTGACTTTCCCATTGGCTGGTTCTGATCTGTAGCCCCTTTCAGGATAGAACTACAATTGGCCACTTGCCCCATTTCAAAATTGAGTTTTGCCTACAGAATACCTTATAGAATTCAATTCCTGAACAGTATACTTAATTCTCTGGTCCTCTGAACTCTTTTTTTCAATGTTTTGTCACAGGGACCGAGTCTCAGTCAAAGCTGTCTTCTTGGTCAGAGAAAAATGTTGTCAGAGAACATTTCAAGATTTGGAGGTACCTGGCAGAAAAAAAGAACATGAGAGGCATGCATAATTTGTCATGAGATTGCCTTCCAGAAAGATTTCTTCTCCATTTTAGATAACAACATTACCTTCTTGGTAGACAAGACTCAGAGCAAGTTTCCCTGGTACTTGTTAGAAGGCGCTCCCTGGGTTTACATATTGCCTGAAGTCATGGTTTGCTTAATGAATATGCCACATTGGCTGGGTTCCCACAACATGCTAAGCCATAAATGGTATTTATTAACCACAATGGTTTACATCACATCAGATCTGCGCAGTTCTTAGAAGGGGTTCTCCACTTCTTCAGATATGCAACAGAAGTGCCCCTTAGAAGCACACTGCAAGTGAAGTGGTGGCCTTTACTCAGTAGCAGCAGCAGCAGCAGCTTCTGTGAATGCACAGGAGCCATTGTTAGTGAGGTAGGGTTTCCCTGCTTCAATGTTTCATTGGGACAGAGAAATGCACCTCCACAAAGTGAAGTAATACTCTGGAAGTCATCAGACGTTAAAGAACAATGGCTAGGTCTTGATCTTGCAGTAGTGCCTGAAATACTAAGCTGTACCCATGAATGCCCTCTACTTGTAGATTTTGCCTTTGGTGGCTGCCAAGCTTCTGGTCCCTTATGATATTTTTAAAATTTTAGTTGTTTCTAATTATTAAGCCAAATTTTAAAATATCAAGCAGGAAGCTAGCATGCTGCAAAGCACCAGCCTCAAACATAATTTTCATTTCCAAGAATGTTTCAGGCCCTTGCATATAGCCCAGAAATGAGGGATTTGTGATGAGACATCACACAACTATCTCAAATTCCATATGTACTCAGTTGCCCCAAAAGGGTTAGAGATCCCTGCAGTAGGGACTATAGCTGTTGAACCCATCCAGAGTTGGTAAAAAGCATATGAGAAGTGAACCGTCTCCCATTCAATTTAAAATTGGGTAAAAAATAAAGGTATTATCAAACTATATTTAGAAGTAAGGGATAGCAGTAAATTACCTTGCCATTTTGCTCACATATAGCAATTTTAGGATACTGTTTTCTCAGAATTTGCATAGGAAGATAAGGAAAGGCCTTTATTGCCTGATATGTTGGCAGATGTTTCATCCATCAGATGGATGCAGGTTCTACTCAGTAAATGCCTTTTGATATGATATTGCTTCTTCAGTTCCTACCTGTTCCCCTTTCCCTCTCACTTCTACTGCTACCCCTATAATAGTTATAAATATAAAACCACCCAGGGTCTCTCCTTGTGAGGGAGATGAGCGGGATATAAACGTGATAGATAAATAAATAAATAGTTGAATTGTTTGAAAAGCCCCATTTGCATCAATGATAATTTAATCAAGAGTTAAGAGTTGATCAATCAAGAGTATATATTTGATTACTAAATGTGGCAGGGTTACAGAATGACAATTACACAGAATAACACAGGACTAAAGGGACATACTTCCTTTTCCCTCCCTTCCTCCTCCCTCTCGGCAACAAAAAGCTAATCTGAACCCATCCTCAGGCTGCAAATTTCTATCTTCAGGCTTATCTTCTTGAGGGGACTTGAAAAGGAAGAGAAAGAAGACATAGCCTTGGTCTGCTGTGCCCCTGGCAAGAGATCCTAGGCAAGGTGTAGGTGGACTGACTTTCCCAATGTTTCATCCCTTGCTGCTCCATTGAGGAGTTTCTTGCCTGCCAAGCAACAGGGCTCCCAAGAAGCCCTCCAAGCTGGGGTGATGAATAGCACTGGGAAAGCGAGAGGCTGATGAATATTTATGGCCCATATATGTTTCAGTGAGGCACAGAAGTTTGAAGTTGTTTCCTGCAATGGATCATTAAGTGAATAAGATGAGTGGCCATTGAAGATTCAGATCACATAGGTGGATGCGTAGGGAACAAAAGAAAGAGGGCTCTAGCTGTAGGGTTTTTCCACCTCATCGAAACGATACTTTCAGTTTGCATTGCCATCCTTTGCCTTATGGAACATTTAAAAAGAATGATCAGAATCTAATACATCAGTCACAAGTTCAGTGTCACAAAGTCTGATTCAAAGATTTTGCCTGGAAGAGAAGAGGCTTTGGAGGAGGCAGTTGAGTGAATAATGAAGATCCAAAGTCCATAGCTGCTGGCACATCTTGGGGCTATACAGGAAACTCAGCTTCACAGTATCCAAGAATCCTGAAGGGATTTGATCAGACTTTATGTGATCTCTAAGGCACCTTCACTATACTTATTAGGAGACCATGGAGGACCTGAAATTAAATTACATCTGGCGGAGGGAAGTATCACTACAGGTTCCTAGCAACTTTTTTTTTAGTATGAAAAGGCGGGGGTCCTTCAATCTTACTTTTGCCCATTCATCCCACTTAGGTGTAATGGACTAAGACAATGAGCCAGGGGAGCTCTGTGAATGGTGGTAAAAACAGAGTCTACAGCCCTATCACAGATATGCAAGCCAAAGAGACAGATGAAGTGGAGTTGAACACAATTGTTCTCCCATGACTAACTAATCCAGTTAATCAGTCCATGAGAAGAGCCACATGGCTGCATTCCTAACCTAGACAATGCTTCAAAAATAGTTACAGGGAGTAGTGATAGCTTGTTTTGGGGATAGCTGCTCTTTAAGCACTGCTAGAAGGCACATGGAGTGAGCTCCCGCACTCGCCCCAGCTCTTACCAACCTAGCAATTTGAAAGCATGCAAATGCAAGTAGATAAATAGGTACCACTTTGGTGGGATGGTAACAGCATTCCGTGCGCGTCATGCCGGCCACATGACCGCGGAAGCGTCTTCGGACAGCGCTGGCTCTTCAGCTAAGAAACGGAGATGAGCACCGGCCCCTAGAGTCGGACATGACTGTGCAGGGGAAAACCTTTACCTTTAGAAGGCACTGGAGAGGTATTGCCCAATGGCATTGCTCTACAAGACAGTTATCAGCTGCAAGGGGAAAGGGATCAAATTCTTGGACTGTGAAACGCTTCCATTTGGTAGTCCTCCTCCCAAATAAACATGAAAAGCAACCTTATTAACATATCCTTGAAAACTGCCTGGATGTGATGGCCTAAACTGGAGGGCTGAACAACCGTTGAAGCAATGGGTTCCATGTATGCAAACCCATAGTCCCCCCAAAATCATATTGTTGAAATTTGATGGCAAAGTGTTGCGTAAGAAAGGTGAACGTCTATCCCAATTTTCTTTTCAACAAAGCCTAGCAAAACACAGAAAGCGAACTTAACCTTTTGTATGCCCAACTCCATAAAAAAGAGGGAATAAAGTGCAACCATTCCCAGTCAGACCCCTCCACTGATGTCATGTATCCTTGTCATGCCCCTAGCTGCCCTCAGCCATTGAAAAGTGATTTATTCAAAAAAGTGCAGCCCCCAACTGCAAAACAAGTTGCCAACTCATGACCTAAACCAGTGTTTCTCAACCTTGGGGGCTTGAAGATGCGTGGACTTCAACTCCCAGAATTCCCCAGCCCACATGCTGGCTGGGAAATTCTGGGAGTTGAAGTCCACGCATCTTCAAGCCACGACAAGTTGAGAAACACTGATCTAAACAATGCAGAGGAGGAAACAAATAGGAATGAACATTCCAAAGAACATTTTATCTAATTGTGCATTTCCCTGTTCTAGTGTTTTTCTAGCAAACAGCAGTTTCAAACATGACTCCAAATAAGCCTACATCCCATTGTTTCCCCAAATTTCTTTCAGGCCTCTGAAGGTTGTGAACCACCAGGCAAACTCAACCCCTTTAGATTAGCTAAGTCTCAGGATCTCATTTGTCATTTCAAAACTTTTGCCTCTTGCTCACAATCAGAAGGCATTGAACGGACTCTTAATTAAACCTTAATCAACATTATTTCTATAAAAACAAACCAATTAGTCATCAAACCCAAAATCAATAGTTCATTTTTTTCAGTTACAAGCAAATAATCCAAAAGCAGTTTCCAAGTAGAAACAAAATTAGAATTGTTTACTAAGTACTTATATCTGTGTTGGAGAAGGTCGGAAGTTACCTTCTTCTTAATTTCCTTGTTACTCTTGCACTTTTTAATGTTTTCTTTGTTTGAGAAACAAAGTTTGTTTCTTTTTTCTTTAACTCTGTACTCTAACTTTTCTGCATTTTGTATTTTAACTTTTTCTGAAACTCTAATAAAGTTCTTATATAAAAAAGGCATTGAAGTGAAAAGGGAGGCAGCCCATTTCCTCCTTAACATGATAAACATTTTGACTTTTAATATTAGTTCCATTCCCATTATCACTGAGATTCATCCATTAACCACCTGGTTTATAACATCATCATCATTGTCATCACAATCAATGCCTTGGCCTGCCAGATGCCAGTAGCCAGACTCTACCTTAACAGCTATTTTCCCTTACCTGTAATCTTCTCATGGGCCTTCTTACTCTCCACCTGTATCTCCACCCACCCCAGGATATGAGATTCTGGAGACAGGCAGATCTAGACCCAACATCAATATAAGACATGCCTATTCAGTCCAAATCTCCTCTCTATTCTGCTGAGCTTAGACTGTAAGATGGGGCTGGGTTCATTACTTCGTTGGGTAACAAATGATTTGTACAGTCCAGGAGAATGAAGGAACCAAAATGATACAGTATCCAAATTCATGCACAGGAATGAACACCTCACTATCCAGATAGGACAAGATAGTGAAAAGTGCAGGCAAGAAATAGCCATCAGTTCAACCAACCTACTGTGGCTACAAATTTCATGGAATCACCCAACCCAGCTAAAAGAGATTATATCTCCATAACAATATAAATACCTGGCCTTAGGATTTTCTTGTTAAATAACAGCAGTAACACAAAAGGTGAGAACCTGTGGTTCTTGCTTTTTGAATGTGGCTCACAGGATTAAAAAGAAACTGCACAAATAAGCTCTGCAGCTGATTTTTTTTTCTCAGCCATGGCAAAAAAATGCTAATACTGTTTCTTTTTCAGCTGATGTGCAGCCAGCACAGTGCTTTCACCTGCCTGAGTGAATCGACTGATGAAATAGGCTCGGCAGGAAGATTAAAACCGGCCTTCCAAGCTGAGTTTTGTGGAAGCTTGGGTTGCCCACTGGTGGGGGAGGGGGTGAGCTAGATGTAGATCTGCAAACAAGTGCAGGCTCTGATCAAAGTTTCCTCTGATCCTTGCTATTTAAAATTTAAAGCAATAGTCCACTGCATGCCTGCTTGGAAGGTGAGGGCTGTCAACCTATTAAGGAGGTAAAAAGAAACTGGAATGCTTTAGCACATAGCTTTCCAAAGTGTGAGTGTCGTGACACACTACTGTGTCGCCTGCGGTGTCCTACTGTGTCACGCAAAAACCCGGAAGCGCTGATGGGGGAACCGAAAGAAGCAGCACCCCCACCAATCAGTGCCGCCGCCGCAACACTGATTGGCAGGGGTGCCACCTCTTTCAGTTCCCCCCATCAGCGCTTCCGGGTTTTTTGCGCAACAGACCAGGACACCGCAGGCCACGCCGCCGCTGCCACCGTTAGTGTGTGTCACCAATGTTAAAAGTTTGGAAAGCTCTGCTTTAGCACCTGTAACATGAGGTTGATGTATAGAAATTAGAAGGAAGCTGATTGTTGCCTGGTAACATCTAAATATCAAGCTGCTGTTGAAGACATATCAGCAATTAAAAAAAATAGTGGATAGGCCAAATTGATCTCAAAAGAAGAAACTTCTAAGTAGGAAGGATACTGTTTTTGTTTTCTGAATCTAATTATTAGCTATTTCTGATCTCTTGGCATTTTGGCAGAACAATTTTACAGTGTCAGGATGGGAATGAAGTCAGGATAGAAGACAGAGTATCCCAAGGCCCTTCAGGGACATAAATGCAGGACAGAAGGAAGAGAGCAGCATTTGTTTGTGGTTTCCAATTCCATCTGGTTAAGAAGGAAATAAGGCTGAATTCCTGGTTCTGATACCATAGAATCATGGAAGTGACTTAACCACTCCAGCAGACAAAAGAAGCTAAGAGGAAGAAATTGAGTTTGTTCATAATAAGTCAAAATTCTTCACAATTCTTAATGTGATGTTCAAACATGACAAATGACTAGCCAAAGGACAATCATTGTCTGCGTTCATTAAGCTGGGTTTTGCTTAACCGTGTCTATGGAATAAACACAATTGGTTGGGTTCGCACAATACCAAACCACAAAATGGTTCATACAATACATGAGGTCATAACCAAACAAACTACTTTGTCTTTCTTGGCTGGCTGGAAATTCAGACCTGGATTTCCTTTCTTTATTTTTTTAAGTTTATACAGGTTTTCCAAAGAGTGTTAGTTTAATATAATAATAACATTTCTTGAAAACTGCATTCCTTTGTTGTAACTATCATTGATGGTTTTCAGGAGACTTGGACAGTTTTTTACATTAAGCAGAATCTGTCCATTTCAGCAGGTAAGATATGATATTGTTGAAAAGATGGATCAGCTGTTGCAAACTCTTCCCTCACCCCACTCCAAAGGTCTGGAATGTTTGTGCAATGTTGATCTCAGAGAATGCTCCAAATGTTAAAAACAGGAAGCAGAGAGTTGAAAAAGGTGTGTTTAAAGTAAGATCCCAGAAGGATCTCTGCTTTTGAACCTGTTTACAAATGGACTGGTGTTATGGATGAACGGTAAGGTGTCCAAGTTTGCTGGTGACTCCAAAATATTCATGGGTGGGATTGCAAACAGTCTCAAAAGGATCTCTCCAAACTGGCAGGTGGGCATTAAAATAACAAAGGGAGTACAAACTAAGCAAGTGCAAACATACAGTCACACTCACACAGACACACACACTGATTTTTTTTTTTAAAAGGTGGCTTGGAGTCATGGTGGGTAGCTCAGTGAAAATGTCAGACCCAGGCATTTTTACATGTTCCTAATATTGAACTGGCATGTTAGGAAAAAGGTTGAAAATAAAATGGCCAATATTGTAGTCCTTATATAAATGCTTACTTTTCTTAGCACTGCATCACAAAAATAGCACAAGGCTATTGTAGACACTGATTGGTTCAAGATCAAGAAAG
Source organism: Charina bottae (assembly GCA_023362775.1). Taxonomy (NCBI): domain Eukaryota; kingdom Metazoa; phylum Chordata; class Lepidosauria; order Squamata; family Charinaidae; genus Charina; species Charina bottae. Next base: position 6,691,479 of record JALMGJ010000003.1, read on the forward strand.
GTGTGCGACTAGGTTGCATTCTGTTACCTTTCTTATTCAACTTGTACGCCGAAGTGATCATCAGGAAACGAGCTAGACAAATCAGAAATTGGGGTAAAAATTGGCGGAAGAAACATCAATAACCTTAGATACGCGGATGATACAACGCTCATCTCAGAAACCCAGGAAGGCCTAAATCATGAGACTCAAAGAAGAAAGCGAGAAATTTGGCCTCTTTCTGAATATCAAAAAGACCAAACTCATGACAACTGCAAAGAATGGAAACATCAAAATAGTAATTGATGGAGATGAGGTGGAATGCATGGAAGAGTTCACCTTTTTATGATCAGTGGTCAATCAAAATGGCAAATGTAGCCAAGAAATTAAACGCCGAATCATGCTGGGTCATACAACAATGATGAGTATGAATCAAATTTGGAAAAGCAAGGATGTCAGCTTGACGACTAAGTGTAGACTAGTCCGCACTATCGTGTTCCCCCTAACTACTTATGGCTGTGAAAGTTGGACGATGAAAAAGTTGGATAGAAGGAAAATTGATTCTTTTGAACTATGGTGTTGGAGGAGGCTCTTGTGAATCCCTTGGACTGCAAAGATAATGAATAAAGAAGTGTTGAAGCGCATAAAACCGGACATGTCACTGGAAGGAAAAATAACAAAACTTAGACTTAGTTACTTTGGTCATGTCATGAGATCAACATCGTTGGAGAAAGACATTATGCTTGGAACAGTCAGTGGCAAAAGACGACGAGGACGCCAAAGATGCGCTGGTTGGATGTAATCAAAGTAGACACAGCCCAAAATTTAAAGCAACTGAAAGAAGCTGTACAAGATCAGAAATCATGGAGAGAGCTGGCATATGGAATCGCCAAGGGTCGGATACAATTGAATGGAATAAAATGGCCAATATTGTAGTCCTTATATAAATAAGTGCTTACTTTTCTTAGCACTGCATCTCAAAAATAGCACAAGGCTATTGTAGAGCTAGAAAGATGTAGAAAAGGGAAATTAAAATAATTAGAGAGTTACATCCCCCAAGGAATAATACAGTATATCAGGCATTTTAACTTAGAAGATTATAGGGAAAAATGCTATAGAGGTATATAAAATCAGACATGAGTTGGAAAATGTGGACAGAGTTTTTTTTTCTTCTTTTCACAATTTTAGAAATGTCAAATATTGAAATTTAATATGCAAAGATTCAGCACTGGTTAAAGAAGGTACTTCTTTATGCAGTGCTTGGTTTAAAATATGGAATTTTTCAGGCCTTTTGGCTGTAAAATAAAATTTGAAATTTGAAAATATGGAATTCACTGCTGCTATCTATAGTGATGGCCATCAGTTCTAGTGGCTTGAAAGTGGACTAGTCAAATTAACAGAGTAGGGAATAACCACTCTTTGATGATTATATATGCCTTCCAGAATCAAAGGAAGTGTAATGGAAGTGGCTATTGCCCATTTGTCCATGTCTGTGAATGTTGGGGTGCATTTGGTTGACTACTTGTGTGACACAGAAAGCTGAACTAGATGGGTCTTTGTCCTGCTTCAGCAGAATTTTTATTATATTCTTAGATGTTCTGGTAAAGAAAAATAAAAAAGTCCAGCAAGAAGGTACAATGAGATCCAGCAATTTTACTACGTACGTATGTGGTAGATTTATATCCCATCATTCTTCCAAGAGTTCAAGGTAGTATTCATAGCACTTTCTCTTGCATTTTTTTTTCATAAGAACAACCCTGTGGGAGAGAGAGTGACTGGCCCAAGTTATTCAGTGAACTTTCATGATTGGGGGTCAACTTGAATCTGGATTTCCTAGATCCTGGTCCAGCATTTTAACCACTACACCATACTGACATGTGTCTAATCAGAATAAACTGCAGAAAATTGTTCTGAAATCACCTAATGTTGCCTATGAATTGCTAGTATTCCATAATTTGATACTCCCAACATCCAAACGAATTCTGTTGATGTAGAGTAGGGGTGGGGAACCTTTTTTCTGCCAAGGGCCATTTGGATATTTATAACTGGGGACCGGGGTGGGGGGGTTTCTTGGATTTCCGCGGACTGGGGGCCGGAGTTTGCGGACGGGAGCCAATCACAAGCACTGGGGGGCGGGGTTTGCAGGCGGGAGCCAATCGCATGGAAGGGCCTTAGGCGGGAGCCTGATGTTGCCCACCCCTGATGTAGAGAGTATAGAGGATGGCCTTGACAAACAGAAGGGAGATCTGTTACCAAGGCAACGATCAGATAAATGTGCCTTGAGCCGATACCAAGAAAATGGTTTATGAAAACACCTCAGAAAGCCCCCCGCCAATTCATATGAAGATAAAAGAGGGAGAAGGGGAATCACATTCACACTTAGATTCTGTTACTATAGCTGTTCTAATAAAAGTATGTCCATGCAATGTCTGTTTCTTAATCTGGTCTGTCTTATAGGGCTAACAGTCACCACACCATTCTGACATACTAGTGCTGCGTATCTTGCAACCAGTGGCCTTAATTTCATGTAATGCCAGCCACAGGGATCCTCATATATATAAATGTTCTTACACATGTAAGCATCTTTTCAGTTGGACACATCCAGTCAATGACTGATGGTGGTTTATCCTCACATTCCTCTAGCCATGGCACAAAGATGACGTGCTAAACATTTTTAAAAGACATGTCTCCATGATGTGTTTGTCTCATCCCTAACTCACTGCAGAGGCAGCTTAAATTTGTCTTTAGCTGTTCCTTGTAAAACTGGTGTTTTCCCTCTTCTCCCCTTATAGTTTTGGCCATGGATATGATCTACGATATTTCATCTATAATGAAATAGATGGATAGATAACGTGGTCAGGGGTTGGGATCTATCCAGCTCCTACTGGTTATTTTAGGCTGCTCTGGGCACTGTTTTCCAGGTCTGTTCTGATTTTGGCAGCAGGGCTTTCAGGACTGGGAGGGTTGGCAAGAGAAGTGGGAAGAGATGGCTCTTTACTCACCTGTTCAGATACCATGGATCAGCTCTGGATGATCCCACTTCTCTTGTCACCCTTCCCAGCTCTAGCACCTTCGGGATCAGCTTAAGAGGAGCTCTACTGAGTAGCTTCCTTCCAACCAGCAAATCAGCTGCCTCCAAATCAGGTTTAGACAGATACTAAACTCTTGGGTGTAGCCATCTGTAAAAATTTGCTCCAGCCCCATCCCACATTAAAGAGAAATCTGTAAAGACAGCTCCACTCTCTGGCCTTGTTAGCGAGAAAGAGTAGGGCTTAGCAATGAGAACTGTGCACATATGCTGTGCACATATTTTTTTGGAGGAAAATACTTTAACCTAGCCATAGGGAAGAACCTAATGAGATAGCCAGATAGAAATATCTTAAACCTCAAAAACTATATCAAACAGTTTATGATTTGTAAATGATTTTCTGTATTCCTCATTAGAGGGTATTTCAGGTAGTGCCACCTGGAACTGAGGCAGTTTTATCCTATGCTGTTTTACACCCAACATTTTGTTTACCTATTGCCATTCTGGAGAGGCAGCTGTGTTGTCTTCTAAAGTAAAGAGAGACACCTTGTGTTGGATGAAGAGATGGCCAGGATCTGATGGCAACAGATTTTTGAAAGGGACTACAGGGGACTTCTTTGTCCTGTAAATCCAAGCATTTTTTTAAAAAAAAGCTTCAAGATGATTGATAAGAAACTGTCCTAACTTGCTTTAGTAGCATATACGGTAGAATAAAGGCTGCAGTTAGCCATTCATTGGGGTCTGAGCCGCAGTGTATTTTTGAATAAATATGTATATGACTAGCTGATGTAGCTTTCAATTTTACTCTTCCATCTGTTAATCTGGTATAAATAAATAGCATTAGCCAAAAAAAAACCCTTTTGTTCATTGTAGACTCTGTAGTGTGAATGGATTTATAAGAAGTTGTCTATTACCAAAGGGACTCTCTTTCCCTTTCTTGTTTTAGTTAGAATGAAATATCCACCAGTCAGAGATCAGAGCCAGGCGCAAAAATCAAATGAGCTTAGGAATTTACTTTGACACTGGAACGGAGTAATATCCACACACACAAAACCCCACAAGCTTGTACCACAAGCTTTCTTCATTTGTCCAATGCAGTTAGGGCTGCTGGGAGTTCCTTCTGTCGCTGCTAAACAATCAAGAATGAGAAATCCATCTTGCTCAACTGTAAATCATCCCCAAATCTCCCTGCAGGTCCAGCTATATCGTCTATCAACCTTGCCATCAAGCCAATAGTATTTGATCAGACTCCTTCAGTCTGTTGTTGTCCAGATGTGTTACACAACTCCACCATGGTTAGTGATGGGAGTTGTCATCCAAAATTATGGAAAGCATGCTGATCCATAGTGTTTCTCGGGCCTTAGACATCTTCCTTTCCTACTCTATTTTGCTTTTAACTAGAGAAGGATTTCCAGTATAGAAAGCATTATGACTGGGCTTTTCCTTTTATCTTGGAATAAAAAGAAAATCATTAAAAGAAATCTTGCTCTCCCCCCTCTCTCTTCCCTTGCTTCTGTTTTGTGTAATACAGGACAAGCCTTACTGAAATTCATTCCTCTCTATAACCTATAGCTGAAGAATGGTAATTGGGTTACATTTTTGTTTCCTAAGGCTCACAATTTCAGTTGGTATCACATCAATAATGCTAACAAAATAGTATTTACCAGCAAGAACCCTGGTAATTTTAATCACTGGGGGAAGTGGCTTTGTCTCAGATTTCCTGTGCTTAAAAAGAACACTATGAAGTGAAAAGAACAGCAGAGTTCAGTTAGCAGAGTTCCTAAGTATCAACAACAGTTCTTAAATACCACTCACTGGATGGTTTTAAGTCAGTTTCTCGATGAAATGATAAAACTGTTTGGAGAAAACACTAACCTAGAAATCTTTCAGACATCTGATTTTCTATAAAGTAAGGTAAAGGTAAAGGTTCCCCACACACATTTGTGCAGTCGTGTCTGACTCTAGGGGCCGGTGCTCATCTCCGTTTGTTAGTCGAAGAGCCAGCGTTGTCCGAAGATGCTTCCACGGTCATGAGGCCGCATGACGCGCGTGGAACGCTGTTACCTACCCACTGAAGTGGTACCTATTCATCTACTTGCATTTGCATGCTTTCCGATTGCTAGGTTGGCAAGAGCTGGAGCTGGTGCGGGAGCTCTCTCCGCACGCAGGGCTAGGGATTCGAACCTCCAAACTTGCGACCTTCCGATTGACAAGCCTGGCATCTTAGCCACTGAGCCACCACGCCCCTTGTTTTTATTTATTTATAAAGTAGGTTTGTGTAAATGTGCATGTTTATGTGTGTGTACTCAACCTGATAACTAGATTTGTATGCAGAAGGGTTTTATTGTTGGTTGGTTGTTGTGAATGAACCAAACTACACACTCAGAGAGATATAGGCATTACAGGCAGATATAGTCTGTCTGAAATGGGACAAACCAAGCACAGATTTACCACTTCAGTCATGTTCTTTTGCAGAGATCTCTGAGTTGCATTTACAAATCTTTAATCAAAAGATTAATCAAATAGAGAAGACAGATTCCTACTCTACTATTTCACATTTGCAGGGAAACTGGAATTCAATCTGTTTTTAGAATCCTACTGATGTCTGCACCGAGTGATTTGGAACTGACATAAGAGCAACAGAATGCTCAAAACGTGGGGGAGGGATACAGATCAGACGGGAGGCATTGTTCCAGGTTGGCTCAGAGTCTTTGGATCCACAATGCAGATGCATCCATTCCATGTTTGTCTACTCCTGCAAAACCACTTGAGAACTATAATCAGATGTGTTATCTAAATTAGGGAACAACCAGTTCCAATGACAATGTGACACCAACCTGCCTCCTGCCATTGAATATAGAGCTAGTAACACCCCTGCCTATCATCACATCAGAATATCCCGTTTTCAACAAAACTTTAAGCCTTTCCCTACAGAGCTTCTTTTTGAAATCTCATCTACTGAGGCTGTACCAGAAGAAAAGATGAGAGTAATTGCCTTACCTTACATTATTAACCATATATATATATATATTATTTAGACTCTGATTATCAATTCTTAAAACAGCAAGGTTACAGTTGAATAAAAGAAAAAAAAGCAGCAAAATGTAATTTTTCATGCAAGCTATATAATCTGAAATTTTCCTCTGAATGCAACGATTAAGGCACAGAGGCCCTGTCCATTTTTTCACAAGCCACATGTAGCCACCTCTGTTAAGAACAGTCTCAGGGCAAATACAGATGCTACATCAAGCAATGAAGGTCTACTGTGTATTTATCTATGTAAATAAACATGTAGGGTTTATGCTCGTCTTAAATCTTAAGGCAAGGGTGAGAAACAGGTATCCCTCCAGACACTGCTGAATTACAACTCCCAACATCTCTCACTCTTGCCTATGTTGATTGGGCCAGTTGAGAGTTGTAGTTCAGCAATATCGGCAAGGCCACAGGCTTCTCTCCCCTCATCATTTTTTTATGAGAATGATTGTCATGAGAATCTTACAATGCTGTAGTCTGGTGGGACTGCTGAGAAGTTGCCATTAAAGAATCTCAGCAAACTATACTGTCTGATCTTCAGTTCCCCGAGAAATGACCGTCAACCTGCCCTGCTTTAGTGCTTGAATGCACTTTAGCTTTAGGTAATGTGCCATGGCTACCACAAACATCAAGGGTTACATCAGTTTACGGTTTTCCATCAGGACTGATCTAAGGGTAGGATTGAAGTGTTTTAAGATGTTCCTGATCTTGGTTCTTATTGTAAGTTGGGGATTCCAAACAGTTGCTTTTTGCTGCCAATATACATTACACTGAATCTCATTTTACAAATATTTATATTTGCTTATAATGTCTATTAAGGCAGAGATGAGCAAACCATAATCAGCAGGAGGCATATAGCCCACAAGCATGCAAAAGTTTACCCAGTCCTGGTTAAATTATACAATTCAATGAATCTCTAGGTAAACAGAAGCTGACACAAACTCTACAATGGCACAGAGTTAAACATGATGTCTTTCTGCACATTTGAATGCATCCTTATTATTTATATATAAATGGTGCTTCCCATCATTTTTCCACCAAAAGGAAAAAATATGCAAATCTTTAGAATGGCTTTGCATGTATAACACATAAAAACAACAACAATAAAAACAGTTTCCAATCCATTTTAGCCATTTGTGTAACACCATCACACGTCATCATTCTTCCTTCCACCCATTCCCCACATGCAGCTTTCAGGTGTCTAATTGTTTTAAGCATAATCTCTGACTACCAAAAAATTGTCCGCTTCTACATTAAAATATACTATTGTCAGTGAAATAAAACTTTTGAATGGTAGTTGTTCTTTATGCCTGCACTCATTCAATAAATCTTCTTGCTTACATTTCTACCTTGCTTATATTTAAAAGGGGAGCCCCAGAGCAACTTGCCCCAAATGGTAGATGCTGAGATTCTACTACAGCCTGAAATTAGAGCATCTGTATCATGGGGTTTAGGGAAAAGAATCTGGTTTCCTGAGATTCTCTGCTTCCATTCTCAAAATATTATATATCTAGCCCTTATTATTGGAAAGAAGTGCATGATGTTGTATGAGTTTGCCTGCCCAACTGCTAAAGATTTCTGGCAATCATGGCAAGGAGCTTCATTGCCATGAATAACTCCTTGCTCCATTTGTGATAAGCAGGAGCAGAATTAATTATGCATAATTTCTTATGGGAGGGGTTTAAAAAGCAATTCTTCTCAGAATTTTGATTTCATAAGTGCTGCATTCTTATTTTTATCGTTTTAGTATGAAGTGCACAGTATCCTACCTATAAAGTAGCTTAATTTTTCCCAAACAGGCATCATCCAGACTCCCAAATGCTGGCTGGGAATTTTGGGGCCTGTGGGAAAGGTTGCTATAGTTTCTCAACAGTTTTTTTTGTTTATTCGTTCAGTCGCTTCCGACTCTTTGTGACTTCATGAACCAGCCCACGCCAGAGCTTCCTGTCAGCGGTCACCATCCCCAGCTCCCCAATGGTTGAGTCTGTCACCTCCAGAATATAATCCATCCATCTTGCCCTTGGTCGGCCCCTCTTCCTTTTGCCTTCCACTTTCCCTAGCATCGGCTTCTTCTCCAGGGTATCCTGTCTTCTCAATATGTGGCCAAAGTACTTCAGTTTTGCCTTTAATATCATTCCCTCAAGTGAGCAGTCTGGCTTGATTTCCTGGAGTATGGACTGGTTTGATCTTCTTGCAGTCCAAGGCACTCTCAGTATTTTCCTCCAACACCACAGTTCAAAAGCATCTATCTTCCTTCGCTCAGCCTTCCTTATGGTCCAGCTCTCACAGCCATAGGTTACTACAGGGAATACCATTGCTTTAACTATGCGGACCTTTGTTGTCAGTGTGATGTCTCTGCTCTTAACTATTTTATCAAGATTTGCCATTGCTCTCCTCCCAAGAAGTAGACGTCTTCTGATTTCCTGGCTGCAGTCAGCATCTGCAGTAATCTTTGCGCCTAGAAATACAAAGTCTGTCACTGCCTCCACTTTTTCTCCCTCTATTTGCCAGTTATCAATCAAGCTGGTTGCCATAATCTTGGGTTTTTTTGAGGTTTAACTGCAACCCAGCTTTTGCACTTTCTTCTTTCACCTTCGTCATAAGGCTCCTCAACTCCTCCTCGCTTTCAGCCATCAAAGTGGTATCATCTGCATATCTAAGATTGTTAATGTTTCTTCCAGTGATTTTAACTCCAGCCTTGGATTCCTCAAGCCCAGCACGTCGCATGATGTGTTCTGCGTACAGGTTGAATAGGTAGGGTGAGTATACAGCCCTGCCATACTCCTTTCCCAATCTTAAACCAGTCCGTTGTTCCGTGCTCTGTTCTTACCGTTGCTACTTGGTCGTTATACAGATTCCTCAGGAGGCAGACAAGATGACTTGGTATCCCCATACCACCAAGAACTTCCCACAATTTGTTATGATCCACACAGTCAAAGGCTTTAGAATAGTCAATAAAACAAAAATAGATGTTTTTCTGAAACTCCCTGGTTTTCTCCATTAGCCAGCGGATATTGGCAATTTGGTCTCTAGTTCCTCTGCCTTTTCTAAACCCAGCTTGTACATCTGGGCAATTCTCGCTCCATGAATTGCTGGAGTCTACCTTGCAAGATCTTGAGCATTACCTTACTGGCATGTGAAATAAGTGCCACTGTTCGATAGTTTGAACATTCTTTAGTGCTTCCCTTTTTTGGTATGGGGATATAAATTGATTTTTTCCAATCTGATGGCCATTCTTGTGTTTTCCAAATTTGCTGGCATATGGCATGCATCACCTTGACAGCATCATCTTGCAAGATTTTAAACAGCTCAGCTGGGATACCGTCGTCTCCTGCTGCCTTGTTATTAGCAATGCTTCTTAAGGCCCATTCAACCTCACTCTTCAGGATGTCTGGCTCTAACTCACTGACCACACCGTCAAAGCTATCTCCAATATTATTATCCTTCCTATACAGATCTTCCGTATATTCTTGCCACCTTTTCTTGATCTCTTCTGCTTCTGTTAGGTCCTTACCATCTTTGTTTTTGATCATACCCATTTTTGCCTGGAATTTACCTCCAATGTTTCTATTTTTCTGGAAGAGGTCTCTTGTCCTTCCTATTCTATTGTCTTCTTCCACTTCCGCACATTGCTTGTTTAAAAATAAGTCCTTATCTCTTCTGGCTAACCTCTGGAATTTTGCATTGAATTGGGCATATCTCCCCCTATCACTGTTGCCTTTTGCTTTCCTTCTTTCTTGGGCTACTTCCAGTGTCTCAGCAGACAGCCATCTTGCCTTCTTGGTTTTCTTTTTCTTTGGGACGTTTTTTGTTGCCGCCTCCTGAACAATGTTGCAAACTTCTGTCCATAGTTCTTCCGGGACCCTATCTACTAAATCTAGTCCCTTAAATCTATTCTTCACCTCCACTGCATATTCATTAGGAATATTAGTGAGCTCATATCTAACTCATCTGTGGGTCTTCCCTATTCTCTTTAGTCTGATTCTAAATTGTGCAATAAGAAGTTCGTGATCTGAACTACAGTCAGCTTCAGGTCTTGTTTTTACCGACTGTATAGATGTCCGCCACCTTTGGCTGCAAAGGATGTAGTCAATCTGATTTCGGTGTCGACCATCTGGTGAAGTCCATGTATAAAGTCGTCTTTTAGGTTGTTGGAAGAGAGTGTTTGTTATGCACAGTGAGTTGTCTTGGCAAAATTCTATCAGCCTATGTCCTGCTTCATTTTGTTCTCCCAGACCATGCTTGCCTGTAATTCCAGGTGTCGTCTGACTACCCACCTTAGCATTCCAGTCTCCTGTAATGAAAATAACATCTCTTTTTGGTGTATTATCCAGTAGGTGCTGCAGATCCTCATAGAACTGATCTACTTCTGCTTCTTCAGCATCTGTGGTTGGGGCGTATATTTGGATCACTGTGATGTTAAATGGCTTACCCTGAATTCAAATTGAGATCATTCTATCGTTTTTTGGATTGTATCCAAGCACTGCTTTAGCCACTTTATTATTAATTATGAAGGCTACTCCATTTCTTCTGTGGTCCTCTTGTCCACAGTAGTAGATCTGGTGGTCATATGATGTGAAGTGGCCCATTCCAGTCCATTTCAGTTCACTGACACCTAAAATGTCTATATTTAATCTTGACATCTCACCAATAACCACATCCAATTTGCCCTGGCTCATAGATCTTACATTCCAGGTTCCTGTGGTGTGTTGATCTTTAGAACATCGGATTCGTCGTTCACCACCAGCACCGTCGGCCGCTAGCCGTCCTTTCGGCTTTGAGCTAGCTGTGTCATCACATCTGGGACTAGTTGAACATATCCTCTGTTCCTCCCCAGTAGCATTTTGACCATCTTCCGACCTGGGAGTCCCATCTTCCGATGGTATACCGACATATCTCTGGTTGTACTGATCCATTTAGTTTTCACGGCAAGAATACTGGGGTGGGTTGCCATTACCTTCCCCAGGGATCTTATTTAGTCTGACCTCTCTGCCACGACCTTCCCGTCTTGGGTGTCCCTTCACGGTTTAGCTCATGGTTTCACTGAGGTGCTCAAGCTCCAGCACCACGACAAGGTAACAATCTCCTTTGCTGGAGTTCTTAGCAGTATCGGAATGCAATCCCAAGTCTAGTTCCATTTGGGGAAGGAAGGAAGGAAGGAAGGAAGGAAGGAAGGAAGGAAGGAAGGAAGGAAGGAAGGAAGGAAGGAAGGGGAACTGAGAATATCATCCAACAATCCTTCACATTGACTCCCGTTATTGATTGTCCATATTTCCTAATGCATATACATTGATTGAACATTAAAAATATTTGTTTCCTGATTCTGCTGCCTAGAGTAAGTTAGCGAAATAGTTTTGGCCAAAATTTAAAACAACATCAAAGAACTCTGAAAAGCCCTAAGATTAAGAACAGGTCTATCCAATTCTCATCACTTTTTATTAGCTATATAAACAATGTTTTTTCCTAATAGGTAAAGTTTGTACCAGTGTTGTTCTGAACTCAAATACATAATATGGATGTCTACAATGTTTGTAATTCTCCTTAAGATTAGATATGCATTCAGTCACATATATAAAGCTCCTAAATTTTTGTGCTTTTGTAGAGCTTTTTTTAGTCTCAGGTTTATTTCTTTTTTGAACTATGATTTCACATTTTAATGTTTTGTTTCTTCAATTAAAGTAAAAAGAAAAGAATATCCATTGTGCCAACTAGGTTTTTGGGGATTCTAGAAGTAGCCAGCCATAAGCAATGCCCACAAACTCACTGGGGTCTCTCCTCCACAGGCTTATGGTCATGCATATCACATTGTAATATATCTTGACATGTAGCAGGTTAATGCAGATGAAAAGTTTGTAGAAGCCCAGGGGTGGCCTGCAGTAGTAGGCATTGCTGGCATATTTCCTTGGTGACAAGAGAGACAACACTTCATTTTTCTGAACTGATATTAGAGATTCCATTTTTTATGTGCAGAATATTAAGAAGGCAATGCCTGTAAATTCCCCATCCCCTTTCTAGTCTAGGAGTTGGTTCATACATTATATTATCAAATCATAAGATTTTCCTGGAATTATTCATATTGCAGGAGGTGGGAAGATAGTGGGTCAAGGCTGGCCCAAGAAAGGTTCTCTGTATTAAGACAATACCACTCCCCAGTTGCAATTCTAGGTTTAGTGTCTTCCTTCCCCCTGAGGGTAGCAAGCAAGCTTAGGGAAAACTGGCAGACTGCCTCCTCTAAACTACAGGTAGTCATTGGTTTACGACCTCTCGTTCAGGGACCATTTGGAGGTGCTGAACAAGTGGTATTTATGACCAGTCCTTGGAGTTCCGGCTGTCACAGCATCCCTGTGGTCACATGATCATGATCCGGGTGCTCAGTGCCCAGCTTGCAATTACGATGTTACAGCGTCCCGCAGTCATGTGGTCGCCATTTGCAACCTTTTTTGCCGGCTTCTGATGAGCGAAGTCAATTGGGAAGCCGGCAGGAGGTCGCAAATGGCGACCACGTGACATCCTCACTGAACAACCTGCAGTGATTCGCTTAAAGACAGCAACTGGGACTGCTGGAATTGCCATCACTGAGCGGTGCAGTCACATGACATTGTGCTTTATGACTGTGTTGCTTAGCAACAGAAGTTCCTGTCCCTTTGCCATCATAAACCAAGGAGTACCTGTAATGGTTTCCAACCAGTTTTCCAACCACTATATGAGGCAGAGGTCAGCAACACAGTGCCTGTGAGCACCCTGGCATCTGTTCCTCCCCCAACTATACAACTTTCCCCCAATTTAAAAGTTTGTTTGTAAAAATTAAAAATCACAGGCAATCACCAAATCTCCCAAAATCTTAGTATTTCAGTCTGAACTCTTACAAGATTTGGGGCATTTTTGCAAGATTTGGGGCAAGTATGCCATAAATCTATGGTTTTAAACAAGTGTGGGATTTAATAATTTGGAACTTGGACAATTTTTTTTAAAAATGATTTATTTTGGCACTAGGTACCCCTCACAGTGCTGTTAAAGATCACCATAGGTCCCCAGATTACAAGTTGGGAACAATTATACTAAATAATTCTGGTTGTCCACACCTTGATGCCTCCTCTCCTCTCCCAGCATTTGATGCCCCAAATCTCCCCATGGAAAAGTACATATATGCAAATTTTATACATCTGAGTTGCTTCTTCAGCAACTCAGAAGACACATTCTGATCAGCATACATAACCCTGGAATAGTAGTTGCAACATATACCACAAGCAGAACAAGAAATCAAGGGTCTGTGGATAATAACTTTGGCAGACCACTGGCTGTTGTGAACAAAAAAGGTAAAGATTCCCCCCGCACATTTGTGCAGTCGTGTCCGACTCTAGGGGCCGGTGCTCATCTCCGTTTGTTAGCCAAAGAGCCAGCGTTGTCCGAAGACGCTTCCACGGTCATGTGGCCGGCATGACGCACGCGGAACGCTGTTATCTTCCCACCGAAGTGGTACCTATTTATCTACTTGCATTTGCATGCTTTCGAATTGCTAGGTTGGCAAGAGCTGGGGCGAGTGCGAGAGCTCACTCCGTCACGCGGGACTAGGGATTCGAACCTCCGAACGTGCAATCTTCCGATCGACAAGCCTGGTGTCTTACCCGCTGAGCCACCACGCCCCCGTTGTGAACAAAGAGGTCATCAATTTTATGCCCTACCCATGAATCTCTAGAGGCCAATTTTTGAAAGGGTTAAATGAGCCTTGGTGTTATCTGACCAGGCAATTCTTAAGTATGTGATCAGAACATGGAGGAAGTTGGGCTGAGAATACTTTGTTAAATGACCATGCAGTAAATGTTAGTTTCTAGCTGCAAACTGTTTCTTGCTATTTACTCTGTAATTTATACAGGAATTTGAAAAAAGGCATCATCTACACGTATTTAAGAAACTGAAGTCAATTAGTTGGTAGGAGAGGCAACCTTTTTTATTGTATTCTACACAACAGTTCCAACGTTATTGCTGGTAAACTTGTGGTTTTGATGGCAACTGAAGATCACAAGACAATTGCTTTTTCCCTCATGTGCTTGAATTTCAATTTTCAAACAGTACCTCATACAGTATTTAAATGTACCACCAACAGATTTGTATTAGACAAATGTCAATGCTATACAGGGTTAAAAGACAATCCAGAAGGGCAGTATATTCCCCGAGTCAAAGTGAGAGTAAGAAATGTGATTATGATTTTGTGGAACTTTACAGATAAACTTCAAGAAGTTAACAAAAGGTCTACTAGAAAAAGTATTCCAAGTAGGGTTACTGCTGACCAGATATGCACAGAGCTTTCTCAGGACAATGCAGTCTATCTATGCTTCCCAGCAATGGTGATTTCCATCAGATAACTTTAAAGGGGGTCAGGGGGAGAGACACACAAAGATCTCAAACTCAAATAATCAAAACTGCCACTTATGGACTAGTTCACAAATTCACAAATTGAGAGCTACAACACTGAAAAACTTTTTCATATATTGATACAAAAGTCTCCAGTGAGTCAAAACTGAAGAAATGAAGAGTACAACAGTATGCCAATAAACATAACATTATTCAGAAAACATTTATTGCAAAACAAAGCCATTTCACTTTGGCCACTTAACTGGCAGCATTTTTCATTAACCAGAACACCAATATTTGGTTTTATTACTGGGATGATATATAAAATTATTTCAAGACCAACATCTAGAAAGTAATCTTGTTCACTGCATAAAATGACTTTTTTGGGGGAAGGGAGTTTGTAAGTTTGAGAATCCTGCTCTAGGAATAAAGACAGCAGCATCTTCATAGCAATAACAGGCTAGAACCAAAGGCCCTAACCCTAACCCTGAGTATGTTACAAAACTTCTTAAAATTTTAATGCACAAATAAAATAATGAGATTTATTCCCAAGCAACTATGTTTAACTATATGTTGTTGTTCTTCAATACATAGCAGCATAATTTAATTTACCCAAAAATTGCACTGATCTCATTAAGATTTATTCTCAAGCAAATATATAAGAGATCCTATGCACATTTATTCAAAAAAGAAGTTTGCTGTTCTTTCCCAACTTGGTACCCTCCAGATATGTTTGGACTACAATTTCCAGCCAGTTGAGCAACGGATTATGAATACCTGTATTATGTGGCAATGTAGAGCATTCATTAGTTTCCCTCTTAGTTCTTTACAGAACAGAACAGAAAATAAGGGGGTCTTCCCTTTTTATTTTATGTTCGTCTCCACACCATCTGCTGTAAAACTGTGTTTTAAAAAGTACCAAGCAAATAAACGTGGAAGAGGCATATCCATCTGCTCACATTTGTGCCATTATCCTTTTGATAACAAGCTCCAATGCCAGTAAACAAGAAGGGTAGCAAAAAGATCATAGAATTGCTGTCTTTGGGTAAGGAAATGGCTTCTGATCAGAGGGACAGTCACAGAAGTATCCTGGATTATTTGTATTGCAGAGGATGTGGGTAGTACTGCTGAAAACTCCGTTGCAGATGCCCAGTGCCAGAGGCTGCTGGTGTAGTGACCTGATAAGAAAGAACTGTCTTGTAAAATTGGCAATTTTTCATAGCCTTCAGATGATCTAATGTTGACTGTGCAATAAGAATATTT
Source organism: Charina bottae (assembly GCA_023362775.1). Classification (NCBI taxonomy): domain Eukaryota; kingdom Metazoa; phylum Chordata; class Lepidosauria; order Squamata; family Charinaidae; genus Charina; species Charina bottae. Next base: position 6,707,131 of record JALMGJ010000003.1, read on the forward strand.
AAGATGTCAACATTTTTGCACTGTTACAGCTCCAAAGTGATGGTTATGAAAAGGCATCAACGTTACACTGTGCCTCAAGAGCTCTGCCCAAGGATCGTTGCCAAGATCTTTCATGTCAATGAACTCCTCCAAAACTATATTTGATGGAGAAGCCATAATAGATAACTGAAACAATTGGAACGCTTACGTTTCCCCATACATTTCTCTCTATATTTCTCCATATATACAGAAAGTATACCTCTAGTACAAGAGACAGAGATTAAAGTGCTAAAAAAGCCATTGTCTCCCTGCTGGCTAATCTGCAACAAAATACTCAATTGGATCAAACTTTCCCAACCTTGTGCTATCTAGACTAGATTGACATCAATTTCCATTATTAAGGGATTATTTGGAGGGCACCAACTTGGAGAAGGGAGTACTAGAGGGATTCCCAGTCTGTTCTACTGATAACATTCTTATGTTGTTGTTTATAGTGTATTTGCAATATAGCTTTTTGGCCTGAAACTCCTCTTTCTTTATCCCCCCCCACCTCCTGTTTCACATGTGTACACACACATACCTGAGCAGGATTGAACATTGGAACTGTCCCTTCTGTGGGGAATAGAGGCACACCATCAGGGTTGTACTGATTTCTGAAGGAACTAATCTGAAATATCAGGGGGAAAAGTTATGAATTGTCAAGAGTAGTCCAGAAAAGCAAGAAGAAATACCAAGTTACATACAACAGAATCACTCAAGATGGAGGGCAAAGGGCAGCAATTTGGTTTCCTCCCGATATTTTAGGATTTCAACTCCAATCAGCCCAAGTCAAAATTATTATGGAAAGTGTAAACTGAGACATTGGGAGGGCACATGGTAACCTGTCACTGGATTATAGCACCAAATGTAGAGTAATGCTCCCACAACAACTGGCTTGCTCTTCTTCCAACCTGGATTGCCAGAAACTCTGCTTGACTGGATTTCTGACCTCCCCAATGACATTTTTTTCCAAACCAGAGATTTCATTTTGTATACCAAAGAAAGAAATGTTTTCCTCATCTCACCTTTTCATCAGCATCTGCAACTATGGCTGCTACCATGCTGCTGTGGCCTTGTGAATTTTGGGCTTCTGGAGAAATAACAGATATTATGTTCTTTAAAAGTGGATCATGATGGCTCAGATTTAAAGTAGCACTGTACTACAGGTAGTCCTTGCCTACCAGCGATAATTGGGACCAACAACTCTGTCGCTAAGCGACGTAACATCACATGACTGCACCAACTTACGACAGCAGTTGTGGCAGTCCCAGTTGCAGTTGTTAGGCGAATCCTGCATGGTCACAGCATCCCGCAGTCACGTGATCGCCATTTGCAACCTCCTGCCAGCTTCCCCATTGACTTTGCTTGTCAGAAGCAAGCAGTGAAGGTTGCAAATGGCGATCATGTGACCGCAGGATGCTGCGGCATCTTAATTGTGAGCCAGTTGCCAAGTGTGCGAATCAGAATCACGTGACTGTGGGAACACTGCAATGGCCACAACTATGAGGACCCGTCGTAAGTCCTCCTTGTTCAGCACCATCGTAACTTCAAATGGTCGTTCAACGAAGACTACCTGTACTTCTACTTGTGCGAGGTTCTTCTCTACTCTATCCCCTTGATGACAAATCCCTTTGCTTTTCCCTATCCCCAAGAACCTGATATCTATTGTTGAGAGATGTACCAAAAATCTGGGGTACCAGTATTCATCAAAAAGAGGGGAAAGTGCAAAAACTTCTGCGCACAGAATATATTTACTTACTACTAAACTAGCAATATATTGAGCAATTCATTCAGAAACATGCAGGGATATATTTACCTGGAGACCTCTTGGGAAAATGGTTGCCTTCTGTGAGAGAAAGAGGAGGAGGGCAATGAAGTGATATAGCCTTTGCCTTATCCATGGGTGAAACAAAAACGGGCTGGGTGGTTTTCTCCTACAGAAGTAAAATATACAATAGTGATTAAATAAATTAGCTGCTGGCTGTTTTCAAAAATTAACTTCAACCTTCCTGTGAAGACTGTGGAACACCCTTTCCCTTGAGATCTGGCAGGCCCCCATCCTCTGGGCCTTACTTAAATCAGTGAAGAGCTGGCTTTTCCCACAGTCACTGGGAGAGTAAGGTTTGAGCCCAGAGACTGAAGATATGAATGGATATTGTTATGGATTGGGTGCCTGTTTTTTCTTGATTTTTTTTCTTTCTTTTCTTTTTTGTATTGGTTTATTGTTTGTGTTATTATCACTGTTGTTGGCCACCCAGAGTTGCATGCTAGAAGATGAGTGGCCATATAAATCTTTTAAATAAATAAATAAATCCTAAAATACAAAACAATTATTTGGTAGCACACAAGACTCTCAGAATTCCTGGAAGGAAGTGAGCTGTCCAATGGGTAGCATTAGTTATTACGTAGAGCAGAGCTTTCCAAACTTTTCATGTTGGTGACACACTTTTTAGTCATGCATCATTTCGCGACACAATCTTACAGCAGGGCATAAGGCAGGCACTAGGACCTGCGCGGAATCACAGCAGGTTTGGAGGCAGCAAGGCACAAGGCAGGCACTAGGACCTGCGTGGAATCCTGGCAGGGCTCGGAGGCAGCAGCAGCCGCGACACACCCAGACACTGCAGCCGACACACTAACGTGTCCCGACACACAGTTTGGAAAGCTCTGACGTAGAGGCTGGACTTTAGGGCACGTATGCTCTTCCTTTGGCAGCACAAACCCAGGGCCTTGTAGCAAAGGAGTTTAAAAAAAACAGCAAAGGATCAAAATAGCTATGATAGGGCATTACAAAGAAATATATAATTTAGATGCTGCAAGCATACTCCTGATGCATTTCCAATTGTCCTTTTTTTGCTAAGGGAAACTCAAATGAAACAAACAGATCAGAAGGTCTTTTTCTTATTTTGTGAGATCACCCAGTCCATTCATTATACAGTATTTGAGAGTTCCTCTTTACTAACAATCATGATTCAAGATGCTTTGGGAATACGATTAAGTCATACCAATCTCCCCAGGAGCCTCCTAACCAACTGACAGAGCGAAGCAGGATCAGTGTGGAAGGAAGAACGGAACATCACCAGGGCTGACACTTGTTGATACACAACATCTCTCTTCACTTTTCAACATTTTGTTGGGCAGCGAGATAACTTTGTAATCATACTTGTATTTGCTGCAAAGGAAATTGGAAGCGTCTTCTTTCTATTTCTTTTTATCCTTTTTTTCTGCACTTTTTTTCTTTCTTCTTTCTCTCTCTCTCTCTTTCATTGTTCTTTTTATTCTGTATTAGTTTGTGTTAGTTTTTATGTTCTCTCTTAAACTTTCAATAAAATTTATATAAATTTTGTTGTTGTTGTTGGGCAGTAAAGTGCCTGTAATAAAAGCTGTAGCCACATCTGCCCAGCATGTTCAGTGTGGGGCTACTAAAGATATTCCATCTTTACTGGAGCATTTGAAAGGGGAGAACTCAATGGGAGGAGGAGTACTGCTAAAACCTCCTGGGTTCTCCTAAGCACGGCAATACCTCCATCTTGTTCCTTGATGACATCATTTTGTCTATCACTCCTGTGGCACAGATCGGCTGAGTTCATTATTCTTATTTTCTGATTGCCCCCAGAAAGCTAATTACATGTCATCTGGCTATAAGCTTGCTTCAGAAACTAGAAAAATGAGCAATCTAGCCAAGAAATTGAAAGTTAACTTCCAAGCCAAGAAATAGCTTATTGTCTGAGAAAACCTGAGAATAGGTTCCTGAGGACAAGTTTCAGGAACAGACAGTTCCCTGGGCCTTTTCCATTGGTCCTCTTTCTTCCTCCTCTGTCTTAAAGAACCACATTCTTCCTTCTCCCTTATTCTCTGCTATTCTGGTCCTTGTCATAGAATTCTAAACAGGATTTGAATCCTGGAGGTAAACTTATGAAGCAAAGAAAACAAATGCAAGATGTCTTGTTTCTCTTATTTTTAAAGGCAACTTTGGTCCTGTTTCTATGGCAAGTACATACACTCCTGGTTGAAGATGCTGGCATCATTTGTTTCCTGCCAGACTCTTTTGTTCACATCTCTGACACTCCATTGAATGTCAGGTTAATCATATATGACTGGATCTTAAATTCTTCAACAGCACTGCTTTATTCAAATACACCCTCGTGTCTAGTTCAACTCTTGATGACTCTACAGATATATTCATGTAGGATTTTTTGGCAACAGTTCTCGCAGCTGTCAACTTGGCCACCTCTATGTTAGACCCATGTCCCTCCTGGTTGGCTAAGGCCTCCTGGGAAGGGACGTGTGGTTGGGTCCGGGCAGTGGTTAGTTCCTCTCTAAGCTAAGGAGTGTCGGATAAGGTGGGGGGGGGGGGGCAGGAGAGCTTTTTCTGCTGGGGCAGCCATCCTCTGACACATCATCAGATTGGCCCTGACCCTGCTGGCCTTATGCAAGGCCTTGAAAATTTGTTTCTGTGCCCGAGCCTGGGGCCCCAGGTGTGAGTCGGAGCCCATCTCCTGGCTGTGTTAACCATGGTTTATGATTCCAGATGCTGTATATCTTTTTTTTTATATTGTATGTATTTTATTTAGTTTTTTAGCTATTTTTATTGTAAGCTACCTAGAGTCACATTTGTGAGATGTGATATATCAAATAGAAATCAAGATAGATGATAGATAGATAGATAGATAGATAGATAGATAGATAGATAGATAGATCACTTATTTGCCACTGCTTTCTTCTGGGATATTTTCTGACTTCCCAATTTAGCCTACAGCCCAAAATTTCCCAGTGGTTTCCATCCAAGTGTTAACCATGTTCAACCCCGTTTTCTGAGATTACTCAAGATTGCCCAAGTGTTGCCAACTGCTGTGTCAATAACTGTCTTATTAACAAAGCTACGATTCCCGCACAATTAAGTGCTAAGCAATCAATAAAAATAAGCAAGTATTCCTTTATCTCAAGGTACTGATGAAACAAATGAAATAAATGAAATGAAATGCTAGAAGGATATTAACATGAAGCCAGGATAGGTGAAAGAGAAAAGAAACATCCAATGTAATAAATCCTTAACAACAACATTATAAATATTAACAAAACACTTGTAGTGGGAACTGGAGATACTATACTGAATGTGCAAAGTTGGAAGTTGGGGTGGGAAGGCAAATAGACAAAGGCTGAGATGAGGGCAGCGGAAGAGAACAAGACCAATACAAGAGACAACAAATGAATAATGCATTTGTGAATTTTTATTTAGGCACTCCCACTGCAGGGTGCAAGAGGGGAGAGAGAATGTTCCCCCATGTGACAACCTTTCTGCACAGACAAGAAATGTCAGAGAGGGCTCTGCCAAATTTTCTCTTCGGCGTGCTGTTTTTCTGTCGGCAAACAGACGGTTGTGTTCATTTTTACTTACAGTTGTTCTTTTTTTTTTTACTTGGGTTTGATTGGGGCACTCTGAAGTTTGATCCCCACAGTAGCTGAGAGTGATACAATCTGACAAAAGCTTTACTACTTGATTCTGTTGAGCATACAAGCTAATCCTTAACCTTTTTTGTATCAGATGAAGCCTTCCCCGTATAGTTCAGTCCCCTCTCCCCACCGCATAAGCCTCTAGCAGGTATGAGGCAAGACTCCCCAACCCCCCTCTCAGCACCTTACAAAACACAAATACGCTGTAAAAGTAATAGTGGTCCCACTTTTTGTATTCAGCCTTCCTGAAATGATGGATCTAGGATACTATTTTCAAGCTGGGGGCTCCTTGGATGCTTTCAGGATTGCTATCAGTTAAAAGACCATTCATGGTAGCTCCTGCTGTTCTGCTGGATTCTGCTGCTGCTGAGTAACACTAGGAGGTTTTTCTGAAGAGGACAGATTGCTGAAAACCAAAACAAAAAACAAAAGAACCCAAACCCTTTCTTCTAAGACGACTCTTTGTTACCTGGGAAACTGGAGCAGTCGAGTCCAAAGAAGCAGCTGGAACTTTTTCGGATGATGCTCCATCTTTATTTGCCTTCGAACGGAACCATCGGAGCCAGCCAAAACCAGAAGTCTGGAGGGGTACAAAATCTTGAGTGGAGCTTGCTGTGCTTTTCTTCTTTCAAGGGAGTCAGTCAGGAAGCCTGAAGGCCCCCAAACCAATATAAAGCTTCCCTGCCTTGTTGTGCTTCCCTGCCTCCTTTTGCAGGCAGACTAGAAAAGATAAGGGCCTATCTTCTTAAAGACAGTTCGGTACATGCCACTAAAAAATATACACAACATTCTCTCTCACACACTTCCTCCATGAACCTGGTGCAAATGATGCTAATGCAAGAGAAAACATAGAAGACACTGACTCTCTGATCCAGCCATAAGCACGTCACAGTTGCATTGGGTAAAATTGTGTAAGAAACTATGAAGGGGCAGGAGGAACTGGAATCTCATATTGTTGCTGTTGAGCATATGAGCCTTCCCCAACCTCATTCTCTTCATCTGACAGTGGACTTTCATTCCTGTAATTCCTCTTCTGGTCCAGCATTCTGTTTCCAAAAGAAGCCAATTAAATGCTTCTGAGAAGCCCACATGCAGGCATGGAAACAAACAAATCTCCTTGTTGTTTGTCCTCACACCTAATCTTGAATGGCATGTTGCCTCTGAACATGGATGTTCCACTACACTTCCATAGTCTGGCTCAATCTGTTCTTATTTCATATAACCCTTATTTTGAAATCATATACATGGAGGCATATTTTACAGTGGTTCCACGCCTTTGTGAATGGATGGTTTCAGATGTCAGTAGTGGGAGAAGAGAGGTCTACCCCTTACCCACTAGAATATGGGGTGCCAAAGGCTTCTTCTCTCTCTCTCTCTTTCCTGCTGTTTAACATTTATGTGAAACTGCTGGGAGAAGACCTCTATCAGTTTGGGGTGAGGTATCACCACTATTATGATTATACCCAGATAGGCATCTCTACCCTGGCTAAGCCAGTGTTATGGTGGAGGTCCTGATCAGTGCCTGATGGATTTGAATGGGAAAAATAGACTGAACTTGAATCCCAGGAAGTCTGAGTTGCTGTTTATTTGTCCAGAACGATATGGCTCTCTCTCTGCTCCAGTGATAATTCAGGAAGGGGTAGTCCTCCCCTTGAAAGAACAGGTTTGTGATATGAGGATCGCTTAGACCAGAGCTTTCCAAACTTTTCATGTTGGTGACACACTTTTTAGACATGCATCATTTCAAGACACACTCTTACAGCAGGGCATAAGGCAGGCAGTAGGATCTGCGTGGAATCACAGCTGGTTTGGAGGCAGCAAGGCACAAGGCAGGCACTAGGACCTGCGTGGAAGCCAGGAGGCAGCAGCAGCCGCGACACACCCAGACACTGCAGCCGACACACTAACGTGTCCCGACACACAGTTTGGAAAGCTCTGGCTTAGACTCATGGCTATTGGTGGCTAGATGGGGGGGGGGGTTTATAGCTAAGGGGCCTTTGCTTAGCACTGGCTGTGCATCCTTTGTAGCCTGGAGACATTGACTCATGCCCTTGTCATGTTCCAGTCAGAGTTTTGCAACGCAGTCTAGACTTCAAAACGACTCAGAAACTACAACTGCTCCAACAACCTATCTATTAGAGGTAATGATGAGAGCCATTATTGAGACATAACACTGGGGCTTAGGGCTCTACATTGTTCACCAGCAGGCTTCCATATACAATTCAAAGTGCTAATTTTGACATTTAAAACCATACATGACCATCTACTTCAAGTAGATTCTATCCATTCAGTGTGTGCATCTTGAGTAGGGATGATTAGGCTTCCTCCCTAATATAAGGACTGTGGAAAAGGAAGAGACTTTATCAATTGCATCCACCCTATTTAACAGCCTCCTACCAGAAATCCAGATGGCTCCATTGCTACTGACCTTTTAAAAAAGTCTTAAAAAACAGAGTGAAGACCTGTCACACACACACATACATACATACTGTACATACATACATACATACATACATACTGTACATATCTCAACATTGTTCCTATTCCTATAACAAATCAACATTCTGAAAGATGGAAGGTGGAAGATAGTGACTTTCTCTCTCTCTCTGTATGTATGTGTGTGTGTAATCTCACATTGTGTGTGTGTGTATATAGTATATAAGGTAAAGTTATTTATCAATTTTTTTATCACCGCCCATCTCCCCCTCAAGGAGGGACCCTGGGCAGTTTACAATAAAATAGTATACAGTATACAGTATAGTGTATAGTATATATAGAGAGATATATTTAAAGCAAATAGATATATTTAAAGCAAATCAATCAATCAATGATGTTCTCTTTTGCTAGATCTAAATTGATTTTCTCAGAACTAAGCCTGCATAATCCTCACTGGAACGTAATAAACAATGAATATAATACGGCTTGTTTCTGAGTAAATATGACTTGGCTGGCATAATGCAATTATGTGTTGTATGAATTTCAGTATGGATCAATTACCCAGCATCTTCAAGGTAGAGTAGAATATAGTCCTAGATTTCACATCTGCATAACTTTCAGATAATACAGCTGTCCTTTTCAGTAAGAGTGCCTCACCTTTTCTACCTCTTGCCTTGCATTCTCCACTAATTTCTTCTCTGATGAGGCTTCATCCCATGCACCTTCTGGGGACTGAGGGGTATCTTCTGCCATGGATATTGTGGAACTCTCAGAGACGGTCCGGGTCCGTGCATTGAAAGTGGTCTGATATCAGAGAGAAAACATCAGCATAAGGTAACCAGAAGAGAGAAGATCCATCGAGATAACTAAACAAGATAGTATTGTTTGTAGCCTAAACCCACAGTTGGTTTATCATCCTATTTGTAAGACTTAGGCTAAGTCAAAGTCTTTCCTTACATCAGTGAACAGCACAGAAAATCCAGTGAGACAAACCAACATTGTTCCTATTCCTATGACAAATCAACATTTTGAAAGATGGAAGTTGGAAGATAGCGACTTTCTCAAGGCCAACAAGAAGCCTATGGCAGAACTTAGACCTGGTGCTCAAATTTCACACATCCAATTTCATCATAGAACTGCTGCTTTTTATAATGCATGAGTCACTAGTGGGAAACAAGATAGTGAGCAACAAATTACAAATAATTTCCCTAGCATTCCATTGGACTCTAAGGTTCTCAGTCCAGTGGTCCCCAGTTTAAAAAAGCAGATGTGAACTAAGAAAGGTGGCATATATCATAAGAGCCCTGCTGAGTCTGACCAAAGGCTTATCAAGGTTGCCCACCTGGATGGCATTGAAACAAGAGTTAGTCTAGGATTACTGTGGTTGCCAAAAAGAAGAAAAAATCTTAGATCTGACACCTGGATCCTGCCACTAACAAGCATCCTTCTCCTCCTCCTCTCACCTGATGTTCTGGAATGTGCTTCTTTGGATCACCAGGAAAGTGGCCCAGCCCACACGATTCCACAGTCTCCCCTGCAGACCAAACCAAATTTCAGAGCACTATTCAAGACTGGGCTTCCATAAACAGTGGAACAATATTCATAGACCACCCTCATACCCTAGAAATGGCCTCTGGGCATCTAAAAGACCTGGCTTCTGACAAAGATACACTGCTATGTATGGATCTAGGCAGGCAAATGCAGATAAGAAACATTTTCATGTCCAAATCTTCCTTGTTCCAATTTTGTTGGAGAAAAAAAACATGCTTTCTGTTATACACGATTATAGCCCCTCCATTATTTTCCAAAGAATGTTGAACAATGCTAATTTATCCTTATGTGTCATTGTGTTGGATATGGTTTTGTTACAATAGCTGAGAGACTAAAATAAACTCTCTGATAGACTCACAAGGCAATTTGGAGCTTAGTCCTGTATTGTAATAGTACCACTGTTTACTGAAGCTTAGGAAACTAATTTCAAACACACACACACACACACACACACACACACACACACACACACACACACGAATCTTCCATTTGGCTCTCCCTGGTTTTCTCTGATGAAAAGCAGCCTCTAGGACTGACATTCCCTTAAGCAGGAGTGTTGAAGAACTTGGAAAAGAAAGTGCTCCCTCTCCTGGCAAAAAAACTCAAGGCTTTTTTTGTCAACTTGTTATTTCTGTGCTTGTTTTTAGTACCTGGGCTACTAACCCAGGAGCAGAAGTAAAGGAATACTTCTCTCCTCCCTCTGTCCTTATCCTAATAAAACTCTGCTCTCTGAACTCTCATATTTGCAAAGGTCTCTGTTCGGAGGCATCCTGAGAAAGAAAAATAGGATTTTGAACAGGCAAGAGGAAAAAAAGGCATACATTTCACCAGCAGGACCTAAGCTGGGTCCCCATTTACATATCAACAAAAACATCAAACCAGTGTGATTAATGTCACATCTACTTTAGCCCTCAGTCTAATGTGCTTTTAGAAAGCAGACAAACAAAAAAGGCCTCATTGTTCCTTAGCAGCTATTTTGTAGACCCTTACTGAATCCAATCTGTGACCTGATTTCCCTATATAATTTATTTCTCCTAAAAGCAATCACAAATGTCAACTTTGGATCAAGACAAATGGTGCTGGGGAGAAAAGAAGGTACATGGACTGGGACTATGGCATGGAGGAATTATCAATGCCTAGTTGTAACTCTGTGGGGCGTGGTGGCTCAGCGGGTAAGACGCCAGGCTTGTCGATCGGAAGATCACAAGTTCAGAGGTTCGAATCCCTAGCGTTCCGCGCGTGTCATGAGGCCACATGACCATGGAAGCATCTTCGGACAATGCTGGCTCTTCGGCTAACAAACGGAGATGAGCACCGGCCCCTAGAGTCGGACACGACTGCACAAATGTGCGGGGGGAACCTTTACCTTTACCTTAGTTGTAAATCTAAACCGAACTGGAGGATCTCCCCAGCTTTTAGGAGAAAATTACATGGAAAGAGCCCACCATCAATCTCAGAGATAATATCTAACTTGGCCCAGAGTAGCATTTAGTTCCAAGCAAGCACACACAGGAATAGTTTGGAAATCGACAGGATTGCAGTACCATCTTTGGAGGTAATGAAAACGCTACTAAACAAGCATTATAGCACCGAGCAGAAGATACGGGAGCCAAAATAAGATCGTTTTTGGAAACATTAGGTTTATTTTAATTATTATTAAGTAGTGGGATTTCAGGGGACAAAAACAACAATGAGTTAGTATTCACAGGATTATGGAACATTCTCAGGCTTTCATTGATTTAGAGCAGTGCTTTCCAAACTCCCGCCGTTGGCGATACACTAATGGCGGCAGCGGCAGCAATGCGCGCGGCGGCAGTGCGCACGGCGGCGGCATGCATGGTGGTGGTGTAGGGGCGCGCGCAGCGGTGGCGTGTATGGCGGCAGCTGCCGCCACATGCTTTCTGCTGAAACCCGGAAGCGCTGATGGCGCGCCGCTTGTGTTGCCACTGCCGCCGCAGGGGCAGCAGCAACGCACCATCACCACTTCTGGGTTTTGTCGCGACACACTAAAGTGTTGCGACACACAGTTTGGAAAGCTATGATTTAGAGCACAGCTTTCCAAACTGTGTGTCACGACACACAGCGCCATCACCACTTCTGGGTTTTGTCGCGACACACTAAAGTGTTGCGACACACAGTTTGGAAAGCTATGATTTAGAGCACAGCTCTCCAAACTGTGTGTCACGACACAAAAGTGTGTCGCCTGCGGGGCCCAGGTGTGTCGCGTCAAAACCCGGAAGCGCTGATGGTGCACCGCTGCCGCGTGCACAGCGGCGGCGGCGGGCCATCAGCGCTTCCGGGTTTTCGCACGGCACACAAGGACACTGCTGCCGCCACCGCTGCAGCGTGTGAAAATCCAAAAGTGCCGCAGCAGCGGCGGTGTGCAAAAACTGAAAGCGGCGGTGGCACTTCCGGGTTTTTCCGCGCGCCGCCGATGGTGTGTCGCCACGGGAAAAGTTTGGAAAGCCCTGATTTAGAGTATTTCATAATGTTTTACTGTAAAACAGTTGAGTAGAAAAATACCAACTAAAGTGGAATGGAGTGACACAGGCAGGTGGATCTCTGCTCTGTATTTCCCAGCTTAGTTATCCCTTATTTTCCCTTCTCTGGAAGGTTTTTCATCACATCATTTTCTGCCTGCTGTTACAGTCTTCAAAAATCACCCATCAAAACATCTCAGCCTTCTCTCTCAAACAATCCACATCTTTCCTAGAAACCCTAAAGTCCATTGGATTAGCAAATGCTCCCCTCCTACAAAGAGCCTTTGGAATTTAACATCAAGATAAGGATCACCTTCCTGACTCCTGCCATTCAAGACTTTAAAAAGAAATCATTTAATGCATAAATACAACTTGGCATTATCAACATTATTTGTGACAAGAGACAGGCCTGAAACAGTGATCTGAACTGAGTTGTAAAGGTAGAATCTCAGTTAGCTAATTGAATTATTTTTAGATCATTACCATCAGCAGAGGTAGAATGTGAGAGTCTACTAAATATATTTAAACCTGAGATTCTACTGAAAATTATTTGGTTGACTTGTGTTCTACCTCTTGAATGAACAATTATTCCTCTTCTTTTGTGTCTTCTTTAGGTAGTGTATAATCCACCACTAAACACATATATACTATCTTTTTCTAGATTAAATATATTTGTTTCCTTCAGTAATTTCTTACATTAGTGATCACTTTCACTCTCCACTGTCCTTCCATTCCACTACAGGAGAATGAGGTGCAATAGGAACAAACAGTAATGTTGGCCTATCATTCCTTACAATTAAAGTCAACTGACAGAACATCATGGATAACTGCTGTAGCAGCACCCATCTTTACCTGTTGGCTGATTCAGATGTGAGGAAAGATCATCTGAAAGACTTCCTGAAGACAAAATGGAACCTTGGTCATTTCCTGCTAAACTAGTCTCTAAACTAGCATCTGTCCTGTCTGATGGATGTCCATGTCCAGGATAGATTTGCAGCTGCTGATCCACATCTGTTTGGTGCTGAGTTGAATCAACAGGTGGCAGGTGGCTACAAGGATGGTGCTCCAGATTCTCCCAGCACACCTGAGCTTGTGCAAATTCAAAATGAGGAGCCAAACCTGATAATGCAAGTCTGAACATTAGTATTATTCCCAACTGATAGATCAGGAAAAGAGGCGAGGAACTAGTGGTCTTATTAAGGCAAAAAAGTGACACCCTAAATGGTTAATTTAAAAGGAGATTGGCCCATGGTTCAAATGTAAAAACTCGTAACTGTAACTGCTGAAAGGTTTAAACTCCATGAAACATGCATACGATCAGGCTGCAAATAGGATTCTCTCTTCCAATAATAATTCTCAGGTATAGTGTCTGTATGCAAAACCAATGGATATGTTAACAAACAGCTCGATTTGTAAAATGTAGAAAAGAGCAGGAGAACACAATTAGATCCCAAAAAGCAGATTAGCTCTTTTTAAAAGCCCATTTTCAGCAACTTTCTTTACACTGCCATGCATTAGGCTACAATTCTCCTTGTCCCCACCAACATGGCCAATAGCTATTGTTTTTAGAAGGCTCTGGAAGGGTCATAGTACAGCTACAGTTAGGAGAAAAATATAGTCTTCAATTCAACTATACTATTCAATTCAATTCAATTCAATATTGAGCCAGTTTGGTCTAGTGGTTAAGGCAACGGGCTAGAAACCAGGAGCCTGAGAGTTCTAGTCCCGCCTGAGGGATGAAAGCCGGCTGGGTGACCTTGGGCCAGTCACACACACTCAGCCCAACTCAGCTCACAGAGTTGCTGTTGTGGGGAAAATAGGAGGAGGAAGGAGTATTAGGTATGTTCGCCACCTTGAGTTATTTATAAAAATAATAAAGGCGGGATAGAAAATAAATAAATAAAATAAAATAAAAATAGAAATAAATGTTTCCTTCCATCTCTCAATAAAAGCATTACGGCTCACTGATTCAGTAAGATACATTCCTAGGCAAATAAGTATGCAATTACAACTGAAGACTTTCAATCTAATCCCCTTTTCCAAGTGGCACATATACTTGAAACCAACTCAGTTCTCAAATGTTTCAAATCAAACTTGAAAGAGTTTAGTTTGATTTAAATTGATGCCTTTTAGATTACACCTTTCAAGTACTGTACACTTGCCACAATTTGTTCTTTCATTCTTTTACCTGATATTGATCCACTGCCTCTGAAAACCTCTGGCTGGGTGGATGTAGTGTTGGGAAGCCCTCCTTCATCCTTAAATTAGATGTGAGAGAAAACACACCCATTACATAAAATCCAAATCCTGATGGTGTAAGCTCTGGGGTACCAGGTATGAAAGTACAAAACAGCTTCCCCCAGTTTCAACAAGTCAGAATAACATATTTATCTATTTGTTTATTTGTTTATTTACTTATTGATTTCAGTTATATGACTGCCTAATGGCCAAGCAACTCAGAGTGGCTAACACAGGTTGAAAACATCAAATACTAAGAAAAATGATAAACAATAAAACATCAGAAAATAAAACATACTGCACCAGGGACCAAACACACAAGATTAATAATTTCAATTTCCTATCTCTGAGGTAATGAACAGAGCTCTAAATAGCACCTGGGGATTATTCTATCCCATACATGGTTGCTATTTCTAGCTATACAAAGTAGTCTCTATAATGTATTGGCTTTTGCATTACTTTGTCTCTACAGTCATGGGTTTCGTGTTTGAAGACAAGGAACATGAATCTGATGATACAGGTTGAACGTTGACATTCTTTGGTATTAATTCAGACTCTGAGTTTGGGGCTGCTGGCAAACTTAGAGTATCTAGTTTGACCATGTTTCTGGAAATTCCTGAAAATAAAAGGACTGCTGCTTCTTGAAATTAATCTGTTCCTCCTGACTTTGTACACTACCTACCGCCTCTGGAATAAGGTAGCTTAAAAATCTACATACATACATACATACATGCATACATAAATAAATAAATACACATGACACTGTTTCCTGCATAGGTTGTTCTGACCTTCCCTTTTGATAATCTAATTTGATGCACATTTGAGATCCTGGGTGCCACTCTAATAAAATATGCAAACCATGATGATTATCAAAGTGGAATTTGTAGACGGTTTTTGTGTTTGCATACAATGCACAGATTTCGTTGGGAAATGCAGGTTTATATCTAAGATTGGAACTGGCACGGACAGCTGTTGAGTCACAATTAGTTGTGTTATGCTATACTATATATAAAAAGGATCTTCCTGTGTGTCAGCCCTATATGGTAGACCAGACTAATGTCATATACTGTAGGTCAAGACTATTTTTATTGTATAGTATATATACAATATAGTGTGTGTATGTGTGTGTGTGTAGTAGTCAAATCTTGCAAGTCTGAATGTGCTTTTATTTTTTTTAATTTAAATAAACTGAATATGTTTCTCCCCTCCCTCACTTTATCTCTGTGTGAATTTGAATTAAGGAGGGTCCTGTCTGAGACATTTACTCAAATTAGTTTCTTGGAATGGGCTCAAGCTGTGCTTGGCTGATGGTTGCCTTGGTAGAGGATCTTCCGCCTCTCCTTCAAGGCCATTCCCTCTTCCCTCTACATTCTGTTGGAAACTCACTTTGCAGTTTGGATCACTTTTTCTTCTTCCCAATCAGTTTATAGATAGGGATGGCAGCTCTATTACATGCAAAGTTATATTTCTCCAAACAGATCAAAACACTGTTTGCATACATGCATACCTACATTCTTTATTACAATCAGCAATCCAGACACATTAACATATAAAAGAATATAAAAGCAATTCTCCATTTCTTCTGAAAGTTTCAGTAAATCTGGATCACAAGTTTTAGATAAAGTATCTGCCACTATATATTCAATGTGAGGGTTATAATCATCTAGAGAACAAGACTCTGGCATCTCATTGGCACCCATGCCAATTTAAATATTTGCAATTTATCAGGGAAATCCAATGCCTTCTAGTCTGTATATAGCTCTAAGGATTCCATACAACCACGAAACAATGTTTTCAATTTGGGCATACTATATTTCTGGATCTGTAAATGTTTTAGAAAGGGCTACTGGCTTCAGCTCTCCTTTAAGTTCTTGAAGCACTCCTCCTCCCTCCTATTCCATAGTTGCTACTGTTGGGCATTATAACAACAGGATGCTGGTGACATTGTAGAATACCAATAACAAGGCTTCAGTTAAGAGTTGCTTGACACTTCTAAAAGCTTCATCTTGCATCTGTCCCCACTATCAAATGCTGTCTTTTGAGCAGTTCATTTAAAGTTAATTTGGTCAAGTCATCAATCAAGTGTAGAAATCTTTCAAGATACTGCAGTATCCATGTCCCAAATCTCCATATCTCAGTTAAGAATAGTGGAGGAGTTTATTCTTAAAATAGCTTCCACTTTGTTTGGATTTGGGCTCATTTCATATTCGTTTATGCAATGTCCCAGATATGTAAGCTCTTCCAGGCATCAGAGGTATTTATGTTTATTCTATTTGAGAATTGCAGCTTTTCCAGGTCCCAGAACTTCAGGCAATCTCAGTCAAGTCCATTGTCAGTTGGGCTTTAGACTAAAATGCCATTCCTAAAAATCAAAATATCATCCAGATGCTATAGCAATATAGATGTTTTCCTTTGGAACAACCCAAGAGGCCTAAAAATTCCCCATAGTGTTTTTTTAAAGAAAATTCTACCAAATAATATAATTTAGCCTAAGTTGGGCCTAATCTAATGGCAGCATCAACCAATGAGGATACATCCAAGCTTTTGCAAACTATGGAATGTTGTTTCTATTGAGGAGAATGTGCTTCTCTCTTTTCATGACTTCGTACAAGTTTTTCGAGCTCTACATATATGCAAACTCTGCCACTCTCCTTGGTGTGTATTAGTTTGTTACAATCATTTAGTCACTCCACACTAGACCATCTTTTCCAATTCTGCTTTTATTTTGCAGTAACGAGACTGATATCATTCTGGTTATATGAACTGCCTAGGGAAGAGCTCTTTCTTTAAGCTATAGTTTATTGGAGGAATCTTTATGTTTTCTTTTTTCTTGCAAGCCTCTATGTTGTTTTTCCTCATAAGCATACTATGTCTATTTCAACAGATGCTTCTTTGCCCATTTATATTCTCTGCCTCTGTGCTGAGTACTAACTATAAAATACTCCTAGGCGGCCTAATTTCTTGCTGCCAGAGATGTTGTAGTCAGTTGGAAACAATGCACATTCTGGAAGCTTTCTTAGACAACTTCTGAAAACCCATTTTCATTAGCTCTTATATCAGCTTTAAACACACTGCACAGCTGTTGGTCCCCAAGACACTTCTCATGATTTGGCAGAATCATCAAGCTTGCAACTGGTTCTCAAAAAAAAACCCAACCCTCATTGGTGTCACTATGTTTTGCAACTATTCTCACCTCTAGAATGCAGCTGTGACCTCTTTATTTGTATTTCTAGCCTTCAGCAATTTTAGCATGACATTCCGACCCCTGTGCATGTCCCTTCCCACAGCAAGTACTGTACTTCTAAGGCCCTTCAGTTAAACTAACGTAGATCGTTGTGATTGTGAAGTAAACTCTCTCTAACTGGACTTTCTGCCTGTTTTCCTTCTGTAACAGGGGTGGGCAACTTCCATCAGTTGTAGGGATGCATCAAGACTTGTGACACACTACAAAAATGATTTGTTCCAGGATTGATTCTGAAAGTTTAAGGGGTGAACACTCCAAAATCATTTTTAAATCTCTCCACAATTCCCTTTTCAAGCCCCTTTATTAAAAAAAAAAAAAGATGAATAGTTTGGCCCCAGGTAGGTGGCTTTGGGAGCCAGAAAAGGTTGCTGGCAGATTATTATGAGGTAGCCAGGCAGAAATTTTTGCACCTGTCCTCTGTAGGCTTGTTTGGATAGCTGTGCCTTTTAGCAACGTCCTACTAGCCTCTTTAAGAATCTTTCTCTTGAACAACTCCAAGTTTCTTCAATTTGCATAGCCCTTATTAAGATTAAAGCAATTCCATTTATAGCCTTGAAAACTGTGTGAGCTGCCCAGAGTCATGTATGTGAGATGGGCAGCTATATAAATTGAACAAACAAACAAACAAACAAACAATAAAGTATTGTTCACAATGCCTAGAACTAGAAGTGAGCCAGGTAGTTTCACTTCTGCTATCTTCAAACATATCCATTTTCTCATGCAGCCATCTTAAGTACCCCTCAACAGCTCCAAGATTCTGGGTTTGTCAACATTAATGAGTGGTGTAAATACCAGGAAGGCACAGTAGCCAGTTCTCTTGAGTCCTCAGACATAGGAGGCTTGTCCAGCTGCACCTTGCCAGCCATTCCTTGCTCTACCCCTTTAAGAAACCTGATTGGGTAGGATAGGGCTCTCATGTGTAGGCTGCAAAAACCCAGATGACCACTAGAGAGCAACAAAGAATTTGAGTGTCATGCCCTCAGGGTCAGATTCAGAACTCTGACGCGAAATGAGTTTTCAGTATCGCTTTGCTGCCATGTCTAGTGTAGTTTGGATTTTTGCAGCCCAAACATGGTGGCCCAAGCACAGACTCCATCTGGAGCCATGCCAGAAGAGCAGCACAGAGGAATCATAGAATTGTGGGGCTGGAAGGGATCACAAGGATCATCTAGTCCAATCTTCTGCAGTGTGTGGGAAAACCAATTAAACTGCCCATGAGAGATGGCTGTCCAGCCTCTTCTTAAAATCCGCCAGAGATTGAGAACCTTCACCTTTATAAGGAGACTCTTCCAGTATTCTACATGTCTTACCACCAGGAAGCTTTTCTTTATATTTAAATGAAATTTAGGGAGGGAGGAAGTCCAGGAAGTGCTAGTGTTGCTGCTACTCCTACCACCCCCACCTCCATGGCCACTCCTAAGCCTTGGAGGCTCTAACTGTTCCCCAACAATCACTGTTAGCTGCTCTCTTTCTTTTCTCACCCTTCCCTTTCTTCCTGATTGTGATGAAACAAGGGGAGAGGAAACAGGCAAATCCAGACAACCAATAGACACAGTAACAAAGAGATACAGAAACTTTATCTTTAGTATTTGTCTGGATGTTTGCAGCACCAATGAGAGATATGTCTTTGGATCCAAAAACTATACCTATTTTCCCTGGTAAAAGCTAGCTGTCTTGTGGATCAGGTTCCTCTTGGGCATCCAACATTCAAGAGAAACTAACTACCTTCCTCTCAGCAACAGAAAAGCTCAAACATTTAAAAATTTGCTCTGACTGGGGCCCCACAGCATAAATGACAGCGCACACCTAGTTTTCCCCTTCTCATGCATTCTGTTTAATAGCCATTCTGGAACCTGTTTCCAAGCAGGCCTGTTAGAATCAAATCCATCTGGGGGAGAAAAGAAGTGGCTATGCTAGGCATGCAAATTGCAGGACTTCACATGACCGACGTGCTACTTATGCTGAGAAACCTGTAACGCTGCAAAATGGTTAAGAGTTCCAACTCCTATTTTTTCTTTTCATATTAAAAGAAACCTGAGACTTTAAGTTAAACAATTCTTTAGCTGACTGATATTTAAATAAATATATGAAACTGCTTATAGGCCTGAATCTTCTTTTCTTATAGGAAATGTCTCTCCCCAACTAACCTCTGCTTCTGTTTTTTTTTTTTTGGGGGGGGTGGGGGTGGGGGGGGGGTTCTTCCTTACCGCAAATATAAAGAATTGGCTCCTCATTCCCCTATTCACTGATTAGGATCACATTTCACTACAGAGCTCTGTGGTAGTGAAAATAAAATATAATGTGGGTACATGCCGGTCTGAACCACTACCAAAATACTTGGCTCCAGCTGGAGAAGCTTAAAGATAGTTAGATTTCACACCAGGCAGGGCAATAAATCTCAGCTCCCCAGAAATCTAACCCCATATTCAGTTATTTACAGAAGAAGTTTCACAGACACAATGTGGCTAGATAAAGTGCTTTATTGTAGTCAAGTTAAAACACAGAAATCAAGCTTGGTTTGCCTGTGTGTGTTTCTGTGTATCTACTGTATGTCTGTTCCAGGGTTTAAATTCTAGATCTTTTTCTCCTGCCTTTTTAAGTCAGTGGAAATTTGGTCATCCTCTTCCTAGCCTTGAGAATGAAGGACACTTGTTCATTGTTTACATAATGACTGGCCTGAGAATCAGTAGTTCCCACCTCATCAGCTTCAGTCCTTAAAAAGACTGAAAATGAGTCAGTCCTTTCAGTTGAACTAGACCCGTGGTGACTAAATGGACCCATCCATGAACCTTTTTTGGCAACAATACAAAAGCATATCTTCTAGCTGTGCTCCTGTCCTCTGAAGATGCCAGCCACAGCGACTGGCGAAACGTTAGGAACCAAAACTGCCAGAACACGGCCACACAGCCCGGAAAACCCACAACAACCATCAATACAAAAGCAGTTTGCCAGTTTGACTGTAGTCTCTAACCTACAGTCCTGGGATTTTCAGGCTGTCTCCCATCAAAGTATTAATCAGGCCTGGTCCTACTTAGCTCAGTACTGTGCTGTGGAGATTCAATTAAAAAAACACCTACATTCCACAAGCCTGAAGTCTGCCCAACCCAGCATACTGAAGTCCAACCCAGCTTAAAACTAATATATTCAATGTTAATTAAACAGAAAACAGAAAACCTATAAACAAAACACGATGGCTGCACCAAGCCAGATATTTGGCAAACCTAGATCTTGACTTTCATCCCTGTATTTAAAAAAAAAAAAGAATACTTTTACTGATCATCAAATAGGAAACATACAAATATTCAAATCCAATAACATGTTGATGTTGCATCATTCAATTCAATCTGAGTGGCCAGAATCACAAAATCACAAATCAATCCATCTGCAAGGGCACATCATCCCATAATTCTTACCTCCCACTGTTGATACCGGGTTCTGAGTTCAGTGAGCCAATCTGGTTCCAAATCCATCTCATACTCTGCCTTCTCCAGGAACCGAGGGTCAGAGAACTTCAATCGTTCTGCCAGCTGTACCATTGGAAAGAATGGAGAAGAATTTGTCACCAAGCACAAGCAGAGGCTTTTTAAGTCATGTGGCAAAGATTTATTTTTTTAATGAAGCAAATAAATTGTGGGCAGAGGAGACTCTAGCGACAACCTTTCACTCTATACACCTTGTGTTGTCTTCAGGAGAACTATTATTCTGATACTGTAAAGCCAAGGGTTAAATATTAAAACCTAAAACAGTCACATACAAACATACTCAATCGCATTATACAAAGAGATGCTCTTATAGAGGATCCACAAAAACTGGAGTTTTCTAGATTCCTTCCTTCCTTCCTTCCTTCCTTCCTTCCTTCCTTCCTTCCTTCCTTCCTTCCTTCCTTCCTTCCTTCCTTCCTTCCTTCCTTCCTTCCTTCTTTCTTTCTTTCTCTTTTTTCTCTCATCAAAGGCATGGGGTAGGGGGAAGTAGAACGTAGGAGGAGATAAGGCTTCCCTGACTCCTGTCCACAGGACACCCATCTGATTGCATCACTACTGTACTCATTTTCTTGAACTTCTGTTTTAAAAAAGACAGGAAATGTTTTGTGGTGGGAGGGCGGTCTGAAAAAATGGCCATTGCATAGCTGATCCTGTCAACCCAGATCATGCACTGCTGATGCAAGAATGTGAGACAATTGACTGGAGAGGGGACATCTGCATCTGCCATGTAGAGCAAACATAGCCTCTGAGCTGATCTTAATACTTTCTTAGAGTTGCAACCTGGCTTATTTTCTAACAGACCCTCATGGTTGCTTGTGTGAGTTACCATCTTTGGATAATACTAAATTTAGCCATTCAGAAAACAAAACTGGAAGATCAAGCCAGGGGTTACATTTTTAAGAGGCTGAGACTGCAAAGTGAGTAATGCCACATTATACAGGTGGGCAGGGCTGGGTTTGGAGAGAACTTTGAGGGCTTTATGGATATGCAATTTTAGGGCTTAAACATCTGTTTTCATCTGTTTTGCATTAATATGGCAAGAAACTGTGCCTTTAGTTTCCAGTGATCATGGTCAAAGGGGACTCTATGGACATATGAAAGGGACTCAGGTTGCCCTCTCTGCCCTTAAACCTTGTCTAAAAAAGAAATTAATGTGCCATAAGTAATGCCAGCTCATTTTGCTTTTAGTATCATCTAAAATTAATATCAAGCTTTGCTAATAAAAATGAATACTGTTCTCTCCTTCTGCTTTCTGCTTTGCAAGGAGTCATATGTTCTAATTAGTGATGGAAACAGATCGTAATAACTGGCATCTTTTATGTTTCCAAAGAGTGCTCAGCCATGTTGCTTTGTCACAGTATGCCTTAAAATGTATCTTTTGCACAAATTAATTTAAATTGCCTGAAAAGAGCTTCCTGGATTCTCAGCTTAATAAGGCTGCATATTGAAGATGAATCTCCCACCATCTCCTTTACTCCTTTACTCCTAAAAGCATCTTTCTCTTTTGTCCTGTTTTTGAGTTTAATATCTTGCCAGAGGGAAAACCAGATCACTGCTTTCTCCTTTTTAAATAGTTCTGAGATATTATGCTGCTGTTTGCATTTTTTTCCCTAATGTTTTGATTTTTTCATGCTGGTGCCTGAAGTTTTTCTCACAACAGCAGTCTCACCCTCATCTAAGATCTGTTTGCATTAGGGTTGTGCCTAAAGGTTTATTCCCCTTTAAATTTGCCCTATATGTTAAAAAAATTTTAAAGAATGAAATAAAAGGAGGAGGGATGAGAACGGATTTAGACAATCTCTTTAGAAAGTCTCAAGAGAGGGGAGAAGAGTTCCCTTACTTCCTTATATGCCGGAGGTGCGCGCAGGACCCTCTTCGTTCTTACAGCTACAGTTCTAATTCTGAGATGGTAAGGGACCAGCTGTATGGAGGATAAAAGACTGGGGTGCATGCCACTAGCAAGCACACTGGGCATTTTTAGAGTAAACAAAAGAAAAATGAAACACCCTCTCAGCCACCTCCTGCAACCTCTCTTTCTGAGAATTTTTTTTTTTTTTAAAAAAAAGATATGTTAATCTCTCTGAAAGAGGCATAAAAACATTGTTCCTCATTGGCAGAGAGTAAAGACTTTCCGAGCATGGGGCAGAGTTCAGCACAGCATTCGTTTGTATCCTGAACAATCCAGAGGAGGAAAATGTGTCATACTTAACAGATCCTACAGACATTACGAAAGTCTGTAGGTATAGTAAAGGTAAAGGTTCCCCCCACACATTTGTGCAGTCGTGTCCGACTCTAGGGGCCGGTGCTCATCTCCGTTTGTTAGCCGAAGAGCCAGCGTTGTCCGAAGACGCTTCCACGGTCATGTGGCCGGCATGACGCGCGTGGAACGCTGTTACCTTCCCACTGAAGTGGTACCTATTTATCTACTTGCATTTGCATACTTTCGAATTGCTGGGTTGGCAAGAGCTGGAGCTAGTGCAGGAGCTCACTCTGCATGCAGGGCTAGGGATTCGAACCTCCGAACTTGCGATCTTCCGATCGACAAGCCTGGCGTCTTACCCGCTGAGCCACCACGCCCGTATAGGAATGAACAAAAATGGGCAGAGAGCTGCATTCATATTCCTGCACTTAATATTAATTGTGGTAATGGAGCAAGATATTTTCTCTTATGAAAATAGCTATTAACACAGTTTTTTGTTTATGAAGATTAATTAGGTTGGACCATTTGTTTGAATGCTGTAATGTGACAGTTCACTGCATGAAACTCCTCACTTGGTTCTTACAAAAACATATAACGTAATGATTTGTTGTATGCATGGCAGCGCTAGTCCTCTCAGGAGGCAGGGTGAGGCCCGTACAGGCAGGCTGAAAATTGTAGGCTTCCTCCCCAGTTTCTCTCAGAAGAAACTAACAGCCACTAGCAGCTCTTGTGCCAGCCATAGACATACCCCAACGAAATGGGGCCAATGACTTCCTCTATGGAAGGTTTCCTCAGAATGAGAGCTATTGTGGAGAACCAGGCCAGCTAGTTTTCAACTGTGGTAGGAATACAGCTGGTACAGATCTCTAAAGTAACCAGGTGCTCGAGGGTCTCACGCTGAGGAAACTTGCAATATGTTCTCTAAGACAGCTATAGGAAACAATGCAACATAAAAGCACCCAGCACAGCCCTCCTGAACATTCTCTAGGCCAAACATCTGGAGGTCTCTTAGCTCTGGCTTTAGTAACAACATACCTTTCACCACGACTGGCAGAGTACATCTGGAGAACATGCATATTGTTGGGATTGACATAGAATACTTTGCTGTACTCTGCAAACACCCCCACCCCACTTTCCCACCAGGAGGAAGCCCCTCTCTGCTGTTGTCCCCAGGTGCCACATTTTACTCTGCTACTCTTGCAAATGCTGCCTGCTCATCTGTTCTCCCCACCTCCTATAAAGATAAAAACAGAAAGAGGAAGCCTTGGACCCAAAGTTCCTTTTACCTCTTGGACCACTTTTGCTATGCAGAACCAGTCTGATCAATGAAGCCTTATCCCTATTATTATATTATATTATATTATATTATATTATATTATATTATATTATATTATATTATATTATTATATTTTATATTATCCTTTTCTACACTAGAATACACATCACACTTGCAGCCATCATCTCCAAATCTGATTCCTATGAGCAGATTATTCATGCCAGCTGCTCCTCTTGAGAGATGCATTTCCTGATACATGTCAAAGATGCTTCTCAGACCGAAGGGCCTGCAGCCATTCATGTTAATGTGTTTATGTGAAGGAAACACAAATGAAGCAAAATAGGATCATAATCAGATGAAACATTAGACAAAACAGGTTGACTCGTCACAATCTGAGATATGCAAAATACTTTTCTGTAATTTGTGCTACTATAATGGGGAGAGGAGTCATTTCTTTTGAATTGGTATATAACTGAATCAATCATTAGGGGAAGGCAGAGGCTTTGCCCTAGACTGACATAATCTTAGCTACCTCTATTCAAGTGAATAAGCCCCCATTTGTGATTTCACTGGAAAAGCAGCTTATTTTGAAAAATAATCATTTGGCCATTTTGACATATGTCATGGTAACCTCTAGGACAGATTATTGAAATGATATGTCGTTAAAGACTCTGAGCACTTCAGTTGATTCACAATACAGCAGGTAGTTGTTTGAGCATATTACATTTGTACTAAAGGAGTTTCAAAGAATAAACCTGTAATCACATAGAATTTTCTGGCTTAAGAATTGTGGGCAAAAATCAGGTGTTCATTCAGATAGGCATCCAAATCAAGTTGCTTTCTTCACTCCTATAATCAAAATGAACAATCCGGCAGCTTCCAGCAGGGAGGGGTCAAAACAAGGAAGAAGGCAGTTGCTGCATTATGACCAAGACCCTCTTCTTTATGAGCTTGTACATGCCTACTGGATTCCTCCCTGTGGACATCGCTGGGACTGCCTCATCATTAGAGAGTAAATGGGAGAAGCATTTCAGTCTTTCTGAAATTCCAGGAGCTGAAAGTCATTCTTACATGACATGCTTGACATGGTTTGGGGGGAGGGGGGGACAACTATGTCATGGTAACTCCAAAACAGAGTTCATATCTAGCTAATTAACCCTGCAGGATTAGACTCAAACTCAAAGAGATACGGTTTTGTTTGATGATAAACTCACTCATCTTCCCCATTTGTCTGAACTTATTTCAAGATTAATTTCCCCTCTAATGTCCATGACTGAGACAAAGTTCTACAGAGGTCCAAGAAAATGGGGCTTCTCTAGGAGCTACAGTACGTCTCTGTGGCCATCCCAATACCCCTCCCCTCACCATGGCCACACTGATGGATAGAAAATGTTGAGAAATGGGTGGGAATGGGTAAGTTCTCCCAAAACTGTTCACAGTGTTGCTAGCCCCAGCAAAGCCTTGGCATACATTATTTCCTGCTCTGTTAAAAATTAAAAAATGGGAGGAAGAGGGAAGGAGGCAGAAAAACAATCTCAGAGCATGGCAGTAAGAAAGAATGTAAATATGGCCAGTGCACAAAAGACCCAGCAATTCTATACTGTAGGCTCACAAAGGAGAGTTAGATGTTTGGGAGAATGGATGCCTTGGTTGTTCATGTTGTACAAAACGGGTTGCTGGATTCAGAAAAGAAACTCTATTGTGAACATAGGGAAACATTTATGAATTGCTTCTGTCATGCTTTAGCTTTGCTTCTGAAAATATTTGCCCCTCTTACTTGCTTTGCCAATGCATTAATATTTGAAGTTATTGTTGCTGTTGTAAATGGCAATCAGGGTTCTAAGGCTTATGGATTAGGAAAAGGTTAGTCCTTTACCATCTACAGCAGTGTTCCTCAACCTTGGCAACTTTCAGATGTGTGGACTTCAACTTCAACTGATCTACAGCATCCCATTACAGATGAAATTCCCCCCTTTACTATTTGGCATTGGAGAGAACTGTCCTTTGGCACCAGCGTGAGTTTTCAATCTGTACCAATCATAACTTCATGAAAGGGTGATTTTATCACAACTGTGATTTGGAGGAAAAGAATTATAATAACCCTTCTCATATGCTGCAATCCAGTCCTGACTGGAGCCCCCAGGAAGCTGCTGTACACAAAGCTAAGTACACATTTAATAATTTATTTTGCATCATGCCCATCCCTTTAATCGTTCACTTATTAGCCACAAAATCTGCACAAGGTTTCTCCCAACTCTTTCCACAACACAAAAATACGAACACCTCTAATGCACACAACTGCATGACATTT
This sequence comes from Charina bottae, assembly GCA_023362775.1. Classification (NCBI taxonomy): domain Eukaryota; kingdom Metazoa; phylum Chordata; class Lepidosauria; order Squamata; family Charinaidae; genus Charina; species Charina bottae. The sequence continues at coordinate 6,733,821 of JALMGJ010000003.1, forward strand.
CCTGCCATGTAAAATTCCTACACATATGCCAAGTACATGTAGAATTACAACTTTAAAAGATACACACAATTCTTGTTGGTGTCCCTAACCAGAGACCCACCTTGATCACTTGCTCTAGGAGGACAGGATACGTGTTCTGATTCTGGGCAAGAAGTGCCATTCCAGCCCCTTCACAATAATGCAAGGCCTGGGAAGTAAGACCATAGTCTACCAGGCGAGATGCATAAATCAGTTTATATACCTATGAAAGAGAATTAGGGGGGAAATATGGGTGCAAGAGAGGAATTACTTGTATACTAGAATTACTCTCAGTGTTGTAGACAATCTGCCCTTGTTTGTCTGAACACTTGTCTTAAAATACTGGGTTAGCTACTGTGGTCAAATGGCAAAGAGAAAGTAGTGACCCAAGAAGTTCCTGTGAACAATAATACTATCTTCCTTAACAAGCTTGATGAACAAATCACTGAGCTCATGTACATGGAAGGTTTTCAATAGTCAAAAGTAATATGCAAATATGAGTATTATTCAACTTATTTCTCAAGTGAAGATCAAATAATTAATTCCAGCTATAAACATTCCTAAGTACAGACTACAGATTCCTCTCCAAAGTGCTTTGAAACCAGTTAGTAAATACGTGTAGATACTCCTTGGAATTACTTGGCAATGTAGATGGCAGTAATGGATTTCTGACATTTATTACCCAGTAACTTACCACGCTATGCATGGGATCACTTAGAAAGCCAATTGCCTACATTCCCACTAGACTATATATGGTGCTCAATGTAGCCATATTGGATTATTGGGGGCACGGGGGGGGGGAATTATTAAGTTATTTACTACAAAGAACCATGGAGATTATAATTTTGATAAACCACTGAGTTATAACTTGGATTAGAAAATTTGGCAGAGGTGATTACATAAAGCACACATACCCCAGTGGAACTACCTCAGATTCTCCATGCATGACTACAGTCTTCAGAATAGCTTCAAATAAGTCTTCATAAAGCAGGGATAGGCAACCCTTTTGCAGCTGCACTTTTAAAATCTATATCTTCTGGCAGCAAGGGCATCCCCAGAAGAGGTGGGGCTTGCATTTTCCGCTGTAAAAAAAAGAGCTTGGGGATCCCCTTTGGTATCAGGAGTCAGAAGAAAACTGTTATTTGCTTCTTCACAATCCTCCTACCAAAGAGCTTTCAGTGCTTCTGCCTTTATAGCATCTTACTCTTTTCTCCTTACTGTGAAAAGATGGATTGCATTGTACTGCGCTATATCCCTTCCCCAAGGACTCCATCAGCAGCTTTGCTAACCTTGAAGAGGTTCAAACAGTTGCCTCCTTCCATTTGCAGATCATGGAAGTTGGCTAAACAAACAATAGGCCCTCACCCCAGGAAATATTTTCATCATATAGGACTCTGAAAATTGGGCCCTTCTTAATCGGCTTGTTATTACCTGGAACGAAGGGATGAAAGCTTGGGGACACCCCAGCAACCGACAGTACTCAAGGACCTCCGTTCTGTGAATACACTCTGTCCTTGCAAACTGGGGAAATGTCTGGCTGAAAGAAAAAAGCAGATGGATCAAGAGTGGAGAAGCAGAAGCTAATCCCATCCTTAGTGCCCAATTCGTTCTTTCCATCAAATTCTGTTTTCCACGGAAGTTGGAGGATAAAATTAGAGATGATGGCAGTCTAAATGGTAGGTGATTGTTTAACTAATTTAGAAACTAATGGGCAATTAAGCTTCACTGAAGTATTTCCAAAATGTCATTACTGGATATTTTTCAAAATATTAGAGAAAATGGGAAATAACGTCTATTACGCTAAATAAAAGGTAGATCTCATTCTAAAAATGGAAATTTATCTTTAATGTTTCTTCCCTGATGAATTTATACACTATAATTAATAGACTTTAAAAACAAAAGTGCTCATAACAGAAATGTGCTTGCTGTCAGGATTGCTAGCACTGTTTGATTTTTATTCTCTGTTCCTCTTCATTCAGCAAAATAGAGGAAATGCATTACTTGATTTATTATTATTATTATTATTATTATTATTATTATTATTATTATTATTAAGTCATCCTGGCATTGAACTAATGAAAGACAATACGGTATATAAATGCTTTAAATAAATGCAACCATCTGAGCCTGTGTTGATTAAAAACCTTCCTTTCTTTTGTGTCTGCTTCATGAAATGGGGACTAGCCTCTTTTGCTAGAAGGAAGCTATCCTAAAATATTAAGAAAGGTAGAAATGACAAATTTGGAAGACCTCAGTCCCATGATTACTATAAAATGGGGAGAAGAGGGACACATTGTATAATTAACAGAACTTGGTTTTGTCCCTTTGAATCCCCCACATAGGATTCACTGCCCAACTTGCTCCTGTTAAGTTTACACTCAGCAAACAGCTACAGCTTCCCAGAGGAATGTATTTATAGACCAACAGTCTCCATGGTTTCATTTTGAGTGCCTAAAAGTTCATTTATAACGTGCACTGGAAAGATACACGGAGGTTGTTTCTCTACTCCTAGGTGGAGCTGTTGCTTTTCTTAACTTTAAGGGGAAGTTGTGCTTAAGAATAGGAAAACCTAAGAAAGGGAGAGGTTGCCTTAAATGGAAAAATGGAGGAAAAAGAAATAACAAGTGTTGCCTTTGGATGCTTCAGTGTTAACTACATTAGCAGTAAGGAGAAAATCTGATTTCACCTAAGACTAGATTTCTAAACACACGTGATTCCACAGAAATTACTTTAAACAGCTCCCAAGAATTGGTTACGTGCATTGCTTGAAGATGCAAAGTTTGTTCGGCTTTGTCATACTAATAAGGCACAAACAGCGTAAAAGTGAAATGAATCATTAAACACTTTTCCTTATTATCTGGCCAGAGCACTATTAGTATAAGTGGAACTGTTGGCTCTGTAAATTGGATTTTTAACCTTAACAGTCCCTCTTAAGGTGAATGACTATATCAGTCGCACTGAATATGCCTTATCTCACAGGAAGCTAGCTTCAATAGGGCACTTTGGTACACTGAAGTTCAAATCGCTACCTGTCTCATCAGTTAGAGAATCACTTATATGTGCCTACTCAGAATATCAAACACTGTTCTTTCCTCATTAGAGCTAAAATTAATTTGCCCACAAAATTCTCCTTAACAGTGCATTATTTTTGACGACAAATACTCCCTGGTCTGCCCAATACTTGAGCTTTTCATCAGCATTTGACAACCACACTGAATGCTAGTGAAATCAGTGACAATCACATATTTCACAGAATGATTGCTATCTTGTGGCAGACTGTAGAACATAATTTATATAGCAACAAAATTAGGGCTAGGAGCACTGGAGAGGAAATACAGTATATAACCTATATTTCTATATTCCAGTATACAGGATATGCTGTTTTTAGATGATTAGCTCACATTTATTATTTGAAATAAAACCATGTTTTCTCTCCAGTGCTCTGTCATTCCATTTTATGGCTACTGAAGGCAAGTGCTCTGCTTTGTTTTATTAACCTTTCATTTATAATCTGTTTTTATGAAAGTAATTCGGAAGTAAATCCCATTAAATGTAGTAGATTTACTTCTAAAGTTATCACAGGCTAAATTCAAATGTTGATATCAAAATCAGAATTTCCAATTTTGTAAAATTACCCAGTTCCAACGTTTTCTTTAAATTTTCATTTTGGGTCTACTCCCTAATCCAGAGGGATTCATTTTGGTCTGGTTTACAGAATGCAGTAGTGGAAATAAGAGACATGGCTTCACTAGATGGCCAATTTAAAAAAAAAATACAAAATTATTATATTCGATTCATGTGTAGGCCTGTATATATGCACTAACAGGGTTCTTAAACTAAAAATAAAGAATGAAACTTACTTCTTTAATGTGAAGTTGCCCAAATTTGAAATATTTTTTTTAATAAATCGTGATCTCCCAGGGAACCCTTAGCGACCTCTCGCAGAACCCTAGGGTTCCACGGAACCCTGGTTGAGAAACCCTGGTATAAACATTCTAAAACGACTTGGGGCAATATTTCAGGAAATAATAAATAATAGATTTATGTCTAATTATAACTGCTATCCCTATTTTAGAATGGATGTTCTAACAATACAAATTTGTCATCATGCAGGAAAAAATCAGTGCTCCCCTGCAAACGATTATAACTGTAGTATCTGGAGAAGAAGCTGGTCCAGTACAATGATTGTGAGATATGTTAGCAAATTTACAACCAGCCTGCAACCTGATGTACATCAATTAGCACATGATATTATTTATTCCCTTTCCATGGCTAGCTTCCTTTGCTGATTTGTACAAGCTATTGTTGAAGGCACAATAGCAAGTCCTAAACCTAGTTCTAACTTCCACTACATGAGCTCAGACAGATCCACTTATCTTCCCATTCTCATATACCATCTCACACCACCTCAGAAATAGGAGGAAATGCTGGCTTATCTTATAGCACCATTCCAATACTGGTGGATAGTACCCCGGTCTTCTCCAACTTGGTGTCAGTACTTATGCTGCTTATGGGAATTCTGGAAGTGTCAACACAAGTGATAAGCCCCAGTTTGGGAAAGGAAAGTATAAATTAAATATTTTTAATTAAGTGGGCACTTCTATTTCTGGTTCACTCACCTCTGACTACTTCCCAGCAACACCATGTAATCTGTTTGAACTCGATAGTGGCCAAAAGGCACATTTGCCATCAGGTAGCAGAAGTGAGCAGCTTCTATTAACCCTTTCCCAGCTGAGTAGATAAAAAGGCACACATGTAATTATGGGAAGAACATAAGAGAACACAGAATGCATTATGATTCTTTTAAGGAAAAGGAGGCCTTGTGACAAGGCAGGAAAAGATTCATTGGGGGGGACCTTTTTGCAGCATTAAAATGCACCTGCATTTCCCTCTCTTAAAGACATGGACATTGTAACAATTTGCCATTTTTATACAGTTAAGTACAACAAAAGTTCTAGTTCTTTTGTGATTGCCAACCTCACCGATAGCTTCTCATATTGTTGTTGTTTTTCAAGCAGGAGTGGAGGAAGGAGTTAAGATGGGGGGAATTATATGGGAGGATAATGCCAGGATCAAAGGGATGCCATATCCATGGTTCTTCCCATGTGGCCTTCCCTTTTGAAGTGATTCCTCCATTTGTATGCAGCTGGAGCACCATGGAAAGCAGACACAGCTCCTCTAGCATAAGAAGTGGAGATCATTCCTCCTCTCCCTCTCTGATGTGTGCGTGAATTTCCTCACCCAATGTGTCTCCCATGGTGATGATGGCTCTGGAATTCAGGCCCAGGTCTCCTACTTGATTAGACAGCATGACAGCCAGGTGCGGCCTCCAGTCACCCCACTTCTCATCTCCACAGCACTATAGTCGAAAAAGGGAAAATACAGGGCACAAAGGAGATAAAACATCACCATTTACTCAACTTCACCTCCTCTGTCTGGCATAAGATCCCGGAAAAATGCTCTAAATGTTTAGGAAGCAAACCAGATATTTTTTCTGGTGTTTCATTTTGGTTCATGAATTTAGCAAAACAACATTAAACAAAGCACAGTGGATATCTGCCTTGAAGCAAGAAGAAAATATATAATCCTTAAGGCAACCTTTGCCAAGTGCCAGTGCTGGCATTACAACTCCCAAAATGCCCAGCCAGCATGTAGCCAAAACACAGTTGGAGGAGTTCATTTATTTGTCCAGCTTTTATTCAAAGCAGCTTACATGAGGACCTCCCTTCATTCTATCCCCACAACAGTAGCCTGGTAAGATAGATTGGGCTGAGAGAAAGAGACTGCTTCAAAATGAACCAGCAAGCTTAATGGTTGAGGAAGGGCTTGAATCTGGGTTTCTTCAGTCTTACTCCAACACTAATGAGTCAGTCACCTCACTGACTCATTAGACTGGGGGAGGCTGACCTGGGGTAAACTTTCAGCACATTTTGGCTTCTGAAGTATACCAATGTTTCTGGCCCCATTATTGCCTCCCATGAAACAGTGGTTAACCTTTTGACTTTTGACTTTTCTCAGTAAGACTGTCTAAACCACTAGATTGGCTGGAGAACCTGTCCCAAGGAACCACATATGTAGATGCTCTGGATGCTCAGAAATAACAGGGGCACTAATGCAGCAAGAAAGGGGGTGGTAGCAGAACAGTTACTCCATGGGCATTCCCAGAGTGTTTCATTCAGACTATCTCCACCCCAAGCAGCTATCTCATTCCTCAAGCCATACTTTAATTTGCCCTAATCATCCACGAAAGGCAGAGGGTAGAGAGCACATTCAGATTGCAATCTGAAGGAGGTACTCCTATCAAGGACACTGGAACTCAGGATAGCCATATCTGAGGCAGTGACTGCATCCTCTTTATGTCTGTGTGGACTGCAGACGACCACCCCTTTCAGCCTCAGAACAGAATGGACAGGTGCAGCATATGGCCCTAAAACTGGCAGGCAGAAAGAGGCATCTAGAATGGCATTTGTTAAAGCATTCCACACTTCTCTCTTCAGCTGAGGTTTAGGCTGTTAGACCCTAATTCCCAGCCTAAATATGAATCAGCTGATTCCAGTTCAGCCTTGATATTATTGATTAGCTGTAGTCGCTTTTGGTTTAGACCAACATTGTTCTTAATGATTTCCAGGACGTGGCTAATACATTTAAAACATAAATAAACAAAAATTTCCTCAGCATTTTTCGGGTACAGCTGACATGTCTATCAGTTAAGTAGCTTTAGCCACCAAAGAAATGAATAGGATATAGTTGATCCTTTCCTAACCCGCTGCCTTCCAAATACTACAGTAACTCCTGCCTTCTCAAGCATTGTCAACAAACCTGGTCAAGTCCTAGACTAAAATGTCAGAATAGAGGTTGGTCTAGCTAAATTCTTGGATTCTACCCATCCAACCACTACAGTAAGTCTGGGTATCCTAGAAATCCATAATCGTTGCTGGTGTCAACATGCTGTTGTCAATACTGACAGCTAGAACAGGCTGAACAATCCTCTCTGCTGAGCCTTGTGGACATTTACTAGAATTGCACATATGCCATGCCTAGAGCAATCATGGCATCTTCAGATGATCAGATGCACAGAGGTGGCAGGAAGGAGAAAGGCAAAAACAATAAGTGATTCCAGCAATCCCCTTAAGTTCCCATTCTTAGTAAAAAGCTTTGTTTTTATCAATAGCTAGTTTTTTGTTAATCTGGACTGAGGTACCTCCCCACGTTATGCACCCTACTAGATGCCTTCTAGCATTGCTGGCCTGCTCTCTCTCCACAAAGAACCCATGACTCAGGGGGCCAAGAGGATTCCACCTGGTCCTATCAAACTGCTGTCTTAGGCTTGGCTCCTCCGTCTAAGCTGCCCTTCATTGTCCATCTTCACTTGACAGTCTGATCGCCTCCAGGTCCATCCTGCCTAGGCCAGATTCACAGGACCCATGGAAGCAGAGGGGCAGGGGGCAGAAATCAATACCAAAGATGCTTGGGGTATCCTTCCAGACATGAGCTGGAAAAGTGTCTGCAGAGGATCATTGGAGCCCAGCGTGCTTGTGAACCTGCAACAGGACAGAATAAACCATTTTTATCAGACTTGGCAAACATGGACATTAAAAAAACAGTAGGCTGACATGAAGAAGTGGCAATGCATTCTACACACCCACTCAGGACCCAGCTGTAAGTCCTCAGGTTCATCTTGCTTGATAGAAAGAGTGCATGGCCCCACAGCCGGTTTCTCATAGCCCAGTCCAGGGCTTCCTGTGAGCAAGCAAACCGCAATCATAAGTCCGCTCTTGACATCCACCAACTCCACCCTACCCCATCCCATACTATCATCCTCCAGTATGACTAATAGTCGAAGTTCAGGGCAGGTGAGAGCTAGCCTAGATCTCAGTGGTCCCCACTGAGTTCCATGGTCAGGGTAGTGCTCTGCCTAGGTTTCTATAATGGATATGAGAATCAAGAAAAGCACTGGGAAATATCATTACCCTAATATTCTATGCCACAAAAAACAATAGGTATCCGAGGTATTAAGCAGAAAGAGGTCAGCAACTTGAGATTCTTTGAGATCTCAAAGAGTGAACCTGTGGATTTTTTGCACGCAAAGCAGGTTGTCTACTACCCTTTAGGGTTTGGCAACTTGAGGATGTTTCAAATCAACAAGCAAGCATAGCCAGTGGCAAGAGACTGTGTAAGCTGTAACCCTAAACATGTAAAAGACATTAAGCTGTCACTTCTGAAGCAATGTAATCATTTGCCTAAGTATTCCTATTATAATTTAGTTTTTTTACTGTTTTTCCTCATGAAGGATCCCAGAGAGCTATACAAAAAATAATAAAAACAACCTTCCATGAAAATAATTTGACAAAAGTAAATAATAATAAAACAAACTTCCATAAAGCAGGACAATAAAACCAGTGGAGTACAACAATTTAAAACAGAGTTTAATTAAAAGACAGTCTAACAGTGCTGTACTTCTCAATAAAAGCAATATATTTCTCTGTTGAAATATACTGTGCCTGGTTTGCATTCTCACTGCATTTCTCATGCGGAAATGAAATTGTGGATTCCCAGACATATGAGTAATCATTTGGGGTTATAATGATGTGAGTGTGATCCAGGGCTCTGTACACATAATCCCATCAGAACGCAAATGTGGAAACATAGCCCTTACTTTCTTTCTGCCATAGAAAAGGAGCTTGGTGAACTTCTCTATTTGTTGCTCTGGTGTGCCAGCACTTGGGACAATCTCCCCTGTGAGAAGGTCCATGGTTCCACAGCCGTGCACTGGCCATTCTTCATCTGTCAGGTTGATCAGGTTCACCCGTGGCTCTTGTCTTTTGTACTTTTCCTGGTATTTGCAATCTTGCATCAGCAGTTCAGCTGTATCTGACCCCACCATGGACTGCAAAGGGAAGGGAGAAAACAGCGCATATTAGATGGGTGGGCTGTAACATTTTACTTTGCTGGACAATACATGTAGTCCTCGACTTATGACCATTCCTTTAACGACCGTTTGAGGTTACAACAGCGCTAAAAAAAGGGACTTGCAACCAGTCCTTGCACTTACAACTGTTTCAGTGTCCCTGCAGTCACATGATAAAAATTCGGGCGCTTGGCAACCAGCATGAATTTACGATGGTTGCAGCATCCTGGGGTCACATGATCGCCATTTGCAACCTTCCCAGGGGGCTTCCAACAAGCAAAGTCAATGGGGGAAGCTGAATTTGCTTAACGACCACATGATTTGCTTAACGACCGCAGCAAAAAAGGTTGTAAAATCAGGCATGACTCACTTAACAACCACATCACTTAGCGACAGAAGTTCTGGTTCCAATTGTGGTCTTAAGTCGAGGATTACCTGTAAGCACTTCAAATTCATGAAAACGAGATTCAAGAACTGATTTCCCATTCTTCAAATCTGTACTTCAGGATAACACATATACTTTACTACTAGAATTTGAGATTTTAGAAGATAGTCTTAATGTCTGCCAAAAGCTACCTCAGAAGATTTGGAAAGGGTTGAGGAACCCCTTCACTGATGGAGGGAAGCTTCACCAGAGGGGCAGCCCATATGCTCTGGTTGATTTAAATACGTTTACAAAAACCTCTGCAGGCACAAGACTGACCAAGTCTTTCTAACAGCAATAAGGGACCATTGGCAATATTGGGGGGGATAGGGGGAAGGGAAGAGATCAAGGCTGTTTTTGAATGCAAAGACCCCATGACCAGTAACTATGTCAGGTTGGAAATGGTGCAATAAGCCCACTCCCCAAGGAAGAGATTAAAATACTGCAGGTCTGCAGGGCATTCAGTTACAGGGACAACCTTGCTACCCCCACCCTAAATAAATCCTGACTGGACTGAATTCATCATTTGCCACAGCCAATCCACCCAGGAATGCCCTCCTTTATACCTACTCCATTCTGTCGGCAGAGGAGGAGGAGGAGTTTCCAAAGCAAGGCAGAATCTCGGCCCTGCTTAGATGTCAGGTCACAGCCGATGGCCGCTTTGCGCTGACAGAATGTCATCACATCCACCTTGTGCAGATCTTCCCTGAAAGAGAAGAAAAGAAGGCCACAAGAATAATATGATTCAATCTCAGTAGAGATTTAATGCATCTGTCTAATATTTGTGCCATTTTTTATAAGCAGTTCAGGGGAAAGCGAAGACTTGTCCTAGATAGCCATTTGTGTCACATTCCCTAGAGATCAACTACAGAACACCCAGTTTTCAGTTAACCCCCCCCCTTTCCCTCCTGATTTTTCTGCCTCATTCTCTCCACATTCATACATCAAACTGCCCTTAGCCATTTTTGTGCCTCCTCCAGAACTGTCACCCTCTGTGATGAGTATTTCACTCCCAAAGCTGGAGAGCAATTCCCAGCTATTAGGAGACCATTTCCTGTCACCATTCCCCTTTGATGAAATGTCAGCCAGCCATCCTGGACCATTAGCCAGCAATTACATACTTTTGAAAGGCTGCTCTGCCAGCTCCCATAACAGGAACTTTCTGGCAGGCCAGCAATCTATCCAGCATCTGGAAAGCAAAAGTAAGCCTTTGACCTAGCTGCACAAGTAGGTGGTTCCACCAAATAATAAAGAAATATATAAAGATCTCTTTCCTTCTCCTCCTTTCTCCCTTTTTAGTCTTCTGCCACATAACTGAAGCAGGTGGATTACTGTGCAAGACTTCTGTGATCCACAGCATATTAAAAACATCTCCAAATCATATAAAATAGGTATCAGAGTCTGTCCTGAGAAAATGCCTGAACAAAAGGCCCCCTTAAGGTATGCGATGCCTGAAGCAGAAAATCCCAACGGCATCGTTTGTTAGTCGCCATGTATCATGAGGCAGAGCTTGCTGGGATGAACAAGAACTGCACAAGCGGACTATCGTTTCAACCACCCTTTTAACCTTCCTGAGTGCACTTAAGACCTGGCTCTTCCCCCAAGCGTTGGGGTAGGGCAGGGGTGGGGAACCTTTTTTCTGCCAAGGGCCATTTGGATATTTATAACCGGGTACCGGGGGGGGGGGTTTCTGGGATTTCCACGGACCGGGGGCCGGAGTTTGCGGGCGGGAGCCAATCACAAGCACTGGGGGGCGGGGTTTGCGGGCAGGAGCCAATCGTGTGGAAGGGGCGGGGTTTGCGGGCGGGAGCCCCGTGGGCCTTAGGCGGGAGCCCCACGGGCCTTATAAGGCCCGCGGGCCTGACGTTGCCCACCCCTGGGGTAGGGTGAGGTTAGAGTGGGATGAGAATGATGGGAGTTGCATCAGGGAAGGGTGGTTGCGGTGCCTGGTTTTGGGTTTTACCGTTTCTTTTGTTTTTATTGCTGCACATACTGTTTTATTTTGAGGTTGTAAGCCACTCAGCGTTTGGCTTTAAGATAGGTGGCTATATAAATGTTTTAAATAACATAGTCTTATACTGCACCCATTTATTACTAAGGACCTGACACAGGAGAACTTCTTAGTTTCCCCCTAGATTAGATTCACCTACTTCCATTTTGTTACCCTTAGTCCAAACTTTGCTGGCTTGTGTGGCTGCTGTTTTAAAGGGCGAGGGCAAACCTATTCTCCTCCACAGCCTTGTACCTGATCAGAGGTCCTGGGAAGATTCTCATTGTTTCCTGCTCAGCAGTGTCATGTAGAATAATCTGTAAAACAGAAGCAGGTTCAAAGGCCTGGCTCACTAATTACAGTACGGCAGAATTGTCAATAAACTACAGTGGCCTGGTTTACTCATAAAGGGTGGATTTGTAACTCACACTAAGCCAAAACAAAGAAACTGTTTTATAGCTTAGCATTATGTTCACAAGTAGGTTTCTAATAATAATTGCCTACACTCATTAAGCCAAGCTATAGTGTAGGCAGTGTGCTACAATATACTGGTTTTAGTCAGCAGAAAGTAAATGCCCTTTGCATACCTGCTTGTGCTACTCTGGTTCCCTTTCTGTGGCACACTGAAGTCTACCTCTCTTGGTTTCTAAATGTTCAAAGAACTTTATATTTATTATGTCAATCTCTTTGATCTGAAAGGGGATCAGAGTCTGCCTGATAGTAAATCTAAACTGAGCCCAAAAGCCACCAGCTGAGACCACTGAATTTATCTCTGGGGAGGGGGAATTTAGAATCATGCTCTTCCTAACTCATGGTGCAGTCCCTTAACTATAGTTCATCTGGATCTCCGCAGTCAAGTGGGTTACAAAATACAAAGAGTTTGCAATATAGGCTTTATTTGCCTACAGAGCATTTAGTATTTAAGCTGAATGCTGAAAAGCACGTTGGATGTTATTTGCCAATGGTTAGAAATGGAGGGTGTCTTGAGAATGCTTTATGACAACATTGCTACCAGAACACAAGCGGAATGATGGAAGGTGCTTGTAGAAGAAAAGACCCTTAGGAGAACATGCTCTTTGTTTATTGGGATCAAATATAAACTAGACAGGTAAATCAGGGAAGAGAGTAAAGCCAAGGAATAAGAGACAGGGAGCAATCCAACAGCGTCACAGTTCTGATCCCATGTAAGCAGATATGCAATATCATACCTTATTACCAAGAGGAAACTAGATGTTTACCTCAAGGCTATGTATCTCAACAAGGGCAGGTTGTCCGTCCGCTGGATCATTTGGACATCCTCGGACCAGCTGCCCTCCAGCTCCAAAACACAGAGGTACATGGGGGAGGGTAAATTTTTGGGAGGCCACATGGTTAGACATAGCTTGGAAGTCTTCTGCTAGAAGACAAGTAGGGAGACCTTTTACTGGTTTGCAAATGGCCCGGATGACAAGCTACAAATACAAATATCCCCAAATCTCCTCTGCGAACCATGTCCCTGCCTCTGTCTATTCAGAAATCAAACAGAGTAGAAAAGAAACTGATAGGTTATCAAGTTGGATTCTAGTCCAGATTATCAAGTTGGATCCGTGTCCAGAACACGGCCACACAGCCCGGAAGACCCACAACAGCCATCGAACTCCGGCCGTGAAAGCCTTTGACAATACACTAGTCCAGATTCTCTGAAATGTGGCATTGGTTTATGTGTGTTTATTATGGATTTATGATGAATTGATGAATTTATTATACTGTAATACTACTGTGCACGTTTTACTGTGTATAGTGTATCACAGAGATTTTACTGTGTTTTATATTGTTACTGTGGACGTTTTAGTGAGACACTTACAAGGTGCCACGAGTCTATATGGGTTTGGCAGCATGCAAATTCAGTCAATCGATCACTATTTGCCAGGTATCCAGTTTTTGCATTACAGAGGAATGAGAGCACATCCTTTCCTTCTGCGGTGTCCTTAAAATTAGGTACAATAGAACAGCTCCATATGGAAGTACGTGCATGAGTCCATTTATTTCAAGGATGCTTTTCTCTCAAAACCGAAAAGGAGGGTGGTAATATGATTAAGATTTTTATGCAGCCCTGCCTCAAATGCAATGCCCGCCTCCTGGTGAAAAGAAGGAAGGCACCCTGTGGCCCCTTGTCATGCAGAGACTATGGCGATCTAGTAGGTGCTGAATAGAGCCTTTGTTTCATATACTTCCTAACAGAATTGCTCAAGGCTGCACTAGAGCTCCATGTGTTGAAACACATAAGCATATACATTTTGTAGAAAGAGCCTGGGAGAAATAATGCTTCTAAAAGCCAAGAGTGTGAAGTGCCTGTGAAGTGCAAAACATTATTCCTGCCAGTGGTTCATCACCCCATAGCCAATCTGGGCTGCAGAAATCCAGATGATCACTAGATGACAGCAAAAAAAATACAGAAAGTTCCAACTCTTGGCTGCCATCTAATGGTCATCCAGATTCTTATAACTCAGATCTGGCAGCCCTATCTATAGCTTCTCTCACTTGGGCCTTTTCTCTTCAGCTGCACTCTGATACCCAGAAGTGGCTTTGCTCGGGAGGAAAGCACATGGGAAGAGAAACTACAAGGAAGGAAGCTACTGGCAACTGATGGCTGGGGTCTCTGCTTCTGTATAGTTATTTGGCCTTTAAATGTGAGCATCACTTTTCCTTTTATGTGATTGGAACCATTCCATCTTTAAAATCACAGAGCGGCTGCCATCAAGTCTAATCTAGCTATGAATGTATAGTCAATACTCTTGAAAACCTAATCTAAAGGGAAATCTAGGGCAGACAACAGGAGTATATTGTTTATTCAATATTTTCTACTCAGCATTTTCAGTCAGACCCTCCTAGAGCAGGCTTTCAAATGTTAATAATAATGAACGTAATAAAAATAATACTAGGGGTTTTTTTTAGGTATTATTTGGAGGGTAGGAATAACAGCAATAAAAGCTTGACTGGTTTTTTTAAAAAGTTTTTAGACACAACGTAAAGGGGAGGCGGGGAAAGAAAGGGGAGTTAACCCAGAATTGCTATGTAAATCTGGAGGAAACACCAAAAGAAAAAAAGCCCAAGTCCTTAAGACCATCCAGTTTGATTATCCTTTGGGCAGACCATAAAACAGGGCCTTTCTCTCCAATCTTAGCATATGTCCTTCAAATGAGAATGAGCCAAATTAGTACTAGTATCGCAGCAATAAATTATGGCCGTGTTATTATGACGAAGATACGAAGATCCTCATTGACAGGTCTGTTCAAACCTTCTACATACTGGGCATAGAACCTCTCTCCCTCCCTGCAGATCAAACTGCTATGAAATTATCCCAGCTTTTCAGCCCAATCCAGTGCCAGCATTAAAGTTTGGGGGAATCCTCAGATGGTCCTCTTGAACCAAATGAGAATTTTTTCATACTCTACCCATGAGTTTCACCATGGCTGTATCCAGTCTTCAGGCTTTGACAAATATTCAGCCTTGTTACCCTGACTCTACATGTTAACCTTGTTGAATAACTCACCTAACTGAACTGGGTTCCAGTCCTTGGAGAGAGCAGCTTCATAGTGGTTGGAGGAATTTTCCATATATTGCCTAAGCTCATAACTGCTGGAACTGAGGCCAGATTCCTTGTACTGTTGGAGAGGGGTTGGCAATGAAAGCTACATAGGCAAAAACAGAGGGAATATATGGGAGACAATGCTAGCCTGAATTAAAACAAAGCAAAATAATCCATAACTTCTTTCCCAAGGAATTTTACTGCTGGAGAAAAAAAGAGGAAATTGCAAGATCTAGACCTCTTTCCTCCCACCAATTGTTTATACTAAACAATTCCAGGCTAAACAGTCAGCAAGAATGAGATTAGCTACCTGTCAGGATGTCACCCATGCCATCCTGCCATGGCGCCAGGAAGGAACATCCCGTCAGTCTGTTAAACTCACAGGGTTGTTTGGGGGTGCTTTACAGTAAAACTACCAGATGTGTAAAGTAGGGGAGAATGCTGGCGATGGGTTTGGGTGTATTCACAGAACTGCAAACTATGTTAATCAAAGTATGGATCGAGGGCGTCACACTACCTCATGGGCTGGAACAGTGGCATTCTTCAAAGAGTTATCTTGGGATTCATCCCAAGTTTGTCCTTGCAGCAAAGGAGAATAGTAGTTGATATCATAGGAAGTATCTTTCTTTGAAGCATAGCTATCTTCATAGGAATCCTGCTTCTTAGATCTGGAGGAAAAAAAGGAAAAAGAAAAAGATTGAGCTTAAAATCTATTGGACTCAACCTTATAGCAAACTTATATGTCTATCTCCTTGCAAGGCATATACACACCACGATAAGTACATAAAATGAATGCCATGCTTGTGTATCTACTGTTCCCTAGTAAAAAAGGTAAAGGTCCCCCCCGCACATTTGTGCAGTCGTGTCCGACTCTAGGGGCCGGTGCTCATCTCCGTTTGTTAGCCGAAGAGCCAGCGTTGTCCGAAGACGCTTCCACGGTCATGTGGCCGCATGACGCGCGCGGAATGCTGTTACCTACCCACTTAAGTGGTACCTATTCATCTACTTGCATTTGCATGCTTTCAAATTGCTAGGTTGGCAAGAGCTGGAGCTAGTGCGGGAGCTCACTCCGCACGCAGGGCTAGGGATTCGAACCTCCGAACTTGCGATCTTCTGATCGACAAGCCTGGCGTCTTACCCGCTGAGCCACCACGCCCCTTTACCCGCTGAGCCACCACGCCCTTAGTAGACTCTAATATTTCAGAATTTTGACCCAGTTTCCTCATGATGTGTACATAGCAAACTGTGTAAGACAAATGTCTCACTTAGATCTTTCTCACCTCAGAACAAGGCTAGTACCAGGTGAGAGGAGGTCACAGGTTCCCTCTATTGATAATGCCCCCTTCCCCCAAGCTTACTTGCAGGTCTACCAATTCTGGGCTACAAAAGTCTGCAGGACAATAACAACAAATAACAAATAACAAATAACAAATAACAAATAACAAATAACAAATAACAAATAACAAATAACAAATAACAAATAACAAATAACAAATAACAAATAACAAATAACAAATAACAAATAACAAATAACAAATAACAAATAACAAATAACAAATAACAAATAACACAGTTGCAGTTTTCTGTACCTGCTTCCTGCCATCTAGCAGTTTTCCCTATTTTTGCAGCCCAGACCTGGTAAACTTATTACTTGACATTGGCAGCAGTGTATCATCAGTATCGTCATCATCATCATCATCATCATCATCCTAAAGCAATCCACTGCAGGATGAAGGCCCTTCACTGAAGGTTATGGACCATAAACTACTACACTGGTCCAATACAGGTTGGAAGATAGTTTTTTTTTACTTCCCAGTCTAGAGCTGAAAGAAAGTAACTGCCCAAAGTCACACCTGGTTTCTGTGCCTAAGGGAGAACTAGAATCTGGGTCTCCTCGCTCAGTACAGCACCTTAACCACAACATGGCTCTCATATCAACCTGACACTCTTTCCTGATTTGTTTGTTTAGGATGAATTACAGCAGGCAATGCCTTCTGTAATCTTCTCACCAATGTGGCTGTTAAAATCTTAGCATCAACATTTAAATTCTTCATAATATCATACTATCTACCTATATAATATATACCTATATATACTATACTATATATATATACTAATATATATACATACATACATACATACATACACACACACACACACACATACATACATACTATCTACCTATATAATATAACCTATCTAACATTCAGTGCAAATCATCAGATTCTTAGACAACACTACAGCACTATCTGCATACAAAAATACAAGCACATTCACATCCCAATCAATATAATTCTAAGATCAGCACAATTGTTCCTTATACATTCACCTATAAACACAGTAGACAACCAAGGCAATATATCCTGTCCCTCGTCCTGTTAAATGTTGAACCATTTGTTAAACATTCTATTTATTCTCTGGCATCTTTAATTCCATCACATGCTGTTCATATCACATTCAACAACCAACCTTCAATTCTATATTCACACAAACCATTCCATAATTCCAGCCTATTCGCCCTATCATACACTTTTTCTTACTCAACAAATGTACAGTAAACTTTCTCATATCCATACATTTCTCAGTGACCTGCTGAAGAGCAAAATCTAGCCTGCATACCTCCTGCCCAAAATAAAATCATACTGCACTTCTCATATTTTGCTCATTGTTATCTCTTGTATCCTTTCTGCCTTCCCAGGCATATCTTCTCAGGCATACTTAACAAATTAATCCCTCTTGCTATCTTTCATTTTGTATAGGATAACAATAACAGCATTCTTCCAATAAGGCACAGACATAATCTTCATATACACATTAAACAAGTTGCACAGCCCCTCCATAAGCAAACTACATACTGTGATGATTCTGATACTTTAGTCATTAAATTAGAAACTCTTATTACAAGCCATTAACGGATATAAAAGAGTTCTTTATTAATGCAAGTTATCAAATTCAAGGCGAAGATCAGACTGAATAAATGCATGCGCAAAAGCTAAACTCTCCCATACAGTACTCACCCCTCCCAAAAGGCTGCAACCATTCCCATAACATCAAATGGCTGAAAAACCCTTTCCTTCCTTAACTAATGAACAGTAGAATTCCATTCCACCTTCAGGCAGCTCTCCCTCCTTAACACACATTCCAGACTAATGAGCACTGATAACCCATACCGTTGACCTTGCAGATGCTCAGCTCGTCTTCACCCGCCTTTCCTTCCCAGGCACAATGGCTTACTACTACAAATACTACAAATCCCATTTCTAAACCTCTTATGCTGGCAAGATGTCACATCCTGACACATACACCATCTACACCTGCAGCCTTACCGTTTTTCAACATTCACATTTCTAACTTCCTTTTCATTGATTTTTTTTCTTGGACATTTATAGCATGTGTTTTGATATCACTCTTTGATGTATCCTTATAATTCCTGTACAAATCAAGTACTCCTTCCAGCATTACCTCACTTCAGTTTCATCCCACATCATTCTATTACTTTAATTCTGAATTCCATTCACTCTATTGGAGGCTTCTAGTTCAGCTCTTTTTTCCCACTTCAAAAAGAATTCACTCTGGTTTTATCTTCCTTTTTAAATCTTAACCATATCTTGACCACATATTTTGCAATTATCTTTTCTCCATATACACTTTACACAATATCTTTCTCTCATTCTCATTTTTTCAGCAAACCTGTGTTTGTGTGCATTTTCCTAATCCACAGCTTCTTTTACTTATGCATCATTTTTTTATTTCCTGTTAGTATAACTCCACAATCTTCTCTACTACTCTGTAACATGTTACAAGCAGCTTCCATGTCCTCTTCCCTTTTATACACTTCTCATTCATTCTGTTGGGAGATTCATTTATCTTTTAATACTTTTTCAGGCAGGACTCACATTTTTTCTTCTTGCAATCCTTCTACTTTCATTTTTTCCAATTATTTCCTTTATTTTAGTATTCCCTAAAATCCACTCTTGATACTATGTAAAAATAATATGTTCCACATTCAGAATCTCTCAGAATGATTCTCTCAGTCTTTGAACATAAGATTTGACCAATCAAATCAATCATATTTTTCAATTCTTTTTTTGTGTGTATGCATGAACAGACTTACATTTAAACTAAGTACTCAAAACAAACAAACATTTATCTAAGATACAGATACTCACAAATCACCATTCCAGCCAAAGCTCAGTTTTGCCCCTAGTGTGCTCACGCTATTTGGTTCAAGCAAGGATCTCTAATCTAGAATGACCTTGCAAGCTAGCATACTCTTGCCACGTGTCAGGGAGATAACGGGCAGCGGAGGGGGGAGCTCCCTCCAGGAAGGAAAGCGCGTGCACAGTACTGAAGCATTGGCATTGCCTCCCAAACGTCTCAAGAAAGCCCCGCCTTAAGTTCTGTACTTTATCTCTGGGGTTCTTCAAGCCATTTCAGTTTAGCAGGATTTCTGTAGGTAGGAACGTAATAAACACTAGAGACTAGATTCCAAGCCTTGGCGTGTTATTTCTACTCCTATACCAGGACACCACATCTCACCAAGTAAGAGATATACAGTACACACTGCACTGATATGCACTCAGGATATGTTCAATACCACATCTGTACATTTCTGACATTCTCTATATAATTATCTTAGAAGATCCCTAAGATAATGCATAGATGTTCTATGCATGAAAACCTGAAAGATTAATGCATCTTCTCACACATCTCAGCTTGGAAAAGCCCAAAACATCTCCAGTGGGGAAATATGTTTCCAGAGGGCGTGCGCGCACGCGCGCGCACACACACACACACACTGATGAGACAAGGCAAAGATTAGAGTAACACCTACAACTCTGTCCTCAGCCTGGCCAACCAGTGATCATGCTGGCCAGAGATTTTGTCAATAAATATGGGGGCCACCAGGTTGGGTTGAGTCATGACCCAACACTACTGAAAACAACTGGATATGGACAGTCATAGAGATTTTCTGTTCAAGAGTTTTACTTACTGAGTTAGTGCAGCATCATAATACCCCAAAGAGTTGGTGCCATCCTTAGGCTGGTAATCTCTGTAGTAATTCTGGTTCCAAGAATTTGCACTTTCACTCCTTTTATCTCTCCATCTTGGATCTGTACAAAGCAAATATAAACAAATAGGTCTTCTTGCATGCATTAAGAATAGAAGGCTAGTCATAATTAGGCATAGAGGTCATGACCCATTCGATTGCTCCGCTGCCGGCGACTTATGGACCCGATGAGGTTTCAGAGGGAGCTGGGGGTTATACCCGAGGACCTACTGCATGGTCCAGTGGAGGTCCTGGCTGCAGCCTGGAATAGGGAGGCGGCCGGGGCCTTGGACAGGATCGCACCTGTGCGACCTCTCCTGCCCCATTCAACCCGTCACTCCCCGTGGTTTACGGAGGAGTTGAGGGTCTTGAAGAGGGTTGAGACGTCTGGAGCACCGCTGGATGAAGACAAAGACTGAATGTCACCGAACACAAGCTAGAGCCGCTATTAAGGCCTACCTTGTGGTGGTAAGAGCGGCAAAACGTCAATATTTCTCTGCTCTTATTGCGTCTGCAGAATGCTGCCCAACGGCCCTGTTTAAGATTAGTCAATCTCTTTTGGGTCAAATAGATTTAGTAACCCATTTATGGGGCCGTACAGAGGAGTTTTCTGAGCATCTGCAGGATAAAATCGCTCAGATCCATTCCAAATTGGACTCTCAATGTGAGGCACAGTCTGAGGAGATGCCGGGGGTGTGTACTTACCCTGTTATCTGGGAATAGTTTGATCCTGTTGGGCCTGAGGAAGTGGACAGGATCCTCCGGACTATAAATGCCACCACATGCCATCTAGACCCGTGCCCTTCCTGGCTGGTAAAATCAGCCTGGGAGGTGACACGTGGTTGGGTCCAGGCAATGGTTAATACATCCTTGAGAGGGGGTGTTTCTGGCTGCCTTTAAGGAGGCGCTGGTACACCCCCTCAAGAAACCATCCCTGGACCCTACTGTGTTGGACAGTTTTTGTCATGTCTCCCACTTTCCCTTTTTGGGAAAGGTGGTTGAGAAAGTGGTGGCATTACAACTCCAGGGGATTCTGGATGAAACGGATTATCTAGACCCTTTCCAGTCAGGTTTCAGGCCAGGATATGGGACAGAGACTGCATTGGTCGCACTGTCTCAGTGCCTGGGGGCTGTGGGGGTCTGGATGGGGAACAACAGGCTTCAGCTGAACCCTGGTAAGATGGAGTGGCTGTGGATTGATGGCCCCTCGGTATCCAGGAAGTTGTCATCTTTAGTTCTGGATGGGGTAGCACTGCCCAATTCAGACCCAGTGTGGAACCTGGGGGTCCTCCTGGTCTCACGACTCCTGCTCAAAGAGCAGGTGGCAGTTGTGGCCAGAAGGGCCTTCGTGCAACTTCAGGTTATGTGCCAGTTACGCCTGTTCCTGGATCGAGATGCCCTCCGAACAGTCACTCATGCCCTCGTCATCTCCCATATAGAATATTGCAATGTGCTCTACATGGGGCTACCCTCGGAGATTATCCAGAAGCTTCAGCTGGTCCAGAATGCAGCTGCACGGGCAATTATTGGTGCTCAAGATCGGCACATGTGACACCACTGCTGCGTGAGCTGCACTGGGTACCGGTATGCTTCCGGGTCCAATTCAAGGTGTTGGTTATCACCTTTAAAGCCCTACATGGCATGGGGCCAGGTTACCTGGGGGACCATCTCATTCCCATAACATTGACCCACCCCACCCGGTCATGCAGAGAGGGCATGCTACGGACCCCATTGTCAAGAGAATTCCACCTGCCAGGGTCCAGGAGGCAAGCCTTCTCAGCAGTGGCGCCCGCCCTTTGGAATATTCTGCCCCTGGAGGTGAGGCGGGCCACTGCGCCCCCGGCCTTCCGGAAGAATCTGAAGACCTGGTTCTGCCGCCTTGCTTGGGATAGGAAGGGCAAGTGCTCTTCTTGGGGGTGGCTGGCGCCGTAGCGTCCTCCCTACTTAATGAAATCTTATCGCCACTGGATTTTGTATTTATTTATTTTCTATTTATATCGAGGATTTGACTGTATTTTAGGTTTAGATGGTTTTAATTGTTGATTTTATTGTAAACCGCCCACAGTCCCCCTTTTGAGGGAGATGGGCGGTGATAGAGATATGAATGATTGATAAATAAATAAAGGAATGGAATGGAATGCCATTCTCCTCAGACTGCCTACTACACAATTCAACAATGCCTTTGCAGTAGTGGAACAGATTAGAAAATGCTGAATTTTTACCTTGGTTGGGGGGAGGGGAGAGGGGAGGGTTGCAGGAAAACAGTGTGGAGCTGAGAAACAATTAAAAGAAATGAAAGGGTTGAGTCACACTAACATTCCCAAATACTGGCTGGGGATTATGGGACTCCTACTTGCTCCTGAAGGGAAGCTATCATTGCAGCAGCTTCCTTCTCTTAGCAAATAACCACTGCAGGAGTGTTTTCTTATTTAAACTTATGATATAGGCAGAAAGGCTATGGAAAGACTTCTCTGTATTTCCACAGTCCCAATCATAACTAACCCCCTGTGGCAGCTTTCATTTTTTAGAAGTATCATATTTGGGCTGCAAAAAGCTTAAAGACCATAAGATGGCAGGTTTTCAGCATCTCACTACTTCCATCTAGAGGTTGTCCAGGTATTTGCAGCCCAGCTATAGCACACCTAATTTTCTAAACACGTTAGAAATGAAGTATGTATGTATGTATGTATGTATGTACGTACTGTATGTATGTATGTATGTATGTATGTATGTATGTATATTAGTTTGACCCATGGTTCTCTTTAAATGATGTTAGGAGTAAGTAGAATTGCCTGTGGGTTTTTCTAGTCTCAAAGGGAAATAGAAATCAATAAGGAAAATAGCAGCCATGCTTCCTGTAGGTGAACTGCTTTGGGAGGAAGAGGAGGAACTGTAGAAAGAAGGGGAAGATTGCAATGATAGACAGGAATCTGGACTAAGGCTGAGCTAAAGGGGGAGGAGGAGAGAAAGAGACAGAAATGTGGGGCATTTACAGCCTACACATGGGGCCACACGAACTGAGATAGCATTTTTGACTTAGCACTTGAACCCAGGAAGAAGATTTTGAGACTGAGACCCAGATTGGATACTGAAGTATTTTTATGTGTTACATTTATATCTCCCAGTTTTTCCAGAACCTGAAGGCAGCATACAGTATTTAGCACTCTCTACCCAATTTTCTCTACAAGAACATCCCTGTGAGTTAGGTTGAGCTCAAAGTTGCAAAGTGAATTTCATGGCCAAGGGAAGACTTGAACTTGGGTCCAACTCCTTAACTAATATACCACACTGGCTGCCATCCTCAGTCTCAAAATCTGACACAAAAACTAGGGATTTCCAAAATCCTTCTGCAATTCTTAAATGTTAGTATAATAAGTTACAAATACTTAAATGTTGCAGTTTCACAGGCCTGTTGTATTTCTCTCTTTTTCGGGAGGACATTCAAACTCTAACCATCTTAAACTTTAGTCCCTTACTATACTAAGATATGAAGGATACATAAAGAATGAAGAATTGCTTACAGATGACTTCCCATAAACACACACGAATACAAGCACACCCCACATTGGTAAGATTACTTTACTTCAGCCTTCCCCAACATCCATTATTCCCAGACAGATTGGTCTTTGCCTGTGCTGGTTGGAAACTGTAAATTGTTTTAGCCCAATGGATCTG
Organism: Charina bottae; assembly: GCA_023362775.1. NCBI lineage: Eukaryota > Metazoa > Chordata > Lepidosauria > Squamata > Charinaidae > Charina > Charina bottae. The sequence continues at coordinate 6,757,454 of JALMGJ010000003.1, forward strand.
GAAGGCACCAGACTGGAGAAAGGTATTGTAGCTCCATATTGTTCTCAGCCATTTATCCAAAGGGAATGCAGTACCTCTTTCGCTCGGATGTACTTGGGTGAATCTTTGGTACGCTCCATGGTCCTCCACAAAGCCACGGTGCAGCTCTTCATATCCTTGCCTAAAGTAATACCCAAAAGGGAATGAGCCAAGTAAGAGTCAGAAAAATCTGCTTTGGTAGGCTGTCTACCTTTTTTGTGGTTGAAGAGAATAAAATAGCTAGAATTTAGTTCATAAAAAACAGATCCAGAAATTACTACATAAGATAATGATACTTATTATCTATTATTATTTATTGATTATGTGCCATCAAGTCATTTTCAACCCCTAGTGACTATATATATTTTCTCCATGATGATCTGTCTCTAACCTGGTGCTTCAGGTCTTCCAATGGTGCACACAATCACCACTCTAAGTCCATCCACCTTGCTGCTGGTTGTCTTCTTCTCTTTCCTTCCACCTTTCCCAGCATTAGAGCCTTTTCCAGAGAGCTGAGTCTTTGCATAATTATTATACATAATAATAATAATAATAGATTATTATCTATTATAATAGATCATCATCATTTGGTCATTAATGTGACCCTTTCTATTATTTAATATTGACTCAGCAGACGGCTGAACTTAGTGATCCATAAGTTATAGAATAAATGGTGACAACACTGACAAAAGAATGGGACAAATTGAAGGATGTGGAATGTAAAGAAGTAGCATGACCACAAAGCTTTTGCATTCTAATTTAGGAGATACAAAGGCCTGATTAAAACATAGCAGGAAATTATAGTTTCCATGATGTGAACAACCTGGTCCTGATTTTCCCACTTTCATAATTTTGCAATTGTATATGAATGGATAGGGTTCCTATCCATTTGGGTTCCTGTTCCTTTTTCTTCTTGTTTGTGTTTAGGAGAGCTGATCAGAAATGTTCACTTCTAGTTTATTATTATCATTATGCTTAAAAATAAGGGCAGAACAGAAATAAATATTAATTAATTTGTACATAATACTGTACAAACGCTGGCAAGTCTTAAAAAAACAGTAGAATGTTATTTCTAATACAAAGAATAGATAAGCTAGACCATAGAAAACCTACTAACAATATATAAATAATTAAATCAAATACAATTAAGCAATATGCAATACACAACATACAAGCCAGGGAAGCATGACACAATGATCAGCTCAAAGCCACAACTCCACAGTCAGAGGAGCATCCCTATTCCTACCAATTAAACAAAACTCATGCTGGTCTATGACCAAAATAAAGTTGTTTTGTTGTTGTCGTAAACAAAAGTTTTAAGCCCAGATATAAAGATGAAAGAGTAAGGAGAAGCCAATTCCAAAGCTGTGGGACCAGGTCCTAGAAGGCCCTCAACCTTGAATTTGCTGCCAGAGAAGCAGGAAAAGCCTGCACATGGCCCTAATGGGGAGCCCATGCAAGGCTCTGCAGTCTATAGAGGCATGAGAGAAAAAGACTGAAGACAGCCCCGACTGCAATAAGACACAGTTTCCCATAATTTCTGAAATCAGGGGATTTTGGTTTCTTTAGATTTAGAACCAGCCAAAATCACAGACTGGACCTCCCTGTGTTGTCTGTCTGCATCCTTTCCCAACATTCTTGCTCCTTATTTTTTCACGCAAGCCTTACCTTGTGTAAGACCAGTCAGAATAGCTGCTTTTGTAATACTCTGCCCTGGAGTTTGGTCTCGTGCAGTTCTGGGGCCTTGGATGATGGATGGGATGGTGGTGTTCTATCTGAGTATCTAGCCAAGGCTGAGGTCCTACTTGGAATTCAGGATGGTATTCATTGTGCCTGAAATGGGGAGGTGGAGGGCCATGGTAGACTTCCCTCCATGGGCCCCTTCCATATCCTTCAAACCAGGCCGCCTGCCTCCCTTGTCCCTGGGCCTGTCGTGGTGGCATCCATGAGTCCATTCGGGGCTTTTTGTCAGAACTGTTTTTATTTAGATTTTTTTCCAATATCTAAATTTCTTCAGTTTCCTACAAACATAAAAATAATCAAAAGACAGTAGGTTCAATGAAAACAAGCATTCTTCCAAACAAGAATGTCAAACTCTAAGGGTTTCTAGCCCTCATGGTTCTAGGTCCACAGAAGGCTCCAGGGAAGAATATTCTTGTTACACAGGCCTATCTATAATTTCTTTATAAATTAGGGTTTAAAAAAAAACTTTCTTTTCTTTCTTTTTCCTTCGGAAAAGAGAATACATGAGATTTATTCACCTCTGTGTAGTTTGATAGAAAATATATGAAGCTACTGTTTAAAAAACAAGTTATGCCTTAGGCACAGAATTCTTACAAGTTTTTAATACTGCAGTTAGCTTTCACCCTAACCGATTTCTAACATTGGTAACTTTTAATGATAAATGACAATGAATAATGTATACATTATTTCAAAATTGTACAACAAATCCTGCTTGGTTTACCAGAAAACAGTGGCTTAATAAATACATTCATTATTGAGTAATACATTCATGATGACATGAGATATCACTGATTATTTCCTGACTCACAATTTAATCTCTTTGCTGTTATATCACCATATTGAAAAGATGTCTGAAACAATTCCCTAAAGGCTGAATGAACTTGAGATCTTTCTGCCCTCTCAGTCCATTTTTTAAAAGGCTCATACAGATACACAGCCCAACCTCTACCTATACATCAGTCGTTCAATCATCTTGCCAATCCAGCAGGGAGTGATACAAACATCTGACAGTGACACGTTTTATTGATCGCATCCATCTCTATCAAGCCTGTCTACTGTGCAACGTTAACATTTGTGTATGGTGAAACCAATTTCATTCACACACCAGAAGAGCAGGAAAAAGAGCTTTCAGGTAAAATGTAAGATGCTACAGGATAACTCCAGGACAACTTGAGTTAGCAATGCTATCTCCTGGGCATGCCCCCACAACCACCCCTACGTACAAACGCACACACCTTTGTTAGAAATCAGACCACCAGCTCCAGCTCTCTCGGCTTGGCCTCAGCAGTACCTGTGTCTCCAAGACAGCTGTCAAAGTCCATCTGGGTAGATACCCGACCGAGTTTCTACCCACTCTGGATGAGCACTCTGAGTTTTTTCCTGGTGTCAAAGTCCTGGACAATGCAATAACCCTGACTGAGCAGAGCAAAGGGCACCTCAAGCCTTTGTAAACAGTATATTGGATCCTTTCAAAAAAAGAAAAAAACTAAGTATTTAGTGCGTTTTGCATTGCTTGAAATGCAGGCAGACTGGAAGGAAATTCATTTAAAACTACAGCACACGGGAAGCTGTTCAGCAAAGGGCGTTGCATCACAGTTCCCCCCCCCCCTTCCCAACACATCTTCCAGTAACCCTTTCTACCTGGGGGCCAAATATTCTTGGGTTTTTCTAATGAAACGTGAGTGGCTTGGAGCAGGTTGCTTCAAGAGCCATGACATGCCCAGGTTTGTTCCAAAAGCCATTCTAAATTTAAAACCAAGTGCTGGCCAGGTGAAATCCTTGCCTGGGGAAGGTGTCCTCAAGCTGCCGATGCAACAGAAGGGGAGTTGGAAGGACAGGGAGTGGTTGGAGGAGATAGCAACTTGCCTGCATGGAGTCCATGGGAGAAGAGAAATGGAATCCAAGAGGGCTCTCTCAGCCTCAGCTGGTTACCTCAGAGACAGAGGACAGACACACTATGGGGTGCTGAGAGCAAATCCTTTGCTTCCAAGCTAAATGCTGGACGATTTCATGTTGCGCTGACTCTGAAATAGACGGTTACTAGATTATGCAGGTGTAGAAAAAAGAAATCCTAATTCAGATTTTCGTGTCTAGGGTGATACTGGAAATTCTTCTATCACACAGAGTAGCAGCTGGAACAAGTATTTCAAGCCTGGGCACACCTCAGAACTGAATGTGCCATCTTGCTTAAGTTCACATTATCTTTAGCTGTAGACATTTTTAATCACAGAAACATCTAACGGGAGGTAGGTCACCATGCAGTTTAATTCAAGACCAATTAAGCATGATCTTACCTAGGGCTAATTCTTAGCTGGAACACAACTTTATCCACACGTGATCGTAAACAAACATTAGAAGAAAGAAATGATGGTTTTCCTTCCTCTCCCCCTCCCCCTTCCCCCCAAAAGAAATGGTAAAGTTTTCTTAGAGACAAAGTTCATTTTCTATACGTCTCTTTCCTAACTTGGAAACGACTCCTTTCCCTTACTCTACCTTTCAAATATACGCAATTTTTCTCAACTGATACTTTTACAGAGATTACTTACAAGGCCTATCCCTAAACCAAAACGCTTGCAGATGCTCCTGCATCTCATGATGGTAGCAAGCTCGGCCGCTGCATTGGCAAATTAGCATAGCCGCTATCACAGGCTTCCTTTGCCACGTCAGCTAAGCGGAACCTTCGAGCTGGGATTCTCCCTCCTCGCCGGAGCTGTTCGTTAACACGCTGAGAGTGAGGAGAAGTTAGATAGTTAAATAGACGTCGCCATGCAAAGAAGGTCACTCCTGTATTCGAGGACTTTGACGGCAATTTATAGTTACGCTTGTCGTGTATTGGCGGAGGCAGAGTTGTAATCAATGTTACAAAGTTGTTTTGAGACAACCAGTTACATGTTTGAAGAAAAACATTCAAGGGCTGTTTAAAAAAAAAAACGACCTGTTTTCCTATCAGCGCACGAATCCAGTGTGTTTGTAAAAGCCATGAATGATGAAGCCCAGATGGGAGAATTAGCGCTGCAGGTTCCCTAGAAGATGCAAGGGATTGCTCCGTTTAGCGTATTTTTCTCTCAATTCGGAACCATACCTACCATTCAGTCCGATTAGGCATGTGTTTATTTGAGCCTCTGTCCCTCTTCTTCCCACTGCGACCGATTCCAGCGTATTTTTTTACCTCTTCCTGGGTTTGTGGGGGATTCACGTCAGGGATCCTCTGATCGAGAGTTTGTCGGGGAAGTCTAAGGACTGAAACAGTTCTTGGGATTATTTACTGTCTTGAATTACGAGTATTAATTCCCCGGATCATTTCAAATAGAGGACCTACCCTGTTCTGCATGGGTGCCAATCTAAACTAGGCACCAATTTATAGTTTACATTAAGCAGAGTGGAGGATAAGCCTGAATTGGGAGATGAAGGTTTAGAATCTTAACTGAGCTGATGCTTGGGCTTCCAACAGCCACTGTTCTGCATTGTTCATCTTTCCACTTAGGTATAATATAGGGTTGATATCAACACAGACAACATTCTTGGATGGTGGTGAGAATTGCTGATAGTAGTTGCCAGTTTTGAAATTCAGGAGGAAGAACAGTGTGGAGTCCACCTGATTGAATTTAGAGCCTTTCTTCTTCCTTGCATTTCCCAGATAGGATATAGGGTCCCTCCTTGTGGGGGAGATGGGCAGTCATAGAAATATGATGTATAAATAAATAAATAAATAAAATAAATAGTTTCAAAATCAGAGACACATGAAAACAAGTCAGTGGGACAGTAATTTGAATTCAGTTATGAGCAGTTCCCCAAAAGAGTGTTTTGTTTGTTTTGTTTTGTTTTGTTTTGTTTTGTTTTGTTTACCATATGTAATAAATAATGCTGGATGTGATTTCTGAAAATATCTGTACTCAAAACGCTGGAAACTGAGGTACAGATAGTACAGTTATTACATGTAATTGGACAAGGAACTAATTTTACAATAGACAAGCATGTAGGATGCAGGGGATTTTAAAATGGCACATTCTATTTGAAGGGCTCTGAAAAAGTTACTGAAGGCTCTGAAATGGCTGAGTTCATATAACATGTTATGTAAGTTAAAATGGGTTTTGTTTATTTATTGTCTTGGTATGTTGGGTGAACCAGCCATTAAATCATAAAACTGTTTATTTGACACTGCATGTTATGTGAATGCACAAATTGTGTTCTGTTAAACTCAATTCAGAGTTTAGCACTTCAGATCCTGACTGAGCATAAGAGGACTCTTTTTTTCCCTCTAATTTCTCTTGTTTGCCTGACCTATCCTATCCAAGTGTTGAAATGACAAATTGGCTATCTCTACTTTATTTTTTTATGGTATGGAATATGTTAGGATGGATTACAGTCAGCCAGTGACTTTATAGTCTGTGCATTAAAAAGAGCAAGCTTGCTATACTGCATTGCTGCATCTATTTTCTCTTGTATGTATGGTTAAATTTTAAAATATATTTTACTGTACACTTCAAATAGTTTTGTTGCAGTTCTTGATGTATTTTTTGTGAAACTTCAACCTAACACTCTTCTGGTGAATTAGCAATATCAATTCTCATTATGTACAGGCCTCAAAATATCATGCTGTGGGACTGACTCTAAGCATGCAGACAACTGCACACTCATAAGGAAAATACACATCAATCTGGCTCCTTTGTTCCAGTTGTCCAGCATGAACATTTATATCTCATTCTGTCCTCTAGAACCTCCGAAGAATATGTTAGACCTCAACTCTCATAATTTTCCAAATGTATTGGATGTCATGCGGCCACATGACCGTGGAAGCGTCTTCGGACAACGCTGGCTCTTTGGCTAACAAACGGAGATGAGCACCGGCCCCTAGAGTCGGACACGACTGCACAAATGTGCGGGGGGTACCTTTACCTTTTATTGGATGTCAGCTCTCATTTCCCAGGCAGCATTTCCCAGGTATATCTGACAGATAAATAAAGTGGGACACGGTAGTTTAACCTGCTGAGCTGTAGGCTGCAGATCAGAAGGTCTGCAGTTCGAACCCCGTGCAACGAGGTAAGCTCTCGTTGTTGCTCCCAGCTCCTGTCAACCCAACAGTTCGAAAGCTTTGCAAGTAGATAAATGGGTACCACCTTAAAGTGGGCTAATTTGCTGGCATCCTGTTGGGAAGTCGGCACCACCGGAGGAAAGGATCGGAGGAAGATCGAATGGCAGGCGGTGACGACAGACCCGGATGCAACAGCTACAGGACGTCAGCAGCCGGCTCAAGGCATCCTGGGAATTGTAGTCCAGAGGCTGGAAGAGTCGGTTCCTTACCCCCTCCCCTAACGTGCGGTGAAAATGGTGATTTGTGAATTGTATAATTAAATGTATATATATGCTTGTAAGCCGCCTAGAGTCCTCCATTAGGGAGGGGATAGGCGGGGTATAAATACCACAATAAATAAATAAATAAATAATAAATAAATTAAAGCAACATAATATTTCATTTAGATGGGAGAGATTAGAAGGAGTAACATGTCTATGAAGGTTCTCAGTCATTCAGGTGGAATTGTCTGTAGCTTGAATCATGTCAACTGGATTTCTATTTTCTCAGTGGAAACATTTCGCTCCTTATCCAAGGAGCTTCTTCAGTCTGAGCAAAGTTAGTAAGGGAATCCTAAATATGTTTCTAGGTACCTGTGTGACTACCTAGAAGGAGTAACATTCATGTACAAGGAGCAAAGAATCACACTAAACTCTATTTTAAGCAAAGACTTAGAAGAAAAAGAAATGACCCCAAAAGACACTGAAAAGGGTGAGGACCTCTCTGATTTGGGCGCATCTGGATTGGATTTCAAAAGAAAAAAAAATTTTTTTAATATGAATATACCTATGGATACAAATACCTAACTTGGAATATAAATGGGATGAATTTCCCACAAAAGAGAAAAGAGATTTTTCATTTTTTGAAGAAATTGAAATTTGATGTAATTTGTTTACAAGAGACTCATATTTGTAAAAAAGACATTAAGTATCTGACTCAAAAACAACTTGGGGAAGAATTTATTTCGCCTGGATTAAAAAAAACCAAAGGTGTTGTTTTGTATATACAATCAAAGTTGAATCCACAACTGATATTTACTGATGATGAACGAAGATATGTTGGAGTTGAAGTTAATATACAAGGAACTAAAACGTTGATTGTTGGACTATATGCCCCAAATGTTGATAAAGGAGTATTTTATAAAAACTTAATGGATAAATTGTTGGATTTACCTTATGAGAATTGGTGCCTTATGGGCGATTGGAATGGGGTAATATCTCTAATGGAAGATAGACAATCTCAGAAAGAATTGAAACTTACGCAAGGAAAATAACCCCAAACATTTTTCGATCTGAAAGACATGCTGGATTTACAAGACATTTGGAGACTTCTGAATTGGAATTCTAGGGAATATACATATTTTTCTGAGAGATATAGATCATTTTCCCGAATTGATATGTTTTTGATTTCCAAAAATCTGATGATGGATGTCACTAAGGTTGAAATATTACCTAAGACTTTCTCGGATCATAATCCAGTTATGTTGATCATTAAGGGGAAAAAGAATACATTCCGATGGAGATTAAATGAGACAATTTTACGGAAAAATGAAATAGTTGACACTTTTTAAAAAAAAGTTAAGAGAATTTTTCCAATTGAATTTAAATAAAGGCACTAATATTCAATCGGTTTGGGATGCCAGTAAAGCTTACATGAGGGGTTATTTTATTCAATATAATACACAAATGAAGAGAAGAAAACGAGAGAAAATCCAACTGATTTTAGATGAAATTAAAAATAAAGAGACTTGTTTGAGAGATAACCCATTGGATGAGACTTTGATGACTCAAATTAAATTCTTACAAAAACAAATGTCAATGTTAATGATACAGGAATTAGAGACTCAGATGAAATTTGTGAAACAGAAACATTTTGAATTTGCAAATAAACTAGGTAGATGGTTAGCTTATAAATTGCATAAACAAAGACAAAAGAATTTAATTTCTAAAGTACAACATGAGGGGAGAATTTTGATGGACAATGTAGGTATCCAAGAAGCATTTCATTGTTATTATTCATCATTATATAAAAAGCAAGATGTTTCGTTAGGTGATATTGATAAATATCTAAGTAAACAAAAACTGTTTGTTCTTACCGATCAACAGAGGTCATTATTAAATGACCCTATAACACCAGAGGAAATGACAACTGTTTTTAAGAAAATTAATAGTGGAAAGCACCTGGCACTGATGGTTTGTCTGCGGCTTATTATAAATGCTTTGAAGATGAGCTTTGCCTTCCTTTACAATTGACGATGAATTCGATTTTAGAAACAGGTGTAATGCCTGAGACTTGGAAGGAGGCTCATATTGCATTTATTCCAAAAGAACAACAAGATTTGACTTTAGCGAAGAATTATAGACCAATATCTTTATTGAACAATGATTATAAGATATTTACAACAGTGTTGGCGGAAAGAATGAAAATTATTCTTAAGAATTTTATTCATCAGGATCAGGCGGTTTTTTGCCTAAGAGACAAATTCAAGACAATGTTCGAAATGTTTTGGATATATTTGAATATTTAGAACAACACAATGAAAAACAAGCTGCTTTGATATTTTTGGATGCTGAAAAAGCCTTTGAGAATTTAAATTGGTCTTTTATGTTTAAAGTATTGGACTCTATGAATTTTGGGGGGAACTTTATTAAATGGATTAAATCAATATATACACCTCAAATGGCTAAAATAATTGTTAATGGGAATATAAGCAAATCATGTGAAATTCAGAAAGGTACAAGACAAGGTTGTCCTTTATCTCCACTTTTGTTTATACTTGTTTTAGAAGTTTTACTTAGAGATATTAGACAAGATGATGGCATTTCTGGTATACAAGTTAAGAAAGAAGTTTACAAATTAAGAGCCTTTGCTGACGACCTAGTCATTACCTTAGAAAACCCTTTAGAAGGGATTGAGTTATTAATGCAAAAATTGAAAGAATTTGGGTCGCTAGCAGGATTCAAAGTGAATTTACAGAAAACAAAGGTCTTGACTAAGAATATGGATCGTCAACAACAAGAGAAATTGGGAGAATTAACTGGATTTACAATAGAGAAAAAAGTGAAATACTTGGGAGTATATTTAACATCAAAGAATATCAATTTGTTTCAGAACAATTATGTTTCACTTTGGACAGATATAAAAAAAAGACTTAGATGGGGAAAATTACAATTGTCATTATTAGGTAGAATATCAGTGATTAAAATGAATATCTTGTGATGAATTTTATATTTTTTTCAGACAATACCTATATTGATTTCAGAAGTACCTTTTAAACAATGGCAACGTGATATTTCTAGGTTTGTATGGCAAGGGAAAAAACTGAGAATAAAATATAAAGTCTTGCAAGATGCAAAAGAGAGAGGCGGTCTGGGACTTCTGGACCTGAAGTTATATTATGCTGCTTGTTGTTTAGTATGGCTTAAAGAATGGATAGTTTTGAAAAACGAAAAAATATTGAATTTAGAAGGCCATGATTTAAGATTCGGATGGCATGGATATTTATGGTATAATAAAGTTAAGGTTAATGTGGATTTTAAAAATCATCATATCAGACAATCTTTATTAAGGATTTGGAATAAATATAGACCAATCTTATGTCCTAAGATGCCTTTATGGACTTCTACACAAGAAGCATTTTACAGAACTGAAACTAGAGACAAAGATAAATGGTTGTAGTACCAGGATTTGTTAGAAAAAGAACGTGGAGAATATAAAATCAAATCGAAAGAACAACTTGTCTCAGAAGGATATACTTTTCAATGGTTTTCTTACAGTATATGCAACTTATAGAGAAATTTAAGTTAGATAAAAAAGACTTTGGATTTGAACAGAGCAAATCAGAATTTGAAATACAACTTTGTGAAACAAATGAACACATAATTGCTAAAATGTATAAATTACTGTTAAGAGGAGAAATGGTTGAAGAACAAGTTAAAGAATGTATGATTAAATGGGCAAAAAATATTGGTCATAATATACATATGCAGCAATGGGAAAATATGTGGTCTAAAGGATTGAAATTTACTTTGTGTTACAACCTGAAAGAAAAATTATATAAGATGATGTATCGATGGTATATGACCCCCCCAAAACCATTTGAAAATGTGTGGGTCTATTTCCAACATTTGTTGGAAATGTAATAAACAAGGGGTCGTTTTACCATATGTGGTGGACGTGTAAGGTTGCAAAGAAATTTTGGAATCAAATATGTACCTTGATGCAGAGTATACTACAAATACAGATTCCGCTCAAACCAGAATTATTTTTGTTGGGGATATTGGATTTACAAATAGAAAAACATCTATTTAGAATCATACAATATATGGTTACTGCAGCAAGACTTCTTTATGCACAATTTTGGAAAACTCAGATTCTACCAACGATGCAAGAATGGTTGTTAAAATTGATGGACATGGCAGAAAATGATAAACTCACCTGTTTATTAAAAGAAAGCTCGAGTTGTCATTATCTCAAAGAGTGGAAACCACTGGTGGACTATTTGCGAAATGCAGGAGGGGCGAAGCTTACATGGCGATTTGAAGATTAGATATTATAAATATAATGGGGTATATTAGACAAAGAATTATTCTTATCTATTGCATGAAAAACTAGCACTTAGGATGGATTTTTTTTGTTTTCATGACCAGGGATAGATTGGAAGTTACCTATGTTTCATACTTTACTTTTTCTTCTTCTTTTACTTTACTACACTTTTTCTTTTCTTTTCTTTCCTTTTGTATTTCTATTTCTATTTCTTCTTCTATTTCTAACTTTTAACTATGTATTGTAAAATTCTAATAAAAATTTATCAAAAAAAAGAAAGAAATACACCATTCTGCATGTGCTTACTTTTCCTGTTTTTGGGTTCAGGATTCTGTATCCCTTGCTTCCTGGAGCACACCCGATCATGATGCCCTCTTCAGCTCTGGGGTCTAGTTTGGATCTCTTTTCTTTTGGCATGTGTACATAAGCTTTGGATCCAAACACTCTCAGATGCTTTACACTTGGTTTGCATTCATGCCATAGCTCAAAATGTGTTACCTCGTTGGCTTTGGTTGGCAGTCTATTCTGTAAGTATGTAGCTGTTAAAACAGCATCTGTCCTGTATCTGTCAGGCAGATCTGCTTCTAAAAGCATACATCTTACCATGTCCATTAGTAAGCGATTTTTCCTTTCAGCAACTCCATTTTGTTTAGGTGTGTATTTATTTATTTATTATTTAAATTTATATGACTGCCCATCTCCCCCAATCGGGGGACTCTGGGTGGCTTACAATAAAAACTACAATTAAAATACAATATAAAATTACAACAAACAATATAATATAATAAATAAGTATAAAATCAAATCTAGGCGAATCGATCTTAAAAATAGGGAGGCCATTATGGTACTAGCCATAGTATGGAGTGGTTAGTCTGTGTTCTATGCCTAGCTGTGTTAGGTATGTTTGCATGGTTTGTGAAATGAACTCACCTTCTCAATCGCTTTGGAGGGCTTGAGGGGTTCTGTTGAACTTGTTAGTCACCATGGCTACATACGCTTTCAGCATGTCCACTGTTTGGGATTTCTCCTTCAATAGGTAGTCTATAATCATCTATAAAGCATAAAACATATTTATTTCCACCCACTGATGCTTGAAGAGGTCTACACAAATCAGTGTGGATAAGTTCAAGTGGCTTAGTTGCCCACCTTTCCCTTTGTTCCGGTACGGCTGGTCTTGTTGCCTTTCCTTTGATGCATATCACACATTTTGATTGGCATTTATCATGGTTGCTTATTTCAAAATCTTTTACCATGCCTTCAGTTTTCATTCTTAAAACTGTGTTAAAATCACAGTGCGCAAAACGCCAGTGCCAGGTGTTGGTGCTGCTGTCCTCATTTTGCTGCCGATAGGTGAGGCTGACATCTGGTGGAAGTTGTTCGCAGTGCACCTGGTACACACCATCTTTTTGAAAACCTGTAACATAAATCTTTTCTCCACTGGTGACTTTACATTGTCCATTAGCATTAAAAATCACATCAAAACCTTTGTTGTTCAATGTTGAGACACTCAGTAAATTGGCTTCTAAGTCTGGTACAAAGAAAACATCTGTTGCCATAAGATCTTTGTGCTCATTTCCATTGAAGCATCGCAATGGCACATTTCCTTTTCCTTGAATCAAAATTGAATTGCCATCTGCTAACGTTATGCTTCCTTCTGGTTTTTCACTTAGCTCACAAAAGTCACTTTTATTCCCACATAGATGCCTGCTGGCCCCCGAATCGATTACCCATTGTCTGGGGCATTTATTGGTATCAGCTTTAAGAACAGTATCAGCTTTATTAACAGTGTGTAAATCTTTTGCACTTTTAAAAGATTTTCCCTTGGAAAAATCCTTCTTGTCCCTGCTTCTGCAAAACTTGGCAAAATGTCCTGGTTTCTTGCAAGCATTACAGACAATAGTCTTTTTGGTATTCTGATTTCTCACTAATTGCCCTGGCTCATGTTTACCCTTCGTTGGTAGGTAACCAATGTCTCTGCAAGGCAATCTATTGTTATGCAAATTCTCTTGCCTCCGACATTCCAATCTAATTGCTCCTAGCAGCTGAGAAAAATTCTTGCCTTCTAAATTCAAACCAGCAACAAATGGAAAAAATCTATTTGGTATCGTGCTTAGCAAAAAAGACACCTTAAGTTTTTCATTCATGAGATTCTCAACTGTACTCAGCTGATCAAAGATTCTCCATAGTCTGATCAGGTGGTCATTTACATTTCTACTGTCTTCCAAATTACATACATGCACTTCTGGTAACAAAGAAATCACTTTCTGATCATCAGCTTCTGAATATGGGGTGCATAAATTCTCAATCATTTCCTTAGCAGTAGAAATATTTTTAATCTCTGCTAATCTGTGATCTGGAAGAGAATTTTAGCTCTCTTATCCTTTTTCTTCCATTGTTTATTGGCTTCCTCCCCATCCTCTGGTTTTGGTTCTGGTGAATCCAGAGCATCCAAACTTCAAAATCTAGCTGCTCTCCTGACTTCTAGTGAAGGAAAACACGCTGAGACTTGGTGTACAGGCTCTAGTGTTTTATTTTTCTACTCTGCTAGACAGAATCCATCTAAACTAAAATGAACTAGTAATGCTCAGAGAAAAGGCCCAAGAAATCAGGGCGGGGCCTTCTTTAGCCTCTTGGGAGGAAAGCAAAGTGATTCAGTACTACGCATGCGTTTATCCCCCTGGAGGGAGCCCCCTCCTTCTTCACCAGTTATCTCCCTGACAGCTGCATCCTTAATCTGAATAGCCATGCTGAGTAATTATCTTCAGTTAATTTTGGTACGGAGGAAGCCCCCTCCTCTTTCTCCATTGTTTAGAGAGGGGGGGGGAATTCTTAACTTAGCTTTTAAAATGTGCAAGTGGCTTCCCTTTTTGTGGCTGTGAGGCCAACAAAAAGAAACTTTTCAAGAGATCAATACTGCACTGGTTTGTACTGGTTTGTACTGGTCTTGTACTGGGCCCATAACCCTTGATGGAGTCTTGAAGGTTAATAAAAAAACTCCAAGCAGCTAACAACAATCTTGCAGAGTAGAAGCGTGAACCAGCAGGGAACTTGCACTTTAAGCTTAATTGCATTCAGAAATAAATTCAGTCTTCACACATTAGTTAGATGAAGAAAAATAGAGATAGCTTACATTTATTCAGTAGATCTGGATACGAGTAGATTCATAGTAGATCTGCGTGCAAGCGAGATGAAATGGATGAGAGCTGCATAGTGCAGCCCTCCTGCTTGCAGGTGTGCCCAAAGCATAATGGAGGTTATTAATCCCCCAAACTCAAGAAGGAGGAGGAAGTGGAAATCAGGTGACCCATGTGACACCCCACAAGCACAATAGAGATGCGTTTACTAGAAAGGACCCCCCTTATGCTTATGAGACAGTGCTGAGTTGACCCCTGATGATTCCAACAAATGGTTCCTTCTGAAATTGGGAAGGATCTCTTGAACCAATGCAATCTGATAAGGAAAGCTAAAGTGTGGTCAGTTGGTTCTTGCCTGCTATTCAACCGTTACCTGATTTTTGGCAACCGGAAGGGGGGGTTAGGAAAAAAAGTACAGATTTTTAATGATTCTTGTCTGATCATGAAGATTGCCTGTAGGTCACCCCTAACTGATACCTATGGGAGAGGGCATACCTTGGTCTTAAAAACAGCAACATGTCCTGTGGCACGAGCAGCAAGTCTTCCTGCAGTTAACAGAAGTGAAGCTTGAGACTGGAGAAACGTATATGGACTTTCTAAATACTGGTGGTGTGAAATCTTGACAGTGTTTCTGGCATGTCCCCATTCCCAAGTATTAGTGTGGCTTGCTTCATTTAAAGGTTTACCTACAGTTATGTTCAGGTGAGAAGTCACATTAAACCAAATTGTGAGAAGGGTGAGGCTCCTTATAGACTTCATTGGAAAAAGGCAATGGAAACCAGAGGGGATGGGAGAAGTGTTGTTTTCTCCATCTGTTGCTTTGCTGTTATTCTCTTTCCATTCCCTCCACCTCTTTTCATCCCACCTAATACAAATAATTAGTTTCTAGGAAGCAACAAGTGCCAGTTTGGTGTAGTGGTTAAGGCAGTGGGCTAGAAACTGGTAGACCGTGAGTTCTAGTCCCGCCTTAGGCACAAAGCCAGCTGGGTGTCTTTGGGCCAGTCACTCTCTCTCTCAGCCCTAGGAAGGAGGCCAGGGCAAGCCACTTCTTAAAACCTTGCCAAGAAAACTGCAGGAACTTGTCCAGGCAGTCTTCAAGAATTGGACACAATTGAACAGATTAAAAAAAACAACATGCTTCTAGTTGCTTCAGTCAGAAGTGGTGTAACTTGATGAGCAACCACCACTGGTTCTTCTTTCATTTTTTGCTACCATCTTACAGCTGAACAACACCCACAACCACCTGGAAAGGAGGTATCAGATGATACACAGTAAGTATTAAGAAGCAGTAGAGCTCAACTGTAGCTTGTTCTGTAGTCCCTTTCAGGGCCGCAACTAGAGGGGGCAAGCAGGGCATGTGCCCTGGGTGCCACGCTGGGGGGGTGCCAAAATGATGCCCGGGGGAGGCGCCAAAATGACAAAATAACCCATGGGGGGCACGGAATCCATGTTTGCCCCGTTTGACACAGACCCTAGTTCCATCCCTGGTCCCTTTAACAACATAAGGTGGCTCCCTTCAGGCTAGGAATTATCTCATATATTCTGTTTTGGAAAACTGAAATTTTTATTAGATGTTCATCTTCTTTTCAACTACTTAACAGTGGCGTAGAAGCCACTAAGGCAAGAAAAGAAACAAACACTTTCTGCTCTTACGGTTGCAAAAAGATTTATGCTAAAAGCAGGAAGGATGCTCATTCTCTGCCAGTGATATAATGATCTGAAACACTTTCCTCTCTTTCCCATTTCAATGTATTCTACCTCCTGCATTCTCAACCAGAGGGCTATTTAGAATTTTGCTCTGTTTATACAAGTACACAAAACTTTACTGCAGTCAATGACCAGAATTCCACAAATACACAATGAAATGAAGACTAAATGCAAAAATAAAAGCAGGTATAAGCTACATACTCTCAATGCAATCAAATTACCGCAGGTTCTACAAACAATAAAGTAGAATGTTACCACCTTCAAAGAAACAGAATTGTATAACAGCAGCTATGCATAAAAAGACCTTGATGCCCTGGAAATTTTACTATAATGACTCCTCTTTATAAAAGGAGCAGGACAATAGAACATGCCATTGTTTGCCACTGATTATTGTCTATTTTTCCTAAGGAATATAAATTGATGCAGTATAAAAACTAATGCAACTCCTTTATTAAATACTGGAAAAGTAAATTACAAAACAAAATACTGGAGAAATAAATCCCATTTTTCTTTAAGTTGGTGGCATTTAAATATTGGGAAATTTCTTTGGCTGAAAAATTAACACAATTAATAATGCAATCATTACTATTAAGGATAACTTTATTCATTTCTAGTCACCATTTGTTACCTGCATTAATAGTGTTTCTCCTAATAGATTACCTTGATCCGAACAACTATCATTCTGTAGAAATATTAAATACTATTTTTATTTTATTATTTATGACTGCAGCCAGGAAATCAGAAGACGTCTACTTCTTGGGAGGAGAGCAATGACAAATCTCGATAAAATAGTTAAGAGCAGAGACATCACACTGACAACAAAGATCCGCATAGTCAAAGCAATGGTATTCCCCGTAGTAACCTATGGCTGCGAGAGCTGGACCATAAGGAAGGCTGAGCGAAGGAAGATAGATGCTTTTGAACTGTGGTGTTGGAGGAAAATTCTGAGAGTGCCTTGGACTGCAAGAAGATCAAACCAGTCCATACTCCAGGAAATAAAGCCAGACTGCTCACTTGTGGGAATGATATTAAAGGCAAAACTGAAGTACTTTGGCCACATAATGAGAAGACAGGATACCCTGGAGAAGATGCTGATGCTAGGGAAATAAAAAAGGTGAAGGTTCCCCCCGCACATTTGTGCAGTCGTGTCCGACTCTAGGGGCCGGTGCTCATCTCCATTTGTTAGCCGAAGAGCCAGCGTTGTCCAAAGACGCTTCCACGGTCATGTGGCCGGCATGACGCATGCGGAACGCTGTTATCTGCCCACCGAAGTGGTACCTATTCATCTACTTGCATTTGCATGCTTTCGAATTGCTAGGTTGGCAAGAGCTGGAGCTAGTGCGGGAGCTCACTCCGCACGCAGGGCTAGGGATTCGAACCTCCGAACTTGCGATCTTCCGATCAACAAGCCTGGCGTCTTACCCGCTGAGTAGAAGGCAAAAGGAAGAGGGGCCGACCAAGAGCAAGATGAATGGATGATATTCTGGAGGTGATGGACTCGACCGTGGGGGAGCTCGGGGTGGCGACAGCCGACAGGAAGCTCTGGCGTGGGCTGGTCCATGAAGTCACAAAGAGTCGGAATCGACTGAACGAATAAACAACAACAAATTTTTATTTTTTATTTTTTCTAAATTAGACTACATATGCATTAATATATATATTCTATCATGAGAACCCTTCTATCTCAATTTATAGAAACTGTCAGACTAGTGAACAACTACTTAAAGAGGACACACTTTCCTCCCTGACTAAGTCAGTAATTTATCAGGTAACCTTCACTTTTCAACATAGAAGGGCTTTGTCCTTGCTTTCTTCTGCAATGCCCTTTTGACCTTCTAGTCTAGCCTACAGCTCGGAGAGTCCTTAGAGGTTTAATTAACTAGGTCTGACTCTGCTTAGCCTCTGAGCCTAGAAGAGTCAGCCAGATGTTGCCACCTGCTGAGGCTACTGGTGATCAATTCTTTCTGTTGTCAAGCTCCACCTTGAGACTGAATCAGTGGTGTCCACAGGGTACGGTCAAAAAAGTCAGGATGGTGGTCACAACAGTGTGATTGTCATGATGCACATAAAAAAAACAGGTGGAGCTTTGAGCACACCATCCTGGCCAACATCTTGACTTTTTCTGACCATATCCTGCTGACACACCTGGACTGAATCTAAACAACAAGTTCAGCCCTACAGCATCTAGCTTAAATTATAGGTTTTTTTTCATTCTACCCCAGCCTCCTAGTTTTAACTCCATTTTACCTTATAAAAACCTCTAAAGTATCTGAAAATTTACTTATTATTTATTTTATTATTTATTATTTGGATTTATCCCCGCCCATCTCTAAACCGCCCAAACTCTGGGCGGTTTACAACCACAATATAAAGATGATGATGATGATGATGATGATGATGATGATGATGATTTTATTGCCAATTTGGTTGATCCTAAAAAAATGTACCTATGGATTTTCCTTTTCCTCATGAGCCAGCCCTTTGTTACATAAGCATACTTTCAGAGGTCCTAAAGAAATATACTAAATCCTTCACGCACATTTAATGGACTATGTCTATTAAACCAAGGTGTTATTGCAAATAATGCCATTTATGTCAATTTTGTAATTATGTAGATGATGCAAATGGGCACAAATGATGTACATTCTCATTTAATGAGCATTTTGATTTAACAGAAACCCCCTCCCCACAAATGCTCCTTTAAATTAAGGATTTGCTTTCATAGAAATCAATGCTGAAAAATGACCAGGAGATGTCACTGTGAGCACAATAAAGAAGGTTTGGGGGAAAAATGGGATTACTATTGTTTTAATTTTTTTCTAGAATTGTTAGCTATTACTTCCCAGTGACTGTATCTGATCTATGAATGAATATGTCTAATAGTGTAGGTCCCTGTCTCCCCATCCACCCTCAAAATTACTGAATTGTGCATGAAGCCACAATTTCTTTAACCATGGTTCGTTGAATAATTCATAATTAAATCAGATTGTATTTTAGTGCAATGTGCAGACCTAGGAAAAGTTTGCATCCCAAAGAGAATTCTTAACCATGATTAGGAGTATCTTTCCTCTTTACTTTGCCTACTTGGAGGCTTACCATATATCCCAGACTGACCATGGTTGTCCCAGTTTTGTACTCCAATCTGGAAGTCCCAGGAAGTAGTTTACAGATCCTCAAAGGAAGAATATTGGTTTAGTCATCTCCCATAACTTGCTCCGCATTTACTTGCACAAGTTCTCCTTTGTTTATTCAAAGGGGAGAGGAAGCAAGGTTTAAAAGAGCCTTTGCAAGCCTATTGATCATGAGCTTTGCTCTGGTTTAACTGCTTGAAAAGAGGGTAAACCTACTCATTAGAAATCCCCCTCCTTCCCTCAGGCACATTTAATAGGATGCAATTTAACAGCTATATAACCACTTGCCTTAGTAAGATTTAATCTGTGTTTGTAAACCAGTATCTAGCTTTGATTTTAAAGCCACACATCCTAATTCTGACAAAATACCACCCCCAAGTTATTCCTAACCCAGGAAAGAAGAGAGAGATTTTGTGAAAAGGGAAGGAAGCTCATGTCATGGCAAAGGATTAGATCACTGGCACAGTTATGTCATGCCAATCGTGACTAGATCATTGGTGCAGTATTGCACTAGACATTATTCATAAGTTCAGGAAACAATTCAAAGGCTTTCAAAGCAGTGCAACAGCAAAAAACAAAACAAAAACCACATCTATTATTATTATTATTATTATTATTATTATTATTATTAGCAAACAAACTTGGAATCAATGTAAGCCAAAAGTAAACTTTAAGCCCTCTCTTAAAACCATGACATCTTCCCCAGCCTCCATTCCTAATGGCAGCACCAGGGAGAGAGCAAGAAATAAACTGGGGGGGCGGGCTACTGAATTTGGAGGTAATGGGATCATGACCACACAGGTCACCCTGAATCCTTGGGTGGAACTGCAAGTCTTCACTTATGGAATCACAAATTACAGAGACCCGATTCAGAGCCAGCAGTAGATAATTTTTTTATTTATTTTATATTTTATTTATTTTATTTTATTTTATTTTATTTTATTTTATTTTATTTTATTTTATTTTATTTTATTTTATTTTTTTATTATTTTTTTATTATTTTATTTTATTTTATTTTATTTTATTTTATTATTTTATTTTATTTTATTTTATTTTATTTTATTTTATTATTTTATTTTATTTTATTTTATTTTATTTTATTTTATTTTATTTTATTATTTTATTATTTTATTATTTTATTTTATTTTATTAGTTGTATTTTTTTATTTTATTAGATTTGTATGGCTGCCCATCTTAAAACAACTGTGGTGTCCAAAACAAAGATGGTGTCCAGAAAGCAGAACTAGTTTTGCCTATGCTCCACAACAGGGCTGCAACTGGGAGGGGGGGGCAAGTGGGGCATGTGCCCCGGGCGCCGCACTGAGGGGATGCCAAAATGCCAGCCCTGAGGGAGGCCCGCGCTCCTGTCGCCACCGCTGCCTGCGAAGAGGCCCGCCAGGGCATTGCACAGCTGGGCTCATCTGCTCTTTGGGGCTGGCTGCGGGCTCCAGGGTGGCCTCAGGGCCATGCTTCCCCCGGTTCTTCTCCGGACCATCCCGCTTGGGAGTGCGGCAGCAGGCAGCTTGCTCTGCCCAGCCCGGATGGGCAGACGGGAGCGCAGCGGTAGCGGGTCCTTCCCCCGGAGCCGGGGGCGCACGCGAGATCACAGCCAGGAGCGGGGCACTTGTCCCAGGGGAGCCCCGCGCTGCTTCGTGGAGGGGGGTCTGCGTTGGGGGTGCGGGGGGGACTTGACCCTGCGGGGGGGCGTGGAATCCATGTTTGCCCCGGGTGACAAAGACCCTAGTTGCGGGCCTGCTCCACAACATCAACAAAGCAGCCAGAAAAAACTTGGGACCACTTTCCCAGCTGGACAAATCTTCCTACTGCCAATTTCTCCAAGCCCTAAGATCTTCATTAGAGAACACCTTCAACTGCCTTTCAACAGTCTTTACAGAATTCTCTTTACAGGAAGACTCACCAGACATCTTCCAGAGGAAGCCCTAAGATTGCATTTTCCCAGAGCACATTATTTCCAATAGTTTATTAATCTAAGGTACAAACAAAATATTATATGTACTCAGCTGGTCTCTATAAACTCTGGGAAAGCTTTGCTGTGTTGTGGAGAAGAGCTAAAATTCTATTAGAGAGAGAAAAGCTCAAACATTGTGCTTAGCTATTTGTTAGGTTTGGGTTTTACATGTTCTTTTGGCTTTGTGGTACATGATAGGGTTAGCACAATGTATGAAATCTAGTCAGTTCTGGCTTTTCAACAAACTATGATTACACACAGTGTGTAAACCCAAGTCCAATGGAGAAAAAAGCACTGGAATCACTCAAGAGCTAAAGGAATGCAACAGAACTCATCAAAAACACATACAGTACAATCGACTGATAGCACGTATCTCAAACAATTCCCCAGCTGTAAATTCCCCTGCTTCCATGATCCATTTTACAGATGTAGAAAGTCAAATTTAGGCCAGCCATGGAATCCTTGGCACGCGCGCACACACACACACACACACACACACACACACACCAATGGATTCTTTTGTTTACTGGATCATACATGCTGTTATAACCCAAAACCGATAACTGAAGATTACTATGGTAACAGAAGATTACAAAAACCACTAAGACCACCATGAATAATAGTATTTAAGCAAAACCCAGGCTGGGGAATTCCAACTTATACCAGATCTCCTCCCCTCTTACAACCTCCTAAAAGGCAACAAAGTGGGAGCTACTCTGATCTCAGGAGATAAACTGTTCCAAAGAAGAGGGGCTGCAACCAAGAAGGCTTGATTCCATGGTCCACAATCTCTAAGAGATGGGATGTGGAATAAGCCTGCCCTACTCAATCCCATTGGATGGGCAGAAGCCACTGGAGTAAGCAGTCTTGTAAATATCTAGTCCAGAGCTTTCCAAACTTTTCATGTTAGTGACACACTTTTTAGACATGCATAATTTCGCGACACACTCTTACAGCAGGGCACAAGGCAGGCACTAGGACCTGCATGGAATCACAGCAGGTTTGGAGGCAGCCAGGCAGAAGGCAGGCACTAGGACCTGCGCTGAATCCTGGCAGGGCAGGTTTGGAGGCAGCAAGGCACAAGGCAGGCACTAGGACCTGCACGGAATCACAGCAGGTTTGGAGGCAGCCAGGCACAAGGCAGGCACTAGGACCTGCGCGGAATCCTGGCAGGGCAGGTTTGGAGGCAGCAGCAGCTGCGACACACCCAGACACTGCAGCCGACACACTAACGTGTCGCAACACAGTTTGGAAAGCTCTGATCTAGTCCCCGAGCCATGTAGGGTTTAAAGATGACAACCAGCACCTTGAATTGTATTTGGATGCCAACTAGCAGCAAGTGCAGCTCTTGAAGTAGGTTTGTTACATGGAAGAACTTTGGTACTCCCATCTCTACTTGAGCCGCTGCATTCTGGACTAGTTTAATATGTATATAGGTATATATAGAGAGGGCAGATAAACAACTAGGCATTTCTAAAATTTAAGAGATTTCTGTTTTTAACTGTGTTCCCTCTTCTTTCTCTTTGTTCAGAGTATGGTAAAAGGAATATACAGTAAATGGTACAGTTAAGCCCTGGGTACAAATAGTAAGAAAATAATGATGAAATTTGGGCAACTGGTCTTCAGTAAATGGGCATCTGTTTCCCAAATGTGCAAAAGAAGAGGTATGTTGCATCTGCAGGAAAGAATCAAGGGCCAACTCACTCTTTTCTAAGGAGAGGAGAGGAGAGGAGATGGCAGCAGGAGCCTGCAGCTCTCCAAGTGGAATCCAGAAGAACTCCAGCCAGTGGGCCATCCAGGAAGGGGAAGGCCTGCAAGCCAAACATAACCAGCTTTTCCTCCTGGATAATCTGCCCTACAGTAGTTTGCAAGTAACTTTGAAGGCATGAGGTGTGACTGGCAGCAGGCACCTTGCATCCAGCTGTGAGGCAGAGGAACCTAAAGCGGACCTTCTACGGAGGCTGAGTACTTCTCTTATTTTGTTGGTCATGAGAGATGTGTGGAGGAAAGAAAGGAATCTGTCAATATTAACAACACTAATAAATATGAATATTGGTTTTATTAATCAAGGCATGTATAGCCTATGACATGGGTCCCCAACCTGTGGGCTGCGGCCCACTAGTGGGCCGTGCCCTGTTAGGAAGTGGGCCGTGGGGCTCCCTCCTGCAAACCCCGCCCCCCAGTGCACACAATTACCCCGCCTTCCACGACCGGTCCCTGGTGCCAGAAAGGTTGGGGACCTCTGGCCTACGATACATTCAGGTACTTGGTAAGTTCCTTAAAAAAAGATTTAAAAATAAACTGTCCAGGTAACTGGAAAAAGCTTTTGTGCTATGACATCATCTCCCTCCTTTTCTTTGCTCCCTAATCTACCCTACCCCTCCCAAAACAACACTCTCCACTGGGTGTTTTTTTCTCCATTGAACAAAGGAAGTACAGAGTTTGGATTCAGAGAGTGGGTTGGTTGCGCTTTGCCAGAAGCAGCTGGGATCCTGACTCCATTTGTTACATTCCACCCATCAGTGAAATTCCACTCATTGTGCTACTGGGCAGCCACAGGGATGAATGTGTTGCCATGGAGCTGCTGATTTATGATTCCGGTTCTTTGAGGAGCTGGCTATTCTTAATTCGCTTCTTCTTGGATGAGCAGCAACCTTGTTTTCTACACAGGTTCTGGAAATAATTGAGAAGGAGAAGAGGAGAACCAGAAGAGCAGGTCAGTTAAGGAACTTCTGCGCTGTACCTGCAGATGTAATGACCAAGTTGCACTCCTCACCCTTCTCAGACTGTACATTTCAGACACAGCGAGCACAGTGGAGTAGAAGGGAGGGAGATCATGTCCTCCTTCAAATGTTCTCCGCAACAGCAGAGGGCACAGAGAGGGCAGCAAGATGGGCCTGTTCATTTTGGCTCTTCCCCAGCAGTCCTGTGCACAGGGATGATGGAGATGAGGTCAGCATGCTTTGGCTGGATTCACATGTAGCACTAAGATGCAATGTTTAGCAAGGTTTGCTAAACACGCCATAGTTGCCTGGTTCACCTATAATGCAAAGCCATAACATAAGAATTTGGTGCCGCAAATCCTGCTAAACCAAAAGAAATGAGCCACATTATGCCTTCACATAATATTCTATGAAGAAGCCTTGGCCAAAACATCTAAACTATTCCCTTTGGCTCTTTCTCTTGATCTGCTAAGTATGGCACAAAGATGCCTCAATAACAGCTTTTGTAGGTCATGTCCTCATGACATCATCCTTGCCTTCTAATCAGCCCAGTGTGGAGCCAGCATATATTTAGAATTCAAAAGTATTTTCTTTTTTCTCCCAGCCCATTTCTGGCTGTGCAGATAACATACTATACGTCCACAATGATGCTGATGATGACTTGTAAAGGAGCTGGGTTCTACTCAGCTCTTATTGACCATCTCTGGCTGCTGTGGATGTAGCCCCCATTCAGGTCCCTAGCTAATGTCTTCAAGTTCATTCCATTTTTTGGCAGTAGGAGAATCTGGGTCTTTGAAACTGGGCTCTCCCCACTCAGGCTGCCAGGGCTCGGAAGTGGGCTTGGAGAACTTTTAGAAGGGAAGTGGGGGAACCATCCCTGACAGTAAAACTGCCCACATATGTACCAATCTGCAGGGATGTCTGTATTATTATTATACATAGCAACATGAAATCACAGCTGCCAGTTCTTTAGCTGGTGTTGGCCTTCATTTGCATCGAGTTCTTCCCAAGAAACTAGGATGTTGTAATGTATCGGCGTAGTATACAGTATGTGCAGATCCAAGCAGTGTGGCCTTCTGTAATTGACAGATGGAAATTTTGTCAGTGCACAGATTTTCTAAGTGCCGTCCAAGGCCTTTTGGTATGGCACCCAGTGTGCCTATAACCACTGGGACCACCACGGCCGTTTTATGCCATAATCTTTCAACTTCAATTTTCAGATCTTGATACTTCGTTTTCTTCTCCAATTCTTTCTTTTCTATTCTACTATCCCCTGGTATTGCTATATCAATTATCCACTTTCTTCTTTTCAACCTCAGTTAAATCTGGTGTGTTATGGGCCAAGACTTTATCAGTTTGTATTCGGAAATCCCACAATAATAATAATAATAATAATAATAATTATTATTATTATTATTATTATTATTATTATTATTACATGTCTCCAGTGCCTGATCTGTAACACCTCTAATGCTGTGGTGCCTGATCCATTGGGGGCAGGTGGGCAGCTTTACCACAAGTAGTGATGGCTTAAGAACTACACACATAGACTCTCACACTCACGGATTAGCTGACTCAGAACCAGGTTTTGACAGATAGTCTAGTCATCTGTCAAAAACTGCCATTACCCTTAGGGAGAATGACTGTGTTGTTTTGTTTTGTTTTGTTTTGTTTTTCCAGCTGGCAGGTGACAACAGGGAACCCCACCAACAGATTCCCCTAAGGGAGAAATTGCTCAGCAGTGACGACAGCACAGAGTATGCTGACATGCTTTTCTGCCATCTCGTAGATGGAAGGAAAGCACAGTAACAATGTCATGAGGAAGACCCCATCATGCTAAAAAGTAAAAGGGGTGTCTTTGGTTTTGTTTAGGGCAAGAGGCATAAACCAAGCCATTATGTTAACAAGCCATGGTATCTGGTTTAATGCAATAAGTAAACTAGGCCATTGTGATTTGTTCAACCAACCATGATTAAAACAAATTACAGTTAGTAAGAGAATCAGCTGGTGTAGTGGTTAAGGTGCTGGACTAGCAGCAGGGAGACCCAGGTTCTAATCCTCCCTTAGACGTGGAAGCCTGCTGGGTGACTTTGGGCCAGTCATTCCCTCTTAGACCTAATCAGGGTCAGGCTCTGCGACAAGCTGGCTGATAAACAAAACCCTCATTACCTTATGCTGTGATGACTTTGCTGTAACAATTAAGCAAGCACAGTGCAAAAACAAAGTGGACCCTGAACCTATGCAAGACAAATGCTAAGAAAAACAGCAAGAACATCAACAACAGAGTTACTATGTTATGTATGCTTGTATGTATGTATGTATGTATGTATGTATGTATGTATGCATGTATGTATATGCCGAGCAATTATCTCTAAAAATCTAAACCATGTATACACGCCTACTGGAATCACTGTGTCACATAAAAACAGCCCACGATGTACTGATGCCATCACTATTACCAGAGGGGGATACAGATATGGGACACATTTTTGTGTTTCGCTCACTGGCACTTTTTCAATGTATACTTCCAACATCATAAGAGGTACACCAGCAGCATGCAAAGTGGTCCTAAGAATGTCGATTTTCTTTTGTTACATATGTTAATTCAAATCTGGTACAATAAAGGGGGAAAAGCACAAGCCTTGAGCTATTTATCTTGTCTGCCACAAGGACAGCTTCTTGAATGGTAAGCAACAGTGTTGAATTAAGCATCTTTTTTTTTAATCACAGGATGTATCCAATCAATATTTTTTCTTTGAGCTTAGTTCTTTCCCATAGGTTCCCAATTATTCATTTCCCAGTCAACCATAGTAAGTGTTTCAAGGTCTCTTCTAATAATAATGAGTCAGAGGTTCACTGAATGTCTTTATTAGCTAACAACTTCCACATCCAGCCTCCTGCTCTAACTACTTGTTGAATAGCAACAAAATGAAAACCACTTTATTTATTTATTTATTTAATTTATATAACCGCCCATCTCCCCCAACAGGGAACTCTGGGCGGTGTACAATAAAACAGATTAAAAATATATAAAATATAAAACACCAGTTTATATGAAATTTATAGTTTATATGAAACAAAATGAAAACTTCTTCCTGGGCCAAAGGCCATACTTCCCAGCAGAGGGCGTGCTTCCCCAATCTCAGTCCTTCCTCTGTTACCAACTTTGTCCTCCTGACTCTACCACTTAGTTCCATCTATTGATACAGTAAATGTAATATTCTGTTCAAATGGTTAGAGTGGGTACACCTGAAGCTAATATCTACACTGGCAAATGGTTTGTGCCTTGACAATTATTATATCTATTTGGGAACCTGAATATTCATTTAACTACAAAAGAATTGGAGGTTCAGATGTGTGAATAAACACTCTCTTGGATATATAAAACTGAGGTCCTTCCCCCACTGCCAAGTTAAAGCACTATCCACCAGCTGCACATACCCACCCATCTCCCATTGATTCCTATTCTGCCTCTGTAGCAGCTGTTCTAATTTGCCAACAAATGATGAGGTCTTCATTTATGATATGCAAAGCAAGTTAAGGGGTTGGTGGCATCTTCCAGCTTTATAGCCCCCACTTCCCACCAAATGTCACTGGCTGGTAGGAAAACATCCTCCGATCACTCTCCTGAATATAGGGTGGGGATGGTAATGAGGAGTACCTGAGTTTTGAGAGATGTCTAGATCAGTAGTTTAGCAACGCAGCAGAATCACATGCAAATTTTTATACTGGCCTATTCAAAAAGAACCAGGCTAACTGCTGCTAACTCTTTCAAAGCCAGGTCTCTGAGCTGAAGGCACGACAAGGACAGGGAGAGACCACCGTTTGAAAGAGCTGGACTCTCCTGCATTCCAAGCCAAAATGGCTCTGTGCCCAGGAACCAGGAAGCACCCCCATACCAGCCAAATGGTTAATAGGTGCCCAGCCCCTAGTCACCTGACTGTAACACTGACAAAATGGTTACAGAAGCACATCTAATTGTACCCATTGTAAAACTGCCTGGGTTTGTTGCCCCTTCCTTTTATGAGGGAAAGCAATATTTAACAACAGCGATGGATGACTTAAAGCTCTGGCTAGGGACAAGATAAAGGCAACATCATGGGGATACAGCAGAAAAAAAGTTGCTGGGCCATTTTGTTCCATGGTTGGTACAAGTAGGGACTAAGCCTGTGCCTAGGGTACTAGGGGGAGTGCCCTGCCAAATTTTACTTGGCTCCCCCTCTATTCTTCTGGTTAAAGGAACAGCCTAGGATGGCTCAGACAAAGAAATTGCCTGGACTTACAGTAGTTTGACTGGTGGCTGCTGTCTGGAAACTCATGCTGGGTCTCCTGATTGCCAAATAGTAATGCTTGGTCTGCTTTAGGTGAATGAAAGCTGGCTGGGGGATTCTGGGAGTTGAAGTCCACACATCTTAAAATTGCTAAGGTTCAGAAACACTGCACTAGAGAAAGCATATGAATGTAAATCAGTGAGTTGCTTTCCTCTTGTTTTGCAAGGGGAATTGGGGTTTTCATTTTCTTTTTCAGGTGGATAGAGGAAACAAAGGCAAGAGTTAAGGGAGTAGAGGAAGTATTTGTACTGTAAATAAGTCAATTACAGTTCTTTCAGGGGAGAAAATGAGATTTTGTTTGCCCTGTTTTTCAGGTGGAGGGAAGCAAAAATCTGGGAGACAAGGCACTAGAGGAAGCATAATAATGTAAATAAATCAGTTGTATGGCTTGGTGGCAAGTAGCTCGGTGAAATCTTGATTTAATTTAATCTTGGACTTTTGGGTAAAGAAGAGGGATCAGGCAAGAGAGCAAAAATTCTACAGTTCCACATTTTAATGTTCTATTGTTATTGTTTACTATGCATGTAACCTAATTGCCCAATCTGTGATGATGATGATGATGATGATGATGATTAGATTTTTATCCCACCTTTTTAATATATAACCCAAGGTGGCAAACATACCTAATAATCCTGCCTCCTATTTTACCCACAACAGCAACCCTGTGAGGTGGGTTAGGCTGAGAGAGTGTGACTGGCCCAAAGTCACCCAGCCGGCTGTGTATTAAAAGGATGGCACTCTAGAATGGCTTCTTTCAGTTGGTGCCTTTGCTATAAGGAAGCTAAGATAAGAGTTTATGCTAAAAAAAGCTCACACAGCCACTAATCACAGATGCTTGTTTTTAAGTTGTGATATTCTATAGTGGCTAAGAGCTGTAACCTTTACTAAATGGTGATAGTAACAAAAAAAAGCCCACTCTCTTTTCAGCCACTGCAACCAACATTACGAAAACTGATATGTTGACCTTTCTTACAAGGCATAATGCTATATTATTCTTATTTCACCAATTCATCACTGCCATCACCATCTGATATCAAGGCAAACATCTTTCCTGATTTTCTTCACTAAAAACAACAACTTATTTAAGTGGCAATGTAGTGACTCCTTTACCAGAAGATAGGACTGAATCTAATCCTCCATTTACCAACAGTAAGCCTGCTGCTGTGGAAAGGTGATTGTATGCTTTTGAGTCCACCCGAGTGCAATATGTTTTAATTGCGTTAATTATTTATGGTTATTATTAATAGATGGTTAGCTGCTCAGAGTTGCATGCCGAGTGGGCAGCCATTCAGGAAAAAAAAGCTATTGAGGTTGTAGAAAAGAACTGATATTATGCATTGCTGAAATAATTCAGTTTTTGGTTGACAATCAGGAATCTTTCAGGGGTGACTCAGGCTGTGAACAAATTCAGCTAGATGCAAATGGCTTTCTGCCGTTATTTGAATTTCATACGAGAAAAGATGAAAGATTGCAAGCAATTGTGAAACAAAATCCTGTAAATGCCTTACCTTATGATTAATATAGACAGAGATTATGGAGCAGATGAACAAAAGCAGTTGTGTCGCTTTGTTGGCTGACAAAACAGTCAGGGCACT
The DNA here is from genome assembly GCA_023362775.1 of Charina bottae. Taxonomy (NCBI): domain Eukaryota; kingdom Metazoa; phylum Chordata; class Lepidosauria; order Squamata; family Charinaidae; genus Charina; species Charina bottae. The sequence continues at coordinate 6,787,421 of JALMGJ010000003.1, forward strand.
GAGGGTGTAACAACTGCTCTCTGTTACAGACTTGAAAACAACAGACAAATGCATTTCTGTTTTGGAGATTCATTCCCAAAGTGCATAAAATATAACAGCAGAATACTGACTGACTTGTAATTTAATTTTGACAAGTTGATTGCTCAATCCTACGAAGAAGTATCTATCATAAAAGGCACTGGTAGTGTCTAAGCTTTAATCATCCTAAAACTCAACAATATACTTCTTTGCTTCTGGATCTTTTCCCTTTAAATAATCTAAAATGGTGTCTTCTTTCCCTTCCTAATCTTCAAGTTTTATTTTTAAAAAATCGAAACCAAGCATTATGAACAACCCATAATGCAAAACACTGAAAAGAGAAGAATAATAAGCAAGGAAACTTGGCAACATAATTTTGAAAATAATGAAGTGGAGCTTTAGAAGACACTCTTCCAGGATGAGTTCCTGATGTAAAAGAAAACAAAAGATTATACTTCCACTAACATGTCTTTGTGATTCATATTTCTCCATTTTCTCTTTGTGTGGGTTATTTTTTGGATAGATTTAAATTCCATGCCTTTGACATTCAATTCTGCCAGTTAAGTTTTGCCATTAAGCAGATCAAATTATTCTTCATACTTTTCCAAGTAACTTGTTAATTAATGTTTGGTTTTGTGATTAACCAAAAAATGGAGGACAAGTAATACACTACTGAACTTATTATTATTATTATTATTATTATTATTATTATTATTATATTAAATTTATATACTACCCAATTCCTTTTTGACTAATTGGGATAAATAATTATTTTGTTATTTTGACTAGTTATTTAATAATACTTTGTAAAACATCTTCCCCAAAGCTCTGGACAACTGGGTCAGTAAGCCAGATCTGCAACATCATACCAGGTTCCTGTTCACCACTTTGAAGGAAGAGAAGGCAACATTTGTATGATTTAGGGAAAGTTAAGGATGACTGGTTCACTAGTTTAGAGGCTGATTCCCAGAGCTAGGCAGAAGTTGTTTTCATTGGCTACTGATTCTGGAAAGGACCCTTTGAGATTCAGATAGGCTGACCATACGTCCCGTTTTGAACGGGACAGTCCCGTTTTTTTAGCATTTTTCAACCGTCCCGTCATTTTGATAAAAATCTCAATTTTGTCCCATTTTTTAAACCCGGTGGGAATGGCACGGAAGGAGGATCTGAGCCGGAGCTGCCAATTGGAGGCAGCCCGGAAGAGGAAGCCCTCCCACCTATCAGCGCGCAGCAAAGGAGGGACCAGGGGGTGTGGTTTGCAGGCGGGAGCCAATCGCGCACACCGGGGGCGGGGTTTGCAGGCAGGAGCCGATTGCATGGACTGGGGGGTGGGGACCCCTGTCTTTTTCATGAATACGGAATATTACATAAGACCCCGTCCCGTTTTGCCATCCCAATGTCCTGTTTTTGTCTCAAGGAAATACGGTCAGCCTAGATTCAGATAAAGACAATGAGAGCATCCTCCCCCTCATATTTTAGACATATCATTTTGAAATTAAGTCATTAGATAAGTCTTTTGGTTGACCTGGTTGCCTTCTACTTTAGTCACGCTCTGGAAAGTTGTTAAAACATACAGTAGCTGTTTTGACAAGTCTTAATACTATATCTACACTTTGCCTCTATCTGTTTGGCAGTTTATCTTAATTTTATATTACAGTATATTTAATAAGGACCATGTTTTTAGTGATTTATGATTTTGGTTTGTGAACCTCCTAGCGATGAACAGTTTTGGCAGCCCACAAGTAATGTAAAAAAACAAAAAATATCTATTTTGAAGCTACACAAAGATTTTAGGATTTAATTAGAGATCATGTAGCCTCCTGATTTGGTATTAAATATTGCATAAATATCTGTATTTTTTGAAACCAAATCAGAGATAGATCTTTACATTTGTTTTGAAGAAGATCTAATGAGAAAGTATGGTGGACCAAAGTGACATCTTACTCAAGTTACAATCGTTTTTCCTTTATTACATTGAGAAAAGGGAGTCAATAGAAATCAAGAAAGCTGAAGTGCTTTTTGAACATTCTATCAGCCACAGTTAAAATTTTAAAAGGCAACATTTATTTGCAATATTCTGAGCAGTTTTATGATCAACAGTCTGTAATAAATGAGGGAAACAGTTCACATAATCTTGGTTTTTATTAAATGAACATTTTCTGGTGGCTGTAAATGATTTTTTTTTCTTCCATGTCTGTGAAGGAGATTAATGAAAGGGGTGGGGGAAGGAACAGTTCATGTTTACATGACATTTAGATATTCATGGGGAAAACTTTTATTATCTTTTACATCCTCTTTTATTTTAAATGTATTTAATGGATGAGAACTACTACTCAAAGAGATAAGCACTACTATATTTTCAGGATTGGCTCATTCATATTATATGAATGGTCCAAGTATATACTGATAGAAAGGGAAAAAGGGATGGCTGTAAACATCTGGTTGGATGGTTTTTTTGTGCCTTCAAGTCAGTTTCGACTCCTGGAGACTGCCTGGACCAGACCTTGCAGTTTTATTGGCAAGATTCCAGAAGTGGTTTGCCATTGCCTCCTTCCTAGGGCTGAGAGAAAGTGACTGGACCAAGGTCACCCAGCTGGCTTTGTGCCTAAGGCAGGACCAGAACTCACAGTCTCCAGTTTCTAGCCTAGTGCCTTAACCACTACACCAAACTGACTCTCTGGATGCTATTATTTAACATTATTGACAAAGGACCAGGGCCATTCATTGGTCCCACCCACTGAGAGTTCACACTCAGGAAATCTGTGAGATATTGCTGGCCTTATGGGGTTCCAGGCGCAGAGTAATCCAAACAACGTGTAGGGCTCACAATATTTTATTGTAGCATAAGGCAATAATGGATATATAGTACATTATTGCAAAAGGAAAAACAACAACAAAGCATACGCAGAGTTTCATCAGCAGATGTGAAGGAAAATCATGGCCCATACAAAGGCCAGGCATAGTTACAGTTCAGGAACAGAGTACATGGCAACATGACAGATAGAAGTAAAAAAAAAAGAAGGAATACAGACCCATAGTTCATAGCTGAGATATACACTTGTTTCAGCATTCTGATTGGCTATATGTGGGTCAGGACATTTCCAAACTGACAATGCATTAAAGGTTGTACTTACTATAAATCGCCATGAGATAGCAGTGTTGCACATTGTCTTCCCTCCGGGAAAGCGGTTCCCATAAGATAAAGTATTTTTGGACTGATATCACTATGTTTTGGCTATCAAAGGTCACACACCTGGTGTTTACTGGTGCAATGTTTTGGGAACATTGTATGGAAAAATACTGTCTTTACAAAGCTAGTGAAGGAATCCATTCGCATGAATTCTACATAGAATAACTCTAACAAAATCATTGTCTGATTGGGTTCACACAATATACTAAAGTCTAAATCTGAGTTAATAAAACAGTTCCTGGGTTCACATAAACAAACAAGCTGTATTATGCCTTAATGTGGGGTCTCGATTCACCTAGAATGCTAAGAGAGTGGCTGGATTTAGTCACAAACTATCTGACCTCATTTTAGTCTAATCTAGCATGTTGTGTGAACTGACTGTTGCTCTTTCATTTCTAATAAGCCATCATGATCAGACTGTTTAAGATGATCATTTTTTGTTGTTTATTTGTTCAGTCGCTTCCAACTCTTCGTGACTTCTTGGAATAGCGCACGCCAGAGCTTCCTGTCGGCCGTCGCCATCCCCAGCTCCCCCATGGTTGAGTCTGTCACCTCCAGAATATCATCCATCCATCTTGCCCTTGGTCGGCCCCTCTTCCTTTTGCCTTCCACTTTCCCTAGCATCAGCTTCTTCTCCAGGGTATGCTGTCTTCTCATTATGTGGCCAAAGTACTTCAGTTTTGCCTTTAATATCATTCCTTCAAGTGAGCAGTCTGGCTTTATTTCCTGGAGTATGGACTGGTTTGATCTTCTTGCAGTCCAAGGCACTCTCAGAATTTTCCTCCAACACCACAGTTCAAAAGCATCTATCTTCCTTCGCTCAGCCTTCCTTATGGTCCAGCTCTCACAGCCATAGGTTACTACAGGGAATACCATTGCTTTAACTATGCGGACCTTTGTTGTCAGTGTGATGTCTCTGCTCTTAACTATTTTATCAAGATTTGCCATTGCTCTCCTCCCAAGAAGTAGACGTCTTCTGATTTCCTGGCTGCAGTCAGCATCTGCAGTAATCTTTGCGCCTAGAAATACAAAGTTTGTCATTGCCTCCACTTTTCTCCCTCTATTTGCCAGTTATCAATCAAGCTGGTTGCCATAATCTTGGGTTTTTTTGAGGTTTAACTGCAACCCAGCTTTTGCACTTTCTTCTTTCACCTTCATCATATGGCTCCTCAGCTCCTCCTCACTTTCAGCCATCAAAGTGGTATCATCTGCATATCTGAGATTGTTAATGTTTCTTCCAGCGATTTTATCTCCAGCCTTGGATTCATCAATCCCAGCACTTCGCATGATGTGTTCTGCATATAGGTTGAGTAGGGTGAGAGTATACAACCCTGCCGTACTCCTTTCCCAATCTTAAACCAGTCTGTTGTTCCGTGCTGTTCTTACCGTTGCTACTTGGTCGTTATACAGATTCCTCAGGGAGGCAGACAAGATAACTTGGTATCCCCATACCACCAAGAACTTGCCACAATTTGTTATGATCCACACAGTCAAAGGCTTTAGAATAGTCAATAAAACAGAAATAGATGTTTTTCTGAAATTCCCTGGCTTTCTCCATTATCCAGCGGATATTGGCAATTTGGTCTCTAGTTCCTCTGCCTTTTCTAAACCCAGCTTGTACATCTCGCAATTCTCGCTCCATGAATTGCTGCAGTCTACCTTGCAGGATCTTGAGCATTACCTTACTGGCATGTGAAATAAGTGCCACTGTTCGATAGTTTGAACATTCTTTAGTGTTTCCCTTTTTTGGTATGGGGATATAAGTTGATTTTTTCCAATCTGATGGCCATTCTTGTGTTTTCCAATTTTACTGGCATATGGCATGCATCACCTTGATAGCATCATCTTGCAAGATTTTAAACAGTTCAGCTGGGATACCGTCGTCTCCTGCTGCTTTGTTATTAGCAATGCTTCTTAAGGCCCATTCAACCTCACTCTTCAGGATGTCTGGCTCTAACTCACTGACCACACCGTCAAAGCTATCCCCGATATTATTATCCTTCCTGTACAGATCTTCCATATATTCTTCCCACCTTTTCTTAATCTCTTCTGCTTCTGTTAGGTCCTTGCCATCTTTGTTTTTGATCATACCCATTTTTGCCTGGAATTTACCTCTGATATTTCTAATTTTCTGGAAGAGGTCTCTTGTCCTTCCTATTCTATTATCTTCTTCCACTTCCGCGCATTGCTTGTTTAAAAATAATTCCTTATGTCTTCAGGCTAAGCTCTGGAATTTTGCATTTAATTGGGCATATCTCCCCCTATCACTGTTGCCTTTTGCTTTCCTTCTTTCTTGGGCTACTTCCAGTGTCTCAGCAGACAGCCATCTTGCCTTCTTGGTTTTCTTTTTCTTTGGGACGTTTTTTGTTGCCGCCTCCTGAACAATGTTGCGAACTTCTGTCCATAGTTCTTCCGGGACCCTATCTACTAAATCTAGTCCCTTAAATCTATTCTTCACCTCCACTGCATATTCCTTAGGAATATTAGTGAGCTCATATCTAACTGATCTGTGGGTCTTCCCTATTCTCTTTAGTCTGATTCTAAATTGTGCAATAAGAAGTTCGTGATCTGAACTAGTCAGCTCCAGGTCTTGTTTTTACTGACTGTATAGATGTCTGCATATGTTCAACATGTTCACTGAAAATACAATTTCTTTGTATTGCAAACAAGTGGGCTCATTCACTTCACTTCTTACACACAGAGTTGCCCACTAGAAACTGGGTGATTCATTTGTTCCTCATTAGTTGTGTAAGTTGCATCGGTGAGGCTCTTTATTTAGTTTAGCTGCACTTGGACAGGATAGTCTGTCTTACAGAGCAATAAAAAAGACAGCCATTAGGCTTATACTAGCAACGGGTGGAGAAGAAAAGGAAAGCAAGATTATGTCTGCATCAGTTCTTCATGTTCTAAGGAATCTTGAATCTCCCTTTGTCACAGCTGTTGGCAGTTTTACAATTATTGGCAGAAAGGGCTTCTGGGGTAGGTGGGGGGAAACCTACTCCCTTTTTTTCTTCTTCCTTTATTCTTTTGTAAGGTTATTGTTTTACCAAGGACATGAGTTAATGCCATTTTTAATGTTGCAATGTTTATTTCTCCATTGAATGTTGAGCATCAGTGTCTAGTGTGGTGGGCTCCCTTTCTGATACAAGCAGCTAGCAAGAAATCTTCATCTTGATTCAACTCTATGCAACTGTATTGGGATGAGAAAGCTTGCATTGCTTTGAGCATCAATCACATACTCAACTCTCAGCTTTTTTTAATGTGGTGAGCCACAATATTTAATGTTACTCTCTCTTGGGATAAATTCTGCACTGGTTGTGCCAACAGAAGTGGAAGCTAAGTGCACTTTTCTGAATAGGGCTTCAAGGCTGACCAGCAAAGCAGCAAAGCATCCCGTCCCACAAGGTTAGGTCAAGGATCATGCTTCCATGTCATGCCAAGCCTGGCACCCCAAAAACATGGAAAATTAAGTGCTTAGTTTAAATGAGTTGAAGTTAAAATAAGGATCCTTCTATACTGGTGTTGTTAAGCTTCTCTCTGAGCTTTTTGTGACGATGTGGAGGCTGCTATGCTGTCATTCCTTATTCCTGCAACCTCTGCCTTAAAAGAGGCACAGGGAGCATGTTTGAAAGGTTTATTGTGGGTGAAACCCTTAAAGCTGAAACTTGATAGGGTTAAGGTTTTCTGAAGGATCTATATCTATGCTATTTGCATCTCATTCTGCCTAAAATGAAGCAGCTCTAGTCATTTTGATACTTCCCAATTATGGACTTATTTTTCCCAGATCAGACGCTCAAACAATCCAGGCAAGATGAAGTGGCTATTAATTCCAGAAATCAGCTGATTCTGGGACGGTTCCAACATTAGGTCTTAATGTGGAGGTTATTTGCCCCCAAGAGGAGCTGGTCAATAATCTCAAGGTTGTTCTGGACTCTCAGCTCCTGTTGGAATAGCAAGTGGAAGCTATGACCAGGGCAGCCTTTGCCCAGCTTCACTTGGTGCACCAGTTGAGGCAGTTCCTGGAATGGGAGGAACTGGCAATACAAAACTCACACCTTTATCACTTCCCAAATGGAATACTGTAATGGCTGGAAACTTCAGTTGCTACAGAATGCACCTGTGTATTAACAAGAACCACCAGATGCTCTCACATTACCACCAGCGCTTCAGAGCTGCACTGGTTATGACAGAGCTTTCCAAACTGTGTGTCGGGACACGTTAGTGTGTCGGCTGCAGTGTCTGGCTGTGTCGCGGCTGCTGCTGCCTCCTGGCTTCCATGCAGGTCCTAGTGCCTGCCTTGTGCCTTGCTGCCTCCAAACCTGCTGTGATTCCGTGCAGGTCCTAGCGCCTGCCTTGTGCCCTGCTGTAAGAGTGTGTAGCGAAATGATGCCCTGCTGTAAGAGTGTGTCGTGAAATGATGCATGTCTAAAAAGTGTGCCACCAACATAAAAAGTTTGGAAAGCTCTGGGTTATGAGTTTGTTTCCAGGTGCAATTCAACATGCGAGTAATAACTTGTGAAGTCCTACATGGCTTGAGGTACGGTTAACTGTAGAACGGCTTGCTCCAAGTAGAATCTGCCTCCTAAGGCATGCCAGCAGAGAAATCATGCTAAGAGTCCCCTCCCTCATGAGATTCAGCAAGAGGAATCTCAGAAGCAAGCATTCTCTGCTGGAGCTCCCGCGGAATTGGTTCCTCCCAGAAATAAGATCAGCATCCTTGTTAATTTTTAGAAACCTTATAAAAACTTGGAAATTTGAGCAGTGCTGTTGATTTTGTTATTACTCATTAGCAAGTTGATTTATTAATATATTTATTTGCATGTATATTGCTTCTATAGGCCAGTTAGATTTTTTATTGTTGCAGCATAAAAGTACGAGAAAATAAAAAAATAAAATTTCCTTGTGCAACAGACCTTGTGGACAAGCTGAAACGAGCCTCACCTTTGCTTGGTCTCCCTTCTTTCTTGTTTGTTCCTAATCTCCTTACAAGTGCTAAAGAAGAGAGAAGAGAGAGGCCTGTCCAGAGTTCACCGCGATTTATTAAGGAACCCTACTCCTAAGTTGCATAGGGTATTGTGTGCTAAATGAAAAAATAGTGGTGACTTTGAAAGTACTCTTCCTTCATTTCTCCTGTTCTGCACTTGTGATTCTAAACAAACCAATTCCCCAGGATTTCTGACCTCAGGGAATGTTTTAGAAAAAAACATGAGGCAAAACCAGTTTAAACCTGCTGTGCTATCCCTTCACATTTATGAACCTGTGTCAGCCATTATTTTTTCATATTAACTTAGTTTAGTGTAAAACCAGTTGGGATAGATGCTTTTGTACTCCTCTGTTCTGGAGCATGGTCTCTCATAGACCTGAAACTTTGGGTGATGGGTGGGATAGTGGTATTCTACCAGGCTCTTATCCAGTATTCATGTTGGTATATCTCCTCATTGCTATGTCAGGAATGAGGAGATTGAGGCCCTTAGGATGTTCCCTCTATGAGTTCCTGTCATAGTCTTTCATTCATGTTGTATGTCTCCCTATCAGGAAAAGCAGATGAAGAACCACACTGAGCCTCAATTCCAACTCTAGTGGTGGTCCAGTGGTTAACTAGGAATGGGGAGAAACATGATCAAGGCCAGCCATCAAGCATGAAAATACATGTATGATTCAGCCCAATTTACCACACAGGGATGTTCTAGAGCAGAGGTGATATATAAATCATCATCACTATCCTCACTACCACCATACCCCACATACATTATCTCAAACCTTTACAACAATATTGTATAGTTTACCAGAAAATGTGTATTGATACATAACTTCATTGTATCTTCATTGTATCATTGCACTGCCCCGTTCAGATTCAGTGCGAAACTTGGGGGTCCTCCTGGACTCACGACTCCTGCTCGAGGAGCAGGTGGCAGTCGTGGCCAGGAGGGCCTTTGCACAGCTTCGGGTTGTGCGCCAGTTGCGCCCCTTCCTGGATCAGGAGGCCCTCTGAACAGTCACTCATGCCCTTGTCATCTCCCATATAGATTATTGCAACGCGCTCTACATGGGGCTACCCTTGAAGAGTATCCGGAAGCTTCAGCTGGTCCAGAATGCGGCTGCACGGGTAGTTCTGGGTGCTATAAGATCAGCACATGTAACACCGCTACTCAGTGAGCTGCATTGGGTACCAGTTTGCTTCCGGATTCAATTCAAGGTGTTGGTTATCACCTTTAAAGCCCTACATGGCATGGGACCAGGGTATCTGAGGGACCGTCTCGTCCCAATATCTACCCGCCCCACCCGATCATGCAGGGAGGGCATGCTTCGGATCCCATCACTAAAAGAATTCCATCTAGCGGGGTCCAGGAGGCGTGCCTTCTCTGAGATAGCACCCACCCTGTGGAATATCTTGCCCTGAGGCGAGGTGGGCACCCTCGCTCCTGGCCTTCAGGAAGTCGTTAAAGACCTGGTTCTGCCGCCTTGCCTGGAACGAAGGACATAATAGTTCCTCCTGGGGGTGGTTAGCGTAATATCCTCCTTTTAACAACATACCATCTTTTGGATTTTTATTTTTTATTTTTATGGTAGTTTTTAAATGTATAGTTTTTTAATTTTTATATGGTGATTGTAAACCGCCCAGAGTCTAGAATGGTAGATATGGGCGGGGATAAATTCAAATAATAAATAATAATAAATAAATTGTAGACTGATATATTCCTAGATCACAACTTGATCTCTTAGCTACTACATCACTGTATTGAAAACCTGCTGCAAAAAAGTTCCTGAAGGCTGAACAAACTTAGGCTCTTAAGTCCACCTTATTTGCTTCCAAAACAAAGTGTCTAAACCTAAGAGGCATGAAAAAGAATTAGGGGACAGTAATTTAAATGGGACTGTGAATAATCCATGTGTCAGATAAGCGAAAACAATGAATTTTACCATATTTGATTAACAATGCCAAACACAGCTTTTGAAAAACATTAGTATCACACTTTGAAAACTGTGTAGTGGATTTACAGGAATCAGTCTCTTTTCTGTGCAGCCATCTGGAAAAATCAGAATTCATGTAATTGGATGGGGGACAGAAGTATTTAGAATGCATGACTTTCTGAGTGTTTTATCCATGGCTGTTGAAAAAGTGCACCCAGACATAAAATAGTTGTGTTCAAACAGCATGCTAGACTAGGCTAAAGTGGGATCGGATGGTTTCTGATTCAATGTTTTACGATAACCCAGCTATTGTGTTGCATGAACCAGAATTGGAAAGCCTTTATATAAGCCATAAAATTGTTTATTTATCAGGACTTAGCAGATAAAATCAGTGCAGGAATTTTGTTCTGTTTACCCAGCCTTAGGGGTTTCTTTGTGCTTCTAATTAAACATTTGTGTAGTTCCAAAATTCAAGAAATAAAAAAGGGGTGTTAAAATGTAAAAGGTGACTAATGTGCACACTAGATCCTAAAGAAGCATAGCTGGGCTCCTCTTTTCTTTTAGCTGCCCTGTTTGCCCATTCAAAAACACCCAATTACTTCCTCTTAAATGGATATGAACCTGCCCATTAAGTTTTCAGGACTTGTTATAACAAATATTTAGGGAGAAACACCCCCAAACAAAAAGCCCAGAGCAATGAAGTCCCCTAAGAATAATATGCAAATTATATTTACAAAAAAAGGGGGGGGGAAGATGAACATTCCGGTTTCTCTTCAGATCGTATAAATTTTTCACCCACCCCCCAATGAATGAAAATGTGTAATTTAAATATAAAAAATATTTATTTTTAAAATAAAGAAATAAACTCTATTCAAATTCTGGCAAGGCATTCTAAAACAATTAATTTGCTTAAATCCTATGGGCCTTTCCCTGTGGTTGATTTGAAGTGTATTTGCCAATCTTTGAGTCAGCAGAAAATTTTATCAGCCTCTATTTCAAAGTACATTATAGTTTACCACATTGATGAACCCAGCCCAATTGTCAGAAATCCAGACAATAGAAAGAACTGAAGACAGACAGCTAATTTCTAAGTGCTGCTTTTGAAAGGAAGGTGATACAGGCCTATTTAACAAAAAACATAACTGAGCCCTCCTATTTCTTAAAATTAACATTATTCCTGTCATGGTATAATAAACTGTTTAGCCAGGGTTTTGCTAACCTGGTGCATTTTTTATTAAGATAGGCAACTGACCAAGATTCCTTTAGATTAAAAGAAATGGAAGACAGTAACACAGAGAAGTGAGTGTTGTGTCTAATTTGGCCCTCAGTCATGGGGATTCTGTCTTCTGTTCTTATCTCACCATTCATATTTCAGGATTAAATTGCTGGATAGGAGTGAAAGGCAATGTAGAGAACTTACAATAGTCCTTGTTCATGCCCCTCCCCCAGTTTCTCAGGAGGAGTTAACAACTGGAGACCTTCAGGGTACCTCTGGCTCCCCAATTACCAATTCAACTGTTAGTAACATTAATCATACAAAACTGAAGTATTATAAAAGATTATTAAACATGGGGGGAAAGAATGAAAGGAAGAAATGGATAAACCAACATGCCTTCAGTCCTGGACATCTACAGATGGCAAAGTTCAAAGAAAAATCAAGCTCTTCCACCCTTTTAAGTACACTTAGACTACTCAAGCCCTTAGATACTGAGCTCACAGGATTGCCACACATCACCCATATCTGTAACAGTTTAACTACCAACTTACAGTAAATCCTTAGGAATATGTTTACATCAGATGCAATGATGAATAGAAAGAACTCTTCTGGCAAAATTATATATATTTTTATTCATAAAAAAAAAGTAACATACAAAATACATATACAGTAGGTTGTCATCATCATTTTGACTTTCCTCAAGATGACAATAGTCTTTCCCAACATTTATTTATTTAATTTTCATCCCATTATTATTATTATTATTATTATTAATAATAATAATAATAATAAATAACTCAAGGCGGTGAACATACCTAATACTCCTTCCTCCTCCTATTTTCCCCACAACAACAACCCTGTGAGGTGAGTGGGGCTGAGAGTGAGTGACTGGCCCAAGGTCACCTAGCCGGCTTTCATGCCCCAGGTGGGACTAGAACTCTCAGTCTCCTGGTTTCTAGCCCAGCACCTTAACCACTAGACCAAACTGGCTCTCAAACATTCAAACATTCCTATTCCACTCCAATCTATCTTTCTTATATATCAAAAGGAATCCCCCAGATACTGAGCAGAACAATAAAAACAGTTCCACCACTCCATTATTGCTACATTTTATTTTAGCATCATGCATACAATTCTTATCAGGCAGAGCCCCTTAAGGTTATATGGTCAAATCTTCAAAGCCCGAATAATAGAATTAGCTCCTGTGTCTCCTGGTTACAGACCTGGCTTAAAAGCTTCAGGGGAGAACATTGCCCTGGGCAAAAGTATACTAAGGTGTTTGCACGATATCTAGCATTACTGCAGCTTCAACAGCAGAAAAGCTGGAATAAAAATAGGCAAGGGTTGACCAATTACCAACTTTGGGTTCTGATAGATAGAAGTTACAGAAGTGATAGAAAATCAATGAGTGGGTTTGGCTAGAAAGTTTTCTTCTGTAATCCAGAAAGGCCTGTCACATGCTGAATGATTTGAGTTTAGTGACAATGGTCGCTTCTCTCTTCAGCAGGATGTAGCACAAGGGTACATTTCCCCAAGAAAAGGAGGCTTAATTAATTGAGATGACAACCTTTCCTGTAGATTTACGTTGGGTCACATGTGCAAAGGCTTCATTTACCTGTATAGCAATTCAAAGAAAGAGTCACTAAATGTGTTACAAAGATGGAGGTGCAAATCTATTCAGTGGCACTCACTTACTCACTGTGCAATAAATGCATAAACAGGCTCACAGAATGCTGGACTGTGAAATGATAATCCCATAATTAGCTTTTATGGCACCAAGTATATTCCCTGAAAGTTGCGAGCATAGATTATTTTGCTTTTATCCCCAATGACATAAAACTAGGTAAAAGTAGAAACGTGGTCCAGTAGATTGGGGGAATTCTTCAGAAAGCCACAGTTATGCAAGGTCAGAAATAATCCCCCAGTTCCCCCTGAAACTGAATGTAAGAATCTAGATAAAATCCAATTAAAGATACTATTTAAGGAAAATGGTTTCCATAATTAAAGACAATGACCAACATTAAAGCTTTTCCCAAGTTAATTGTGGGAGTTAAATTGCATTTATTTAATGAGATATGAAAAGCAACTGGACTCTTAATTAGAAAGAATTAGTGATAGTTTCGATGGACTGAAAGATTCCATCAATTCCTAATGTTATTTTCAGCTACTGCTAGCCTGGCAAAGCTTTGGAGACATTCCTCTTAAAGAGAAACCTCATTTTAATATTATTTCAAGTTTTACCTGTCTTCTTCAAGAGTATGGCATGATGTACATCCTACACACCAACTTCATCTTAATATTCATATGAAGTAGATATGATTGAGAATTAAGAGGTTGACCCTCTGTTTCACAGATGAGCAAGGATTTGTACTCATGTTTTCCCTGGCTGAATGCTAAAATGGAAATGCAACATTGGAAATGCTTGCATTTCATTTCTTCACCACTGGCTAATACCAGCTCATCTGCTCTACATCACCTATGGGGAAAACATATATACTCCATGCCTAGGCTGACCATACATCCCGTTTTGAACGGGACAGTCCCGTTATTTTAACATTTTCCAACCGTCCCGTCGTTCTGGACAAAATCTCCATTTTGTCCCGTTTTCAAAGTTAAGAGTGTGTGCCTGCACGCCTGCCTGTGCACACCTGCCTGCCTGTGTGCGCGCCTCCCTGCGCACCTGCCTGCGCACCTGCGCGCGTTAGGGTCCCGTTTTTGTCTCAAGGAAATATGGTCAGCCTATCCATGCCAAAGCTTTACATTCAACAAACAGTGTGGTGATGGCTGCCTATGTCACCCACTGAATAGACAAAATTACTGGACTTCAGTAGGCTGCAACATTAAAATTCATGGATGAGTTTTTATTCAGAAAGCCAACTTACACTCCAGGTCTGTACACAGAAAGCAACAATGATAAATCTAAGCAATACTTTCCTCCAAAGATAAAGGAGACAGAATTGACAATATTAACCTTGAAAATAGCAGCAAGACACACACACACACTCCCCGAACTTCATTAGAGCCTTTCTTCCATTGTTATAACTAAAGATTGTCCATTGGACAATCCAAGAACTTCTGCAGAATCTTCAAAAATGTTAAAGCCAAGCTTTTTCTCCTTACCTCCTCTAGTTTGAACACTCTTCCTATGTGAGGCTGGATTTGACCATCTTGGTAATATGAAAGAGCTGAAGAAATGCTTGCGGAGAAGACTGGGAACTCTTCATCCCGGTACCGGCCCCAGAATAGTCCCAGAGCAGAGATGTTTTTCAGAAGCAGTATGTTGGCTGGAATGGAAGGTATAGTTCCTCCAGAAAAACCAACCACCACAATTCTGCCTTCAAAAGCCAGACTGCAAAGATGGAGGCAGAGAAATTGAGAGACTAGTACTTGGACCAAACGGTTAATATAGCATCTCCATAACACTTTGACTAGTTCAAAATTTGTTCCTGAATGGATTGAAATCGTCATCAATGAAAGCAAAAGGGTTATTTCTAAAGAGAAAGAGCAGATGAGGAGCAGTTTTCAGGAAATTACAGATAGAGTGGGGAAGGCTGGGCTAGATGGCTTCTGAAATAGAGGCTTTAAAGCCTTCCAGATGTTGCTAAACTACAACTCCCAGAGTCCCCAGCTACTGGCCATGCTCATTGGGACTGCTAGGAGTTGGAATTCAGCTACAGGTCACAGGTTGTCCATCCACTGTTACTAATATTTTGGATACAATAAGTAAGAAATTTTTAAGAATAGAACAGTTGTGACCAAGAAATTGGAGATATTTAACATTTATAGGACATTTTCAGATTTTATCCTGCACAATAAAGAAAATGACTCCCACCTCATAAAAATAAGATACATTTACAGAAGATAAAATGATTAAACATGCAGAGGGCTTTTCTATTATTAGGTGAAGCTATAATCAATTCTTCCTCCTCTAATTTTTTCTGAGGTACTTTTTAAAAGATATTTTTCTATCAGTTCTCACATGCACCGAGCCCCACTGGAGGCTCAGATTTTGGGGATTCAGGATTATTTCCATGCAGATAATGATTATTCACTTTGCATGACTACCAGGAAATGTCCCTAGCTCAAGCTGACCAGAAAGGGGGAGAATCTTTCAAACTTACTGAGAGCTCACATCCAGCAGAATGTCAACCCCCACTAAGGTCAATCAAGGAATTACGGACCTGTACGTTCAGCTCATAGCATACAGTGGGGAAGGAAATTAAGAGTTTAGGGTTGCATGCAACCCCAAAGCCTTTTTCTATGAGCATGGAAGTCCCAATTGTTATCACTGCCAAAAACTGGTTCCAAGGTTTCTCACTACTTTGAAATGGCAAACACACAATCCAATAAACTCAGTATAGACTTATATCAAATAACTGTACCTTATATCTGTATCAAACAGCCTTGATGTAGTTGTTAAAGAGCTGTGAAATCCCCACCAAATCCAGAAAAAACCACAAAACCCTGGCCTCACCCATGTACATCTTCACCCCACTCACTACAGCCCTTGCCCTAAGAAACCAAAAAAAAAAGCCAAATTCTGCCTTCCGGAAGACATGGATCACGGGTTTAGCTCACCTATGCAATGCCTGCTTGAAGATGTCCCCACCAACTGTGTCAATAACCACATCAACTCCTTTGTTTGCTGTCAGTTTCTTCACCTCTTCTCTCAGACTAGCCCCACTGTAATTCACACGCTCAACAGCTCCTTTCCGGATAGCCAGGCTGCATTTACTGTCACTTCCTGCTGCTGCTATCACCTGCAATCCCAAAGACAACTGTACAATCTTCCAATTGAAATGGTTGAATGATAGCAGATGAGCCCTTTCCATTCACAGTTAAAGCCAACAGAGCTTTCCGCAGCCTTGAACTCATAATTTCTAGGTACCATTGGCCACAAAATTATGGGAGTTAGTCCAACACACCTACCACACAGTAGGTTAGAGAAGGCTGCTCTAGCATTAATTTGGATGGAATCTAAGATGGTGGGTCTGGTTGCATTTTTTGGTTTATTCCTTGTTTTTCTTCATAAGTATAATTAATCCTATTTCCTCCTAGGGAAGCTCAGTGGGAAGAGAACTGCCCATTATTCCTCCTTCACTCTGCAGTTTTAGAGCGGCCTTCAGAACAGAGCAATGACTCCCGAGTTGATTATGGGAGGAATAATTGAAAACTGCCTCTTCTTTTCATCTGGCAGGGCCCTCTGTTGTGAATGGCCCCTCTTGGAACCGATAAGGAGCTCTTCTGGAATGGCAACTCTGAACCACTGCAGTCTGATAGAGAAAGTTACTTTTATGAGTAGAATCTTGCTTGCTTGCTTATCCATTACCTGACTTTACTGCAGAAGTCATTTTTGGCAACCAGAAGTGGTAAAGGAGTTTTTCAAGGTTTTTCAGGATTCTTGTCTGATCTGGAAGATTGCCTAGAGGTCACCCCAACTGATACTGGTGGAAGAGGACATACCTTTGCCTTAAGAACATTAGCTGCCACATCCACAACTGCAAGTCCTGTGGCGCCAGCAGCTGCAGTCACCAAAACAGTTTCTCTACAATAAACAGAAGCATAGTTTGAGACTGGGGAGAAGTATTAAATGCTGGTGATCTAAAACAGAGCTTTTCAAACTGTGTGTCGGGACAGGTTAGTATGTCGGCTGCAGTGTCTGGGTGTGTCACGGCTGCTGCTGCCTCCGAGCCCTGCCAGGATTCCGCGCAGGTCCTAGTGCCTGCCTTGTGCCTTGCTGCCTCCAAACCTGCTGTGATTCCACGCAGGTCCTAGTGCCTGCTTTGTGCCCTGCTGTAAGAGTCTGTCGCGAAATGATGCCTGTCTAAAAAGTGTATCACCAACATGAAAAGTTTGGAAAGCTCTGATCTAAAACATTAAAAGTTTATCTGACTCACTTCTTCTCTCCATCCCACCCCAGTGTCCATCTACATTACTAGGCTCACTATGAGGAAAGCTAGACCCATTAGACCAGGCTGAGATCACACATACAGAGCGGCTTTGCTACGCTCCCTTCCGGTCCTTCCAGAGCTGGCAAGAAATCATGCTGCCCTAAATCTGGCTGCCACCACAGCACATCCTTAGTGCACACCTGGAATGGATCCATGCTGTACTGTTCTTCATACAGCTTTAACAGGCACACATGTTAAGGGACATAATTGGTAGTTTCCTTAGTTGGAATTCCAGCCCTACCCAACATCCTTCATTGTGTGAAAAGCCATCTCCAACTGACATGCACGTTGCTCCTGCTTACTTGCTGCATTGCTTGCTTTTCTCTTTCCTGTTGTAGCATTTTTATTCTTTATAAATATGGGTTAACCAACTGACCATTTAACCACTAGGTGGCAGAAAAGAGTGAAAGTTTTTTATTTCCAGGATACCATCTAAGCCAGTGCTTTCCAAACTGCCGCTGTTGGCGACACACCAACAGCGGCGGCACGGGGGGGGGGGGGGCGCACAGTGGTGCACGCGGTGGCGTGGGCGTGCAAGGCGGTGGTGCGCGCGGCAGCGTGTACGGTGGCGGCAGCAGCGTCGCTAAAACGCAGAAGCGCTGATGGTGGGCCGCTGCTGTCGTCGCTGCCGCCACCATGCACACCACTGCCGCTGCGCACGCCGCTGCGCACGCTCCCACCGCCGCGCCCGCTTTGTTTCGCGACACACAAAACTGTGTGTTGCGACACACTAAAGTGTCGCGACACAGAGTTTGGAAAGCTCTGATCTAAGCCGTCATCCGGATTGTGCAGCCAAGATGCAACCACTGGATAAGTGTTGTTGAAGAGCAGGAGTTTGGGAAAGGGATTTTTCTATGGAGATCGGCATTACACCTGTTAACTACCATAAGAACACAAGGAGAGGAAGTGAGGAGTCAGGGATACCCTGGGAGCTACAACTGGGAAGGAAGCCAAGTTATTTGGCTGTTTGAATTACTTGCATTAAAACAGAGATAGTCATTTTCAGGGCTTTGCACCCTCTTGGCCAATCAACCAATTAAAAAAAGAATAGCTCTAGAAGTTCCCTTGTAGCCAAACCATCACTGCTGAGCCCAGGGACCAGATGCAAGGCGGCCAGACCAATTGGGGATGAGCAGATCACCACCCCAGACCACAAAACATCAAGCCTCCTCCTCCATGCACCATGGATTGTCCAAATAGGAGATCTTGAGCCAGGATAAGAGGGAAAACAATCTTCCAGAATAGAGCAGCTAAAGCTATGTTTGGGCTGCTTCAAGTCCAGGGTCAGGAGAAGATAGAGTTGCTGCTATGAGGACATATCGTCTGGAAACGTTTGTGGGGCTTCATGCTGAGGCAAGGAAGCTCTGTGGATGTCGCTTCAAATTTCTATAGGCTCCTCTGGAAAAAAGCAGTGAAAACCTGAGAGGAAGTCAGAACGATCTCTAACTTATCTAGAGGACATAAGGTTGGGCAAGACTGACCTAGTAGTACTTACTGCCTGCCCTAATTCTGTATTCCCTTGCTCCATGGCTAACTCACTGGCTGAAGGGACAGACACAGAATGTAGGGTTATAAGGGCACAAAGTAAATGCTTCTAACTTCTTCAGACAGAGGTGGTATAACTTAGGGAGGCAGCTAACATTTTGGGCAACAGCTTTGTAAGGAATATTGAACTGTTCCTCCAGCCTCCTAATTCTTAGCAGTTCACTTTGTTAGGAAAAAAACGCCTTACTTCAAATCTGTTGCACATCAAAATATCAGCATATTAAAAATAAAACAAAAACTCATCTACAATATTTACGTAATTGTACATTAGAACAAGTCAAGCTATAAACTGGAATAGTGAAACAACTCTGAATGTTATGTAAACAGACACAGATCTTGGTATTTTCCTGGCAGGGGAAGCCTCAAGACAGCCACCAATTACTACAGGACACAGAATTGTAACACAACCCAGAATTGTGTTGGCCAAATGTAAGACTTCATTATACTATTGTTGGGCCTCCACTCACCCTGGCTGTGTTTGTGCTCTGTGTTTCAAGGCCAAGATGGCTGTCCCATAAGAAGTAGGCAGTGCTGCAGCTGCTTCGTAAGGTACTCCTTGGGGGATTTTCCAAAGCAACTTTCAAAAGAGAAAATGAAATGAAATCCTGAACACAGGCATCACAAGTCCTCTGAACTTGTTATTCTCTGAACGTATCTTCTGCAATAAGGAATACCAATGACAACCCCTATTAACCAGCCGTAGGACATGTAGCACAATTTACAAAGTAATTCTTCCAGAGGTCCATAATCAAGCCACATAAATATGCTGGCACTTTAACCAGCTGGACAAAGGGAACGGCTTTTGTGTGCTCTTATAGTTGCAAAAAGGTTGGTTTTCCAAGAAGGAAGAATATTCATTTTCTTCTAATTTTACTATGATCTGAAGAACTTACTTCTTTTCCCTATTGGGTAAGCTTCCTATCACTTGAAGTCTTGACTAGAGGACTATTTATAAATTGGGTTTTCTTTTATTATTCCATATATTTACTCTTCCAATTGTTCTTTCCTCTTTTCAAAAGAGGATTAATAGATTAATAAATAAAATAATTAGATAAAATGAGCTAAACTTAAGTTTGCGAGCATATACTGTAAATAAAATTAACTGAATAAATTACGAGGGACGTTCATGTAATTCCTTTATTTTCTTACATATTTTTTTCTTTTTGCAAAGAATTTAAAAAAAAACATTTGGGGGATTGCTTTTTGTACCTTTGGATCTGCAATGTATTCCTCCGCCAGAGCTTTTTTATTGGTCACACCAATGATACAGTCCCCCTGTCCAAAGGCATCATCAGAGAACCATTAGGATGACAAAAATTGACTCTTTCCCCCTCTTGCCATGAAATATGAACACATCTGAACAAGAGGAAGATATTTAAAATATCAACATTTTAATCAACATTCCACTATGTTAATCTTAGATTAGGTACAGAATGAATGAACAAGAGTTATAAACCACTACACTCCAGAAGCTCTGGGCAAGGTTGGTTGTTAAAAATCTTGTTACTGTTGAAAACATTTTGCAGAAAGATTGGTCACAATTTCCCACTTGGCTCCAAATGAGTAAAGTCAACCATGATTTGTAAGCTTTTATTACAGCTTATCCATTACAAGGTGGAATATTTGAAGGATAAGGAATTTTACTTAATTTCCGATTAAGGGAATCTCATCAATATTACATAAAACTCTGACAGATTCTCTTGAATATTTCAAAACACTCTGGAAGGGTGAGATTTGAACTTGATGAGCCTCACTGAAACTCTTTGTGGTAAAGAATTCCTTTTAAATTTATTTCAGCTCATCATCAAAGAACTGAGCATGAAGATAATCCACAAGTGACACTATACTTGACTAAAATGGCATTATATTAATTGTTATTTTTCTAGAATTTGTTAATGAAAGTCTAAGCAAAATGGTGTATGATACTAAAGGTAAAGGTAAAGGTTTCCCCCGCACATTTGTGCAGTCGTGTCCAACTCTAGGGGCCGGTGCTCATCTCCGTTTGTTAGCCAATGAGCCAGCGTTGTCCGAAGACACTTCCACGGTCATGGCGCGTGCGGAACACTGTTACCTACCCACCAAAGTGGTACCTATTCATCTACTTGCATTTGCATGCTTTCAAATTGCTAGGTTGGCAAGAACTGGAGCTAGTGCGGGAGCTCACTCCACACACAGGGCTAGGGATTCGAACCTCCGAACTTGCGATCTTCCAATCGACAAGCCTGGCGTCTTACCCGCTGAGCCACCACGCCCCTTGGTATATGATACTACTGTTGTGTAATTGGCAACAACATCCAAAAATTATTTTTGCTCAAAACTTATTAAGAAGTCAGAAAAGTTGCCCCAAAATACAACAAATAATCTTGGTTTTTGTTCATTTCACTTAAGACATATACACTGATGCAACATGACAGTATTTCAGTTTCTCATGTTTGCTGCTAGATTTGCTATAAAAAAACACTGGAAGACCAAATTTCATCTTTCTTTGGATCAGTGGCACTTGGGAAACTATTGTTGCTGAAAAATTAGCACAACAAAGAGCACTGAAAATCTGTACTATTATGAATAAATTAATTCAAATCCATTTTGGGTATATGAACAATATTCTTTCTAACCAATTACTTTCAGAATGAAAATATTGGATATGGCTGTTTTAAAATTTGTGCATTTCTTCTTAAGAAGACATGTGCATTTATGCATATTCTCTTCTCTTTCTCTTTCTGTCCTAGTTCACAGATTACAACTCCAGTAGGCTAGTGAGCAACAACTTAAGGAATTTCCATATTCTTTTTTCCCAGGCCAGCAATGTACCAAATTTGCATAACAAAATCCTCTTTTAAGGCTTACTCCAAAGAATCTTCCTTACCTCTTTGATGTTGGTGACAGCTTTCCCAGTCTCCACCACATCTCCTGAGTATTCCATTCCTAAAACAGAACATCATCACTATAGTACAGAGTTGTTGTATGTATCGTCAGTTACTTCCACACTAGTAGCAATCACTTTATATGCAGAGTACAAACACAGACCTGGTAACAAAGCAAATAAATGTTCCCTGCCTGATTTGCAATGTTATAATTTATTCTGTGCCTAGCAAAAGATTTAAGCTAAAGGAACAGATCTAAATTATAGCTGGCCTTCACTGTTTTCAGGAGATGCCGGGGAAGGAAGGTCAGTAATTTTCATTGCCCTGTAATATTAAATGTACTTTGGGTATCAGCTCTCTCAAGTCAAACTCCTGGTGACTTTATCAACGTGTTCATGTAATTATCTTGGTGGCAATAAGAGAATGGCTTACCGCTGCTTCTAACTGAGATGTTTTTCATCTTCCCAATCTAACCTGGAATCCTGGAAGTCCCTGATGGTTTCCCATTCAAATACCAATCAGGTTCTACCCTGCTTAGCTTCTGAGCCAAGACAAGACTGGCCAAGTGTTGCTATCTGCTGAGACGTCTATTCCATCATCTACTGGTGACCAATGCATTCAGTTTGTAAGCTCCATGTTGAGGCTGAATCTAAAATGCAGACTACAGAGGTCTATCTGACCTAATTTGGGGGATTATTTTCAATTTTTTTCCCATCTCCTACTTTTTACTCTATCTCGAGAGTTCTGGAGAATTTGAAAATGTGACACTGTTTTATGCCGTTTTTCTTGAACCTACTGAAAGTACTGACCACCAAAGGATTCTACATTATTCATACACACACACACACACACACACACACACACACACACACACGGCACGATAGCTCAGCGGTTAAGACACCAGGCTTGTCAATCGGAAGGTCGGTGGTTTGAAACCCGAGTGCCGCGTGACGGAGTGAGCTCCCGCACTCGCCCCAGCTCTTGCCAACCTAGCAATTCGAAAGCATGCAAATGCGAGTAGATAAATAGGTACCACTTCCACGGGATGGTAACAGCATTCCGCGCGCGTCATGCTGGCCACATGACCGTGGAAGCGTCTTCGGACAACGCTGGCTCTTCAGCTAAGAAATGGAGATGAGCACCGACCCCTAGAGTCGGACACAACTGTGCAGGGGAAAACCTTTACCTTTAACCTATATATATATATACACACACACACATACTGTACATACATACTGTATGTATATATATATACACACACACACACACACACACATATACATATATGTATATGTATATGTGTGTGTATATACACACACACATACATACACTGTATACACACACACACACACACATGTATGTCCCATACTAAAATAACGTATAAGAAAATCAGTGCTGAGCATTTACCAGAAGATGTCACCATGAGCACAATAAAGAGAATTTTTAAAAATGGAACAAAATATTAGTACTCTATGATTCTTTTTAAAAAAAATAATCCTGTTTTTATATTTTTTATTATTTTATCTATTGCTTCCCAGTGGTTGCATCTCAGGTAAAAAAATGTATGTCTGAAATTTGCATAGTCTTCTTACAAAGCAGGGATTCTCATCAAGAAAGCTAGGAACAGAATGGCAATTGATATCAGCCTTCCCCAATATGATGCTTTCAGGTGGGTTAGACTGCAATTTCTATCACAAGAAACATTTATTCCAACACATGACTCGTTGGAGAAGGCTGATGTAGCTGTCCTGCTTTTCAGAAATTCCAGGATATGACACCATTTTGGTATGGAAGTAATGGGAAGCATACATTTTGACTGTTGTTTACAAAGATATATGGGGAGACACATACCTTAAGAACTATTAATAGTTAAGAACTATTAATAAAAAATGGACTTCCGGAGGAGGTATGGCAAACTGAAGACAGCTCTGTGAAAGCAGAACTGATGACTGGAGCAGAAGTTTAAAAGGGAAATACAAATGACAAACCAAGAGAGTGACCTGGATAATTTTTTCCTACTGGATTTACAAAAGAGGCTTGTTAAAGCCATGAAGAACTCTGTGCAATGGGACAAAGAAGAAATGAAGAGAATCAAATCCTACAACAATATTTGAATGAACTGAAGATTAAGACTGTTAAAAGTAGAAGGAAGAAATATAAAGTTGGTTTATTTGATCAAGGTTAAAATAAGATATGTTGTTTATTTATTTATTTTATTTTCTATCCTACCTTTATTATTTTTATAAATAACTCAAGGCGGGGAACATACCTATTACTCCTTCCTCCTCCTCTTTTTCCCACAACAACAACCCTGTGAGGTGAGTTGGGCTGAGAGCGAGTGACTGGCCCAAGGTTACCCAGCCGGCTTTCATGCCTAAGGTGGGACTAGAACTCACGGTCTCCGGGTTTCTAGCCCTGTTGCCTTAACCACTAGACCAAACTGGCTCTCTTGTTACTTCTGGCTACCCTTTATGGACTTTCTGCTGACACCAGGACTGAAAAGATCATGCTTTATGGATTTGTTTATAGATAAGAGATGTGATATGGGATGAAGAGGTAACGTTTATAACTTTAGAGAGGGTGAAGAGTTACTAAATTTGTTTATACTTGTTGTGATGAAGGTTGGAATTCAGTTCTTTATATATATATATATATTTCTTTTCTCTTTATTATATTGTTACTTTTTTTTCTTTATTCTTTCTTTTTCCTTGCACTTTTTACTCCTTCTATACAATGGATATATATAGCTATATCCATTGCCCTATGTTAGAATTTGTTAGAATTTCCACAGCAAGGAAGTAAGATGCCTACAAAAGCCTGTATGTGGAACCCCAAAACTGTCTGTGTCTGACCTGTAAAATATCTTATTTCCTTTCAGAGAAATCTAGGTTATTGACCTCATACTTTATTTTAGTTAATGGTTTTAGTTAACCGTTTATATCTAATTTTTCAAATGGTTGTATATTTTTCTTCATACAAATATATGCCATAAGAAAATATTACAATGTATTACAACAATTAATGCATGGGCTATTGAATCTTCAAGTCAGATTTCCACAAATTTGTCTTTTCCAAACAACACAGATCACAGCTTCCATCAATCAACATTTATAATATAAGGAGAATAGAAGGATCCATTATAAATTGCCTTTGTAAGTACTGTTGAGACAACATGACTAAAAAGTTTTGGCTAATGGAGACATGCCATCATTGTTGCTGCTCTTGGCCAGAACTATGTATGCTATACAGCAGTTACAGGATTAACGTTAGTTATTTGCAGTCACTCAAACCAAACCAAGCTCTAAAGGTAAAATGGATGTATTCAAGTAGATGCTATATAGCCATCTCTCTGCTTTAATTTGGATTTCTGCACGGAGCAGGAAGTTGGACCAGGTGGCCTTTGAACTCTATTATTCCAGTATGTCCAGTCTCCTCCAAGCTGAGTTCCACTCATGGTCACATCATGAACATGTCTATATTAATTTTCTTACCAGCATTATCATGGTAGTTTGTCACTGCCTTCTTCAAGATTGAGTCTGTGAGTTCTAGTCCCGCCTTAGGCATGAAAGCCGGCTGGGTGACCTTGGGCCAGTCACTCTCTCTCAGCCCAACTCACCTCACAGGGTTGTTGTGGGGAAAATAGGAGGAGGAAGGAGTATTAGGTATGTTCGCCGCCTTGAGTTATTTCTAAAAATAATAAAGGCGGGATAAAAATTAAATAAATAAATATTTTTGCAATTTTCTAATCTAGTTTATAGCCCTGGCATTCTCTGGAACCAAGGCCCAACTCTGCTAAGCTTCTGAGCCCCAAGAAGGCCAACAAGGTGCTGCCATTTATTGGGAAATTCTAAGAAGTCCACTCAAGGACTTATCTTTTCCAACAAGCCACTAGCCTTCAAGTTTGAATGCAAGCATTATCTTTATTGAAGCCCATTCAGCAGTCTGTTAGAACTACTGAAATGGAGCAGAACTGCAAAACACGTGTACAGAAAAAGAATATTGTTTAAAAACAGAGCCCATGAGCATATTAGAGAGATCCAGGTTAATCTTACACCTTTAGCCCACCCAAGCATAAAGAAACACGCGCTTAAACATGGCAGATATGAAAAGTAAGTACAAAAGAGTCCTTACATTTATTCATTCCAGGTACAGCATTTTTGGTAGATAAATGATGTTCCATTTCTTCGTTGTTTCCCTAAACTTAATACCTCTTGCCCTGCTTGCTGCAAGAGATGCATGTAGAAAGGGGGGAAAATCTCCTGGGCCCATCCATGGCCTAGGTTGGAGCAACACACAGCCATGTGCTTGCTCCCGGTTCAAGGAGAGAGAGAGAAGAGAGAGGAAGTGGGAGTGGCCACAAACAGCTTCCTCAAAAGCATGGAGAGCCTGCATCCTAGAGCAGCCATCCATATGCTGATGAGGCATGCTGGATTTGCCAGAATCTTCAACATTTATAACCTGCTCAGCTTATTTCTGTTAATCATACAAGGGGGGATATTTTGTTCTTATGTTAGGGCTCCTTCTCACAAGCTATACAAGATGAAAATTTCACTCACCTGGGGTGAGCGGGAAGGAATGCTGTTCTTGGTAAAGACCCTGGCAGGCCAGTATGTCAGCAAAATTGACTCCACAGCAACGGACACGAATTCTGACCTACAAGAAGAAACCATCACCATTCCTCACACAACCAGAAATACGTGTGTGTGTCTGTGTGTGTGTGTAAGAAAAGGAGGGGAGGGAGACAGGTTAAACATATCAATGCCTTATATTCTTCCTCTTTAGCATGCAGCCACAAGGAATGATCAAATTAGCTTAGGAAATGAAACAAATGGAAGAATTCTTTTCTGTACATACCTAAGATTAATCTAATGAAATCTCTTAATATTCTTGGGTGCTATTTTGTGCAAAGAAGAAGAGGAGAAAAAAAAAGTGGATTTCTCATCTGATCCTGCTTCCTTTCCACAAGGACAATACATTGGTTGCCAGAGAATGGGGGTGGGGGTATTGGTTTTTGCTTTTGTGCCTTCTAGTCAGTGTTGATTCCTGACGACTGTCTGGACAAGTCTCTGCATTTTTCTTGGCAAGATTCCTCAGAAGTGGTTTGCCATTGCCATTCTAATCTTTGCATTAAAAGCCCAACCTATGATCCAATTTAACAAGTACATAAAATAAATGGGGAAGAAAATATAATGTATAAATGTAATTGTTTTCCAAAGGAGTAGTTGTGTTAATATTTTGTAACAAAACAACAACACCGTAAAGACTAACCATAACTGTATAGCATAAGCCTCCACAGATCATATTCCATATCCTCAGATGCCCTGAGAAACTCTTTTGGGGAAGAGAATAACAAGAAGGGAGGATAGTTGTCCTGACTTCGAGTGAAGGAACACGCTGAGACTTGGTGTACAGGCTCTAGTGTTTTATTGTTCTACTCTGCTAGACAGAATCCAGCTAAACTAAAATGAACTAGTGATGCTCAGAGAAAGGCCCAAGAAATTAGGGCGGTGCCTTCTTCAGTCTCTTACAATGAAAGGAAAGCGATTCAGTACTGCGCATATGTTTGTCCCCCTGGAGGGAGCCCCCTCCTCCTTCACCAGTTATCTCCCTGACAATAGTTTGTTTTAAATGACACACATGCCTCTTAGTTAATTGAAACACCAAGGGAAACTAATCTCTGGTCTTTCAAAGCTTGAAAACGTTTCTCCACTTTGTGAAATGTGTGGTACCATTTAATTATGGTTCACAAAAAAGACCAATTTTATTTTGTCTTTACAAAAATAATGTTTTCTCTCTCGACTTACATTTCATGCTTTCCGGTTACAGAATCATTTTTCTGCTATATGTAGCAAGCAGATATAGCATGTATATGATAGTTTTCCCTTTTTATCTGGTTGTCAATTAATGATAAAGCAAGCAATATGTATTGTATTTACACATTAATCTCAATTAGAGTCATTGGTATTCATTAGCGATAGGAAATAAAAGTACATGATCTGTTTTAAGGGTCAGTTCATATGTTGCCTTTTCCCATATGGCAAACTGAGCGTGCAAATGCTCTTTCACCTGAATTACTGTAACTACAAGCAACCTAGCAAGGACATCTTAAGATGCTTTAGAAGAACTGGCTCTTTTACTCCAAGCTATTGATATATAGAGATAGTCCTCGGTTAGTGACAGTAATTGGGACCAGTAACTCTGTCGCTAAGCAACACAGTTGTAAAGTGCGATGTCACGTGACTGCACTGACCTACGGCAGCAGCTCCAATTGTGGTAATTAGGCAAATCCCACATGGTCATTAGGCACAATGTCCCATGATTGCCATTTACAACCTCCTGCCAGCTTCCCCGTTGACTTTGCTTATCAGAAGCTGGCAGTGAAGGTCACAAATGGCAATCACGTGACTGAGGGACACTGCAACCATCATAACTGCGAGCCGGTTGCCAAGCACCTGAATTGTGATCACATGACCACAGGGATGCTGTGATGGCTGCAACTTTGAGGACTGGCCGTAAGTCTCCTCGTTCAGCACCATTGTAACTTTGAATGGTTGTTAAATGAATGGTTAACTGAGGACTACCTGTAAATGAATCAGGCTTACTGGTGGGATAGAAACTGTTTGGGTAGATTAGTAAATTCTTTAGAAAACTGTAGTAATAGTACACTTTTCTTTCAACCACTTTGTTATAAGTTGACTTCCTTTCCAGGGGCCTTTTAAGAAATGACAAGTTAATCACATTAAGGCCAGATGACAGTTTACAACTGAGAATAGGCCATCAGGCAAGATGGTAAAAATCCAAGGGGGAAAAAAGGAAGGGAAGAAAAAGGTACAGCTGTATTCATGCAACATCTGTACCAAGTTAGTCTTAAGTGGAGTGCAGGCATAGTCCAATTACATCCCACAGCTTTGGACTCTATTCAAAGAGTCCAATTTGGATTCCTCTCAAATAGGACTCTTCCAAATAGCACTCTGATAAGAAAGACAGGCCTCACCAGAGGTCTGAATGAAATGTTTCCAACGGCCTACATTGAAAGGGCTGAGGGCCACACACTGCCCAATCTGTTTTAAATAAATATTCAAGGCACTGTAACCTAAATCCTACAAACAAAACCATCTTAACTGATTGCGTAGAAGAACTTTTAAAATTAACCTTAAACGTCCGAAGTATTGTTACTTGTTTACCTCATGCGGCTGAAGCAAAGCAGATGGGACATCCCTAACCACCAATGGCTTTTTCAGTTCAGTGCAGAGTGCTGCTCGATAGGTCCTTTGGGGCTGCAGGAAGATAATGCTGCCTGGAGAAATGGGGTCCCATGATTTTGGGCCAAAAATATTCTTCCTGCAAAAAGAAAGACCACGGAGGCATGATTCTCAGGGCACCCAGCTAACTCATTGCTTCTTTAACTTTCTTTCTAGTTTCTTTTCATTAATCCTGTATTGGCAGATACAAAAACATTCATAAAATCCATTTGTTAATAACTGCAAGCTTGTGCTATAAAGGTTTGATCCCAGGAGCATTAGCGTTATATTCATCTAAATGTGATTTGAGGTACTCTCCACATCTTCCCAATGAACCCAAGTAGGGCTGCAGCATATCTTCACCCTTAAAATGCCTGGGTTCAGAGTATATTTGGTAGTAAAACAGTATGAAGATACTATCTGAATAATGATTAACTTCTGATTATTCATGGACTCCTAGTAACACTTATCATCTAGAAGAAATTATTCACTAAAAGGATCTTCTCGTATTCATTTCCTTTGGCTCTTCTTGATAAGGGTTCCCTCTCCAGCATCTAACACCAATTTTATGTTTAATTCAAATAGCATATAGCCCTTCTTATAACTGTAAGGAAATACATGTCACTCCATAAACCTTGCTCTGCACCTATGTATACTCACCTTTCCAGAAACCCGAATGCAAGATGTTTCCCTCTCAGAAACATAAAATGATCAAAACAATCTATCCCCCTAGATCAGGGGTCGGCAAACTTTTTTATGCCAGGAGCCATTTTGACAGTTATAAAATTTGTAATATCACTCGAGGGCCAGGGGGCGGGGTTTGTGGGCGGGAGCCAATTGCGTGGAAGGGGGTGGGGTTTGCGGGTGGGGGCCAATCGCGTGGAAGGGGGCGGGGTTTGCGGGCGGGAGCCAATCGCGTGGAAGGGGGCGGGGGAGGTTTGGAAGAAGAAGGGAAAGAGGCTCGACTGCTCCAGTCGCTTCTCTTCCGGTAAAGCTGGTGGGGAATCCAGCGCGGGAGCGGGGTTTGCGGGCGGGAGTTTGCAGGCCAATCGCGCACACTTAGGGCCTGCTGCCGCCACGCCCGCTGCCGCGCCTGCCCCCGCCACGCCTGCCTGGGGAAGAGCCACACGCAAGGGGCCAAAGAGCCGCATGTGGCTCGCGAGCCGCGGTTTGCCGACCCCTGCCCTAGATCATCCTTTCCCAACATAATACCCTCTAAATATTGCTAAGTATCTTTTTGTTGTTTATTTGTTCAGTCGCTTCCAACTCTTCGTGACTTCATGGACCAGCCCATGCCAGAGCTTCCTGTCGGCCGTCGCCACACCCAGCTCCCCCATGGTTGAGTCCGTCACCTCCAGAATATCATCCATCCATCTTGCACTTGGTTGGCCCCTCTTCTTTTTGCCTTCCACTTTCCCTAGCATCAGCAACTTCTCCAGAGTATCCTGTCTTCTCATTATGTGACCAAAGTACTTCAGTTTTGCCTTTAATATCATTCCCTCAAGTGAGCAGTCTGGCTTTCTGGAGTATGGACTGGCTTGATCTTCTTGCAGTCCAAGGCATTCTCAGAATTTTCCTCCAACACCACAGTTCAAAAGCATCTATCTTCCTTCGCTCAGCCTTCCTTATGGTCCAGCTCTCGCAGCCATAGGTTACTATGGGGAATACCATTGCTTTAACTATGCGAACCTTTGTTGTCAGTGTGATATCTCTGCTCTTAACTATTTTATCAAGATTTGTCATTATCTAGACTTCAGCTATTTAGAGAAGGCTGCCATAGATAGTTCAGTTTTATAATGATTTTGTCCATCACATAAAGGTATGTGGCAACAACCTTGGAAGCTATCTCACACCAGCTTCAGCTTCTGCTAACTTTTATCAGGACATTCCTATAGCAACCCATGAATCCCTGTATTCAAGAAGTTTGCTCCCTCCCTTCTTCCCACTAAGACAATGGCTTTCTTCAGAGTAGATAAGTAGGACAGAAAGTAACCTGAGATCTATTGCTTATGAATATGTATGTATGCCTGCATCATCATATGAATATGTATGCTTACATCATTTCCTTTTCTGTAATGTATAAATATCAGTGCATTTCTTTTGTTTACAGGGGAGGCACCCACCATTTTGGTGAGGACCCCTCCGGTGCACACTGTATCAATAAAGACTGCAGTCAGCCTTGATTATTTGTGCTTTGAGTCCTGTGCTGATTCCACAAAACTATAAATGTACTTAGGTGGAGAAGAGAGGAGTTTATGTTGAATTCAGTTAAAGGATATCTTGCAAGCCATCTAGTCCAACTTATGTTTGATACAGGAAACCCAGTACTAGAGTATTCCCACCAGATGGCCATCCAACCTTTGCTTGAAGACTTCCATTAATGGAGAGCTCACTTTCCTCTAAGCTGTTGGTTCAATTGTCTTATAAGAATGTACGTTCCTGTAATTTAAGACCATTAGAGCTAGTGTTTGCCATCTTTTGCATAACAGTCTACAGGACAGCTATTTACAGAGTACTATCGCCAGTTTGGTGTAATGGTTAAGCACCAGGCTAGAAACTAGGATACTATGAGTTCTAGTCCCGCCTTAGGCACTAAGCCAGCTGGGTGACCTTGGGCCAGTCATTCTCTCTCAGCCCTGGGAAGAGGGCAAGGTCAGACCACTTCTGAAAAACCTTGCCAAGAAAACTGCAGGGACTTATCCAGGCAGTTGCCGGGAGTCAAGTGTAAGGTACTCCATCCGATATCTGTAATCTCCCTACTCTAGAGTAACTCACAGACGCCGGAGTTCTTAGAAGTAGGAGAGTTTATTACAGGATACAGAAGCTAGCACGAACAAAGACTTGAATGAGTGAAACAGGTACAGTAGTTACATTTAAGCATTCCCTCCCCCCAAGGTTCTTTGTTTGGGGACACGTGTAATCGTGTCTTCCGAGACGCGTCGTCATCCGTTGGCGAGGATGTGTATTTGCGGTCATCAGCCATGTGCGAACTGGTCTACTCGGCCGGCGTCAGTGACATGTCAGTTTCAGCTCCCCGGAGTGCGCATATCCGTCTAGCGCTTTGGCAGAGATCTGCCGATCTCTGACATGCTCCCGGCCCAAGATGCTCCCCCCCCCTCCTGTGGTACGAGTTTCGGTACTCCCCTTATTACTAAACATTTTCAAAACAGTTCCTGTAAGGAGAGAGCAGACATTAATTTAGTATCTTGTCTAGTCCAAGTGTTTGCGTCAATGCGGTTTGTCCGGGAATTCCCTGTGAAAAGCTGTCACGAGTTTGGGAGCCCGTGTGTGTTTTGCACTGACCCATTCCTTGTCTCCGATTGGTAGGTGTTGCCACTTCACTAGGTACTGTAACTGCCCCTTATGTCTTCTGGAATCCAGAATTCTATCGATCTCGAAATGTGGTTCGCCCTCCACCAACAGTGGGGGGGGGGGGGGTTCCACTGGTTCAGGGTGCCAGTGTTGTGAGCTGTGGTATTGTTTCAACAAACTGATGTGAAACACAGGATGCACCTTTCTTAGCGCTTTTGGCAATTGTAATTTTGCCGCTACTGGGTTGATGACCTCAATGATTGGGAATGGGCCTATGAATTTTGGTGCCAATTTCCGTGATGGTTGTGTTGCCCGCAGATTTTTCGTTGACAAGTACACCTTGTCTCCTACTCTTAAGTCCCATTCTTCCCCCCTCTTGCGATCGGCATATTTTTTGTAACTAGCTTTGGCTTCCTGCAATGTTTGTACCATGACTGGCCAATTGCTGCTTACTTTTCCTATCCATTCGTCCGCTTTTAGAGGTTGTGGCAGTTCTGTGTTGTGTGACATGGCCAATTCGGGGATAGTTATAAAGTCCTGCCCTGTAGCGACTTTGAATGGCGAAAACCCCGTGCTTTGGTGTACCGCGTTATTATAAGCAACCTCTGCGAACGGCAACAGTTCCGCCCAATCGTTCTGTTGGTAGTTGGTGTAACATCTAAGGTACTGCTCCAGTGTAGCGTTCAAACGTTCGCTCGCACCATCCGTGCAAGGATGGAACGCACTACTGAGCCCCTGTGCCGCTCCAATTAACTTCAAAAAAGCCCGCCAAAAGTTGGAAGTAAACGTGCTGCCGCGATCGCTGATTATGCGTTCCGGCGTTCCGTGAGCTCTATAGATGTGTTGTATGAACAGTCTAGCTAGTTTTTGGGCATTCGGTATTCCTTTGCATGCAATGAAGTGTGCCTGCTTGGAGAATAAATCCGTGACTACCCAAATTGCCGTGTTCTTTTTACTCACCGGCAAATCTACTATGAAGTCCATGGCGATTTGCTTCCATGGTTGTGAGGGGTTTGCTACTTCCTGCAGCTTCCCTGTGGGTTTCCCTATTTTCCTTTTGGCCATTGCGCACACTGGGCATGAACGCACATAGTCTTTAACGTCAGTGCGCAAGGATGGCCACCAGAATTTGCGTCGGATTAAGTGTAGTGTTTTTACAAAACCAAAATGCCCTGCCGTTTTGTGATCATGATGCATGGTCAAGACCTTGTGCCTTAATGGCTCGGGGACGTAGGCTTTGTTGTCCTTCCACCCCACTCCATCCTTCTCCACTAGGTTCTGTTTGTTCTCCCCCCACCAGGTGTCCGTTACTGTTGCCGCCCGCAGTTCGGCTGTCCACGGGTCGCTTTCAGCCGCGCGCTTCGCGCTGCTGCGGGTGATTGCCATGTTGCCTTCCCCCCTCCCTTCTGTTATTGTTGAGCTCTGTGCCTCTACTGGTTGGGAGGGGATGAGGGATTCAATGACCTCCTCCATTTTGCTCTCATGTTGCGGCAAGCGTGATAATGTGTCTGCCAAGTAGTTTTTCCCCCCAGGAAAATATTTCAACGTGAAGTTGAATCTGCTAAAGAATTCTGCCCACCTGAGGTGCTTAGGGTTCAACTTCCTGGGTGATTTGAGAGCTTCCAAATTTTTATGGTCCGTCCACACTTGGAACGGCTCTGCTGTGCCTTCTAAGAGATGTCGCCACGTGCTTAAGGCATGTTTGACAGCGAAAGCCTCTTTTTCCCAAATATGCCATCTTTTCTCCGTCAGGTTAAATTTTCGGGAAATGTAAGCGCATGGTCTTAGTTTCCCCGTGTCATCTGCCTGCAAGAGTATGGCCCCCACTGCGCTAATTGATGCATCTGTGTGTATCACAAATGGTTTATCAGCTTCTGGGTGCTTGAGTATGGGTTCTCTTGTGAACATTTCTTTTAGGCTATCAAACGCTGCCTGGCATTCCTGTGTCCATACGAGTTTCGTGCTCGGTGATGGGGCTTTCGCGTTTGCTCCCTTGCCTTTTGTCTTTAATAGGTCAGTCAGGGGCAGTGCGATTTGCGCGAAATTCTGAATAAATTGCCTATAGAACCCCGCAAAACCGAGGAACGCTTGCAGCTGTCTGCGCGTACGGGGGGGCTGCCAGTCTAGAACCGCTTTGACTTTTTCGGGGTCCATCTCGATGCCCTCATGTGAAATGCGATACCCCAAGAAGTCTAACTGTTCCCTGTGAAATTCACATTTCTCGAGTTTTACATAAAGCTTTGCCTCTAGTAGCTTCTCAAGTACCCTCTTAACTAAATCCATGTGTTCTTCCAAATTCTCAGAAAATATTAATATATCGTCCAAATATACAATTACCCCTTTATACAGAAATTCATACAATACTTCATTAATAAACCTCATGAAAATTCCCGGTCCCCCTGCAATCCCAAACGGGAGCACCCTATATTGGAACGATCCTAATGGGCAATTGAATGCTGTTTTCCATTCGTCCCCCTCCCTTATTCGAACCCGATAGTAGGCTTCTCTGACATCTAGTTTTGTAAAGATTTTCCCTTTTGATAACTGGGCTAACATGTCTTTTAACAACGGTAGGGGGTATTGTCTGGTAACCGAAATTGCATTGAGCCCCCTGTAGTCCGTGCAGAGCCGGAGTGATCCGTCCTTTTTCTTTCTGAACAGGACAGGGGCTGCGAGGGGGGAGTTGGCTGGCTCAATGAACCCCCTTGCCAAGTTCTTATCTATGAAGTTACGCAGCTCTTGTAATTCTTTTTGCGTCATAGCATACATCTTGGGTTTGGGGAAAGGTGCCCCAGGGATGAGGTCAATGGTTGCGTCTGACTGCCTATGGGGGGGTTCCTGCTCACATTCTCTTTTGTCAAATACCTCTGCTACTGAAAGGTATTTCTCCGGGATTGCGTTGGAGAGTGTGCTATCACCTTTATTCCGCTCCCCCTCGTCCAATTCCAACCCTGTTGCCCCCAATTCAACGCAGTCCGGTGGGCCGCCCTTGTCCAAGTCCTGATACTTCCCATCCGTAAATTCCAACTCCCCCGAAACCCAATCTACCTTGGGGTTCCTTGCCCTCAACCATTTTAATCCTAACACAATGGGACGTGTTGCGATGGGAGCCACTAAGAATCGTAATGTCTCCACATGCGTTCCCAACGTCATTTGAAGTCCTTCAGTGTAAAATTCCACTGGCCCCCCTTTCAGTTCAGACCCATCTAATTGGCAAAATGTGATGGGGGTTTTAAGTTTACACAGGTCCAGACCCATCTTTTTGGCTACGTTCGGGTGCATCAAATTCCTCGAACATCCCGAATCTAACATGGCAACTCCCGCATACTGTTTCCGTCCCCTCAGCGTTTTTAACTGTACCTTCAGGTGCATTGTCGGGTTGTTGCGACTACTTCCTTTGCGCCCCTTTGTGGAGGTCTGTCCTGTGGCGCTCATTAGAACAGACCCGGCTCGTTTCCCGCCGTCTGGATTTCGAAATCGGAGTCCTCGCTATCTTCTTCTAGGTCCGGGTTCTGCCAATGGTGCACTGTTGCCGCCGCTGCTCCTTTTCCTTTAGTGTGTGTTGTCTTTGGGTTACTTTTGTCTGTTGCCTTTTTCCCCGGAGGTTGTTCCTTAGCGTTCATTCTCCCCTGGGGGCAAGCGCTAATTCGATGTCCCTCCTTCCCACAGCGAAAGCATAGTCTCTCTTTAGTCCGGCGATCCTTCTCCTCCTCCCAACTCCGCTGTTTCGCATGCGTACGGGTTTGATTTGTGAAATTACCCTCGTTCCTCTGTCTAAATTGCAGTTTTTTGATGCTTTGCAACTGTAACCTGTTGCTCTCGATTTTCCCGGCTAATTGGATCCACCCCTCTAGAGTTCCAGGGTCATCTCTGTCCAATGCCTTTTCCAATAGGTCCTGTTTTAGGCCATATTGAAAGTGTTCTATCTTTATTGATTCCGGCCATTCCGGCAGATAGGATAATAATCTTTTAAAGTCCATAGCATATTCAGCTACTGTCCTAGTTCCCTGCCTTAAGTTCCGGAGACGCGCCCTGGCTGAGACTTTGGTCAGCGTGTCTTCAAACCGTTTCCGGAGGGCATACATGAACTCTTGGAAGTCCAGTAGTTCCCTAGCCCTCCTGTCGTGAAGTGTTACTAGCCAGTCCCCTGCCTCACCTTCCAGAAAACTGGAGATGTATCTGATTTTGCTCTCTTCCGTTCGGAAGGTGTATTCGTATTCACTCATGAACCCTTTAACGTGAGTCAAGAAGCATGCTAAATTCTTGGGATTGCCGTTGAATTTCATTTTTAATTCACCTATTCCAAATGGTGTATGTGCCCCCCCTGGGGTCATGAACTGGTAGTATGGCGGGGTCCTGGGTGCTCTGTTGCAGGGGTGAAATTCTTCCTCCTCCTCCTCCTCACTTTCGATGTCTGCCTCACCTTCAGGTAGCCCCAGTCTCTGTTCCCGCCCTCTGGGTTTATCTAAATTGTCCATTAATTTCTCAAAGGCAGCGCCCAATGAGTCCATTTTATTCATCAGCATTCCTATATTTAACTGCACATTGGACATCTGTTCCTCCAACCTTACGATGCGCTGGGTTGGGGTGACCTTCTTCTGGTTTCCTTTTGTCCCTTTCTGCGCTAGCCCTTCGCCTACAGCTATGGACCATCCCGCTAGCCTTGGTTCGGTGCTGCTTAGAGGAATGGGGGTTTTCGTTACCTCTATGTGGTTTTGCTTCTTCTGAGCTTTCTTGCCCTCCCGCTCACTGGCAACTCCCTCCATCGTCTGGGTGCTTGTTGAGCTGGGTCCGGCTTCTTCGCTCACTCCTGCCGCCTCTACCGAATCCATTTCTTGGTCTCTGCTGACCGCTTGCTGCTTGGGAGCGCTGGTCGCCGCCGTCGCTTTGCCTCCACGTGGTCTCCGCCGCCTCTTAGATGCTGGGGATCGCCGCCTCTCAGCTGTTAAAACCTCCTTTGTGCTGCTGCTGCTGCTGCGCCGCCAGCGGCCGGCTGTTAAGGCTCACCGCCTCTCCGCTGCTTGGGGCCGCCGGTTTCCACTGCTGCTCCGCTATTAGGGCGCCGGTTTCTCCTGCTACGCCGCCCCCGCCGGTTTTTGCTGCCGCTCTTCCGCCGCCGGTCAGCTGCTTGAGAACGCCGGTTTTTTCTGCCGCTCTGCCGCCGCCGGTCAGCTGCTTGGGAACGCCGGTTTTTGCTGCCGCTCTACCGCCGCCGGTCAGCTGCTTGAGAACGCCGGTTTTTTCTGCCGCTCTGCCGCCGCCGGTCAGCTGCTTGGGAACGCCGGTTTTTGCTGCCGCTCTACCGCCGCCGGTCAGCTGCTTGAGAACGCCGGTTTTTTCTGCCGCTCTGCCGCCGCCGGTCAACTGCTTGAGAACGCCGGTTTTTGCTGCCGCTCTACCGCCGCCGGTCAGCTGCTTGAGAACGCCGGGTTTGCTGCTGCTCTACCGCCGCCGGTCAGCTGCTTGAGAACGCCGGGTTTGCTGCCGCTCTACCGCTGCCGGTCAGCTGCTTGGGAACGCCGGGTTTGCTGCTGCTCTACCGCCGCCGGTCAGCTGCTTGGGAACGCCGGGTTTGCTGCTGCTCTACCGCCGCCGGTCAGCTGCTTGGGAACGCCGGGTTTGCTGCTGCTCTACCGCCGCCGGTCAGCTGCTTGCTGCTCCGCTGCTGGGGAAAGCCGTTTCTCTGAAACTTTTCCCCCCCCCCTCTGCCCAGTGTACATAAAAGCCGGTCTCTACCGTGAAGCTTCCCGGGAAAACCGGTTTGTTTTGCATTCAAGTCTTTATGTAAGGTACTCCATCCGATATCTGTAATCTCCCTACTCTAGAGTAACTCACAGACGCCGGAGTTCTTAGAAGTAGGAGAGTTTATTACAGGATACAGAAGCTAGCACGAACAAAGACTTGAATGAGTGAAACAGGTACAGTAGTTACATTTAAGTATTCCCTCCCCCCAAGGTTCTTTGTTTGGGGACACGTGTAATCGTGTCTTCCGAGACGCGTCGTCATCCGTTGGCGAGGATGTGTATTTGCGGTCATCAGCCATGTGCGAACTGGTCTACTCGGCCGGCGTCAGTGACATGTCAGTTTCAGCTCCCCGGAGTGCGCATATCCGTCTAGCGCTTTGGCAGAGATCTGCCGATCTCTGACATCAAGACTGACTTGAAAGCATACACAAAAAAACCAAAAAAATCTCCCCATTGCCCAGTCTCAAGGTTTTCCAGACTAAATGTATCTAGCATTTTCAATCTTTCCACATAAAATTGGTTTTCCAGATCACTGCCCATCATAGTTTCTTTTCACTGATTAATTAATGAGAAGTATCTCATTAATTTACAACCTTCTTAATATGAAACAAAAGCATATGGACATGTTGAAAGCCTTCAAGAGGCAGCACCCTTTGTCTTCCCTGCATGTGCACAATATAACAATGCAGTGGAATGTATATGGTGTACAACTGCAGCCGACACACTAACGCAGTGCTTTCTAAAGTGCTGCCGTTGGTGACACACCAACGGCGGCAGCGGCGTGGGGGCGTGCGCAGGGGCGTGCATGGCGGCGGTGCGGGTGGGCGCGGGGGCGGGGGTTTGTATGGTGGCGGCGGCCTCCGCTAAAACGCGGAAGCGCTGATGGCACGCCGCTGCCGCCATGCACACCCCCGCTGCCGCTTCCAGGTTGTGTGGCAACACACCAGACTGTGTGTTGCGACACACTAAAGTGTCGCGACACAGAGTTTGGAAAGCTGTGCACTAACATGTCCCGACACACAGTTTGGAAAGCTCTGGATTAAGTTATTAAAGAGGAAGTAGAGAAATGTTGCACTGAAAAAGAAACAGGGAAG
The DNA here is from genome assembly GCA_023362775.1 of Charina bottae. Taxonomy (NCBI): domain Eukaryota; kingdom Metazoa; phylum Chordata; class Lepidosauria; order Squamata; family Charinaidae; genus Charina; species Charina bottae. Next base: position 6,826,508 of record JALMGJ010000003.1, read on the forward strand.
CAATGGAACCCAGGAGAGCTGTAAGGGGATTGGGCCAAGCCAGAAAGAGAAACAAAACCAGATTGGAAAAGTACAGAAAAAGTACAAAGGAGCTTGAAGAAGGAGCTTGAGTTAGGATGAAAGAAGCCAGGCTGAGGCAAGGCTAGGAGCCCAGAAGCTCCCATGAACTTGAATACACTAAGATTAGGACATGCGAGTTATGCCAAGGCCACTAAATTCTCATGTAGTGGGAAGCCACGACTTTTGAAAAGGGGTGAGCGAGGCAGCAGATACAAAGTGAGACAGACCTCCAATACCACTTACTATTCAGGAGATTAGGAAATTTAGTAGCTGGCTTGCGGGGGGGGGGGGGAACATGGCACCCCTTTAATAGCATCTTCTGCGCCTTTATTCAAGTCCTCTGTTGCATCTATAGAGGTAGGAACGATAGATCCAAACAGAAAACGCTGAATTTTGGGATGGCGAAAAGTGTCAGTTCATACAGTGCTATTGGACAAACTGCAGGTGTTTTTGGTATGCGGGATTCATACAAAAGTTAAAGTTGCAACCCTCTACTTTCCTACGAGTTGATCTCACTAAACTCAATGCTTGCTTCTGAACGGACAGGCGTAGCTGCAATCAGTCAACCCCATTCAGTCCACTGAGATCAGCCCGGCAATCAAACTAGCCGGGGAATAAAACTGAGGTTAATAGAAAGGGGACCGCTGGGATCCTCCCATCGCGGCGGGGCGGCGGCGGCGAGGGAAAAGCAGAACTCCGTTCTCCGGTGGCCAAACTGGAAGAGAATGTTGGCTTGTAAGGCAAAAAGAAGAGAGAAAAGCGGGTGGATAGGGATTGGGGAAAGGGCATTTGAGATAAGCCAAAAGCTGCACCTGCCGCACGCCAACCGGGAAGCGCTCCTGGCCCCCAGGCACCAACGCAGCGCCGCGCAGCCGCTCAGCCTCGCCATGCCGCCCGGATAAGGCACCCTCAGCGCCATGGGCGGCGCCTGTCTTCCGTTTCCGTTTTACCCAGGCCAAATCAACTAAAGGCTTTTTGCCCACTTCCCACTAGAAGTCTCCGCCTGCCTGTGCTGCGTCCAAGGAGGAACTTCTTAGCCTAGCGGGGACGGTGGGACGCTTCCCCCGCCTCGCTGGATTTCTTTGTAGGAGAGGAGCGCGCAGGGAGACCGGAGTTCCGGGGCTACGCCAAAACCGCCGCTTTTAAAAGCCATCATAGGAAAGTCCAGTTTGGGCGAGTTAATGGCCCGATAAAGATTATGGGGAGATGAAAACCGATTCACGCACAGCTGCACTTGCCTGGGTTGCAATTTAGGGAGAGAACGCGACTTCATTCGAAGTCTTGTTTCCGCTTGGCCAGGATTGGGGCCGTTACGGACAGCCTCAAAGAGATCCCGGCACACGCAGCAGGGTAGAGTAGAGCGTGTGTTGAAGTCCGCCTGAGTCTGTAGTCAGTTGCACCCAAGGAAGAGGAGGGGTAGCGACTGCGTGAAACCCTTGCAAACAAGTTTATTGTGCTGTAGAGCAGGATTTCCCAACCAGGGTTCCACAAGAGCTCACTAGGGGTTCCCTGGGAGATAACGATTTATTTAAAAATTATTTCAAATTCAGGCAACTTCACATTAAAGAGGCAAGTTTCATTCTTTACTTTTAGTTTAAGAACACTGTTAATGCATATATACATGCCTACCCATGACAGGAATATAATAATTTTGTAACTTGTGGCCTATATTTGAGCCTGAATGTGCAGGGGTTCCCCGAGGCCTGAAAAATATTTCAAGGGTTCCTCCAGGGTCAGAGGGTTGAGAAAGCCTGCTGTAGAGTGTTGCAGACTACGCTCCAATTATAGTAATCAGATGCACAAAATGCCTTGAAACACAACAGCGCTGCAAGAGACAATATGGACCCCTTAGGGCAGAGCTTTCCAAACTGTGTGTCAGGACACGTTAGTGTGTCGGCTGCAGTGTCTGGGTGTGCGAGCCCTGCCAGGATTCCACGCAGGTCCTAGTGCCTGCCTTGTGCCTTGCTGCCTCCAAACCTGCTGTGATTCTGCGCAAGTCCTAGTGCCTGCCTTGTGCCCTGCTGTAAAAGTGTGTCCTGAAATTATGCCCTGCTGTAAGGGTGTGTCCTGAAATGATGCATGTCTAAAAAGTGTGTCACCAACATGAAAAGTTTGGAAAGCTCTGCCTTAGGGTATTTTAGACTACAACTCCCATAGGCTTTTACTACTGGTTATGCTGAATGGGGCCTGATGGCTATTGGAGTTCAAAACATTCAGAGCATTCCTTATACTTATTTCTGACACCTGATATAAACAGACATGCCTTCTGCAATGGGATGCTTTTCAGATGCTTTTTTTCACTTCCCAATCATAGACATTGGCGATCGCTCGTAGCCGAGTAAGATTGTCTTCCAAAGGTAAAATTTTAACGGTGGATCCGTAAGTGGCTATAGAGGCCAATTCTGGATCCGCACAACCTCCCACAATGAGGGCATAGGTTTCCGGGTGGGAGACGGTCATGATGAGGGTTTGCCTGACGTGCCTTCCTTTTAGCTCTTTTCTCCTTTTCGCCCTGTACTCGTGCTTCTTCAAAGTCCATAGCGCCATTAATAAAGGATGACCTCCAATTGAAACGCTCATGAGTTAGGGCTTCCCAGTTCTCAATGCTGATATTACATTTTTTAAAATTAGCTTTGAGAGTATCTTTGAATCTCTTTTGCTGTCCACCAATATTCCGTTTTCCATTCTTAAGTTGGGAGTAAAGTAGCTGCTTTGGAAGACGATGGTCAGGCATTCGAACAACATGACCGGTCCAGCGAAGTTGATGTTGGATGATCATTGTTTCAGTCGCCATGGGACTTTTGGTTGTTTTGGGTTTGGTGTGGTTGGAAGACGCCTGTGCGTGAATTTGTTTTATGTGTGGAGATCGGTGCACAACGATCAGCACACAACCTTCACAGAAAAAGGCTCTAATCCAATGGCATGGATACCATGACGATTGGTGACCTTTTGTCTGCTGCAGCCTTCATCCGCCTTCGCAGCCATTGTAACAATACACCTTGTTATTGATCGATTGATTAAAGCATTTGTATATCCACCCAACTCAGACCCTGACTATGGATGGCTCCAAAAGAAAAAGAAAAAAAAGACATCTAGAAATGACATTGTCATTTCTAGATGTCTCCTATCTAAGTTCTTACCAGGACCTCACCTCTGGTAAATTTCCCTCTGGAATATTATCATATTAATAAATTATCTGGACAGAAATTCACTGACCCATTTAGGGATAGAGGGAGTTGTGCTTACTTTTGAAAATGTACAAGGTGGATGGGCCTTTTCATTTTCATAAGAAAAATGAACCACTAACAACACAGGGCTGTTTTATACTGTAGAAATCTTCCTTTTTGTGACATTTCCTAGATCAGAGCTTTCCAAACTGTGTGTCGGGACACATTAGTGTGTCGGCTGCAGTGTCTGGGTGTGTCGCAGCTGCTGCTGCCTCCGAGCCCTGCCAGGATTCCACGCAGGTCCTACTGCCTGCCTTGTGCCTGGCTGCCTCCAAACCTGCTGTGATTCCACGCAGGTCCTAGTGCCTGCCTTGTGCCCTGCTGTAAAAGTGTGTCGCGAAATGATGCATGTCTAAAAAGTGTGTCACCAACATGAAAAGTTTGGAAAGCTCTGTCCTAGATTGTGGTTCTACATATTCATGTGTAGAAGCATTGCAAAAGGGAGAGAGCCTCACACTCCTATGAGCAAGCTTGTGAGAGATTTCAATTGTGAAAAGAATAGGGAAAAGGCCAAGGAACTAGGCCATCATGAAGGTCATTTTTTTTCCTGGAAAAGGATAAATGCTGGGCAGATTTCGTTTGTGTTGATGTTTGCCTTTCCATGAATGTAGGTGGAATGAAAAAGCCTCATGTTTTACAGTATATGCCTAGTCTGTATACAAAACACATGCTCTAAATCTCTTTTATAATGATAGAGAATTTGAGGAATCCAAGTCATTTTAACATCAGGCTAGTTGGTACCCTTCTCATAAGACCTGACAATTTAGAGTGCTTCAAAAATGGTTCCGCATTAAATCCTTTCAAAACATATTTCAGTTTCTTACTGCTGTGATCTGACTTTCAAATAGAATGGGTGTTGGGGAAGCAAAAAAGGAGGATACTCAGCACTTACAAGACAAATATTGCTCCATTCCTTGGAAACTATGGGAAACAAGTTGAGTGCTTTTACTAACCTGAGAGGCAGTTTTCTCTAACTTTGTGGATTGGACCAACTTCCTTAAGTCCTTGGGGGCTTGTTACGAAATTGAGCAACTCTTATGCTATGGTCATTCAAGAACATTTACTTATTTATTTATTTATTTATTTTTATCCTGCCTTTATTATTTTTTTATAAATAACTCAAGGCGGCGAACATACCTAATACTCCTTCCTCCTCCTATTTTCCCCACAACAACAACCCTGTGAGGCGAGTTGGGCTGAGAGAGAGTGACTGGCCCAAGGTCACCCAGCCGGCTTTCAGGCCTAAGGCGGGACTAGAACTTGGAGACTCCTGGTTTCTAGCCCGTTGCCTTAACCACTACACCAAACATAGATGTGTTGCTTCTGTGTAACCTTTCCAGAAAATTCTCTGTGGTCAATTTAAAAAAATCTACAATTAGCTAACCCCTGTGATTCTAATCAATGATAACTTACAAATGAAAAATGAAAAAAAGCCTTCTCTAAATTCTAGGAAAATGTAATTGCAAGCTAAAGGATATTGACTAGACTCCCAATCACAAATGGAATGGAAGTATAAGACTAATACTTGGATTACAATCTTCCACTTCTTACCATTCAAGACTTATTTTGGAACATGCATAGACAGAATTTAGAGTTTATATACAACTTTATATGTTGTTTGAGGTGATCCATATATAGTGTTTCAGTTGTTCCATACAAGACCAAGGAACAATTGCATGTAACTAGCCATAGTTGTGTTTATCAAAAGTAAAGGCACTTTAAAAATGAACTCAGTTCTGGTGACTATATGGGCACATCCACGCAGGACAAAAGTGATTTACTATTATCTTTTTCTGGAATTTTTTTTAAACTTCCCAGTCTGGTCTACAGACCTAGAATTCATTGGTGATCTCCTATCCAAATACTAGCCAGGTGCAACCCTGTTTATTTTCAGAGTCTGGACAAAATCAGCCTTTGTTAGGCCTGAACAAAGTATCAGAAAAGGCAGAAATCTTCATCAGGCAAAAAATACGTTACAAAAAGAATTCTTGCAGAACCTTGTAACTTTGTCATTGGTTCTTATAAGGACACTACGCTACTATGTTTGTTTGTTTGTTTGTTTTAGTGGACCCAAAGGTATTGAAGGGACCTGAGCAGACCTGGGCCACAGACCTTGGCTTAGAGAACACAATGTTATAATGTTTCCCATAGTGCAACACTGCTAGAACTCCACTGAACCAAAGCTAGTGCCTGAACCAAAGAATTGTCACCCAAGGATGACCCTTGAGATGGACCTCAGCAAGGCCCCAAAGAATTCTGCATATGCTAAGGGCTGAATAGTAATTCTACCTTTCTCAGGAATGCATACCAGCCTGGAGCCCCCTATCTGATCAGCATCTTCTTCCTGATATAAGCTAACCTGTTTACTTGACTTTCCTGTAATAAGTCTTTTGTTCCCCCTCCTAAGATGTAAATGTATAAAGATGTGATTTTATGGTCCTGACCTCAGTGATTTAGTTTTGCTTGTATAACCCAACTGTCCTTGAAGTGTTACTCTTATCTGTGTAAGATGCAAGTGTTAATCTCTGGCCTCCAGGATGTGCCCATGGAATAATTGGTGTGAATGTTCACAGGCCCCCCTCTTTGTAACTATGTTGATGACCCATGTCACCTCATGACCCGATAGATCCCAGAATCCCTCAGCCCTGGGCAGGACCCTGATCCCCAAAAGCTAGCCAATCCCAGGGAATGGTCAGGGGACTCCTTACCCCCATATGGGCATACCATCATCATCCTCACTTCCTGCTTGTAAACCCTGTATAAAAGTTGGTGGTCCTTTGTACTTGGCATGGTGGTTCCACTCAGAGGTCACTTGCACGTGACAGCTGTATGGTCTGCCATCCAGCAACCTTGTTGGCCAATTAAACTTGCTGCTGTTCCTTTTACAAAGTCTCCGTTGTGTATTTGGTTTTCTCTAGAGGCGCGTGGTAAGTTTTGGTGCCTTTCAGTATGTGTCTTAGGGCAATTTCACACTGCAGCCTAAGCTGCTGGTCTCCCGTGCTGCTCCAGCTGTTTTTTAAGCCAACTTCAGAAATTCCAAGGCAGATTGCAGTGGGTTGGCAACAGGGCCAGGAGGGGGCTCTGTCCAAAGTATCACCACCCCAGGACCTCAGTGGTTGTTCCCCTGCTTCTTACCATTCCCATCCATGCAGAGAAGACAGACCTTGATGGCTGACCTCAGTGTAGATAGGCCCACCAGTGCCTTCATTTTCCTTTAGGGACTGTTTCTCACTACAGTAGTCTTTATGCATTTCCTTTACTTCCCCAAATCCTTATACACATGGATGCCTTCACAGCCTCTTCCCAAATTCTTTCCTGTCACACTAACACAGACCTTTCTTTTTTCTCCCCATGGTACCATTTTTTTTGCTCTGATGCCACAATAATCTAAGTAACAGGGGAACAGGTTATTCTTTAATTCCTACATTCCTCTGTGGGTCCATGAAAGTGTTGTAGCAAGGAAGATCTAATTGTTCAGCTTCATAGAAACAAAGTAGCAAAATGCCTACCTTGCAAGTTAAAATTAAAGGGGAAAAAGGGAAAGAAATGGTACTGGAGACCATCTGCTCTGAGAGGCTTAAGACTACTCAGGTAGGAAAACTGCAATTTTGAATCAAAGCTGGAAGTCATGGGCACTGGGTGTAGGAGAGGATGACATTTATTTCTGCAACCAGCGAGTGTGCATGGCCCATAGTGGCAACAGACCAAGAAGAAAGTACAGATCTGTTCTTGCTGTGGCATAAGGTCCATGAGACGTTTCCAGAAGTACTCCATCTAGCCTGGCAGCCGAACTAGACATATTTTTACACAGTGACTGTGTTACAGTTTTATTTTCAAATAAAAAGTCAAGCAACCTATTCAGATTGTGATAATCATACTTTATTCTCTGGCGTGGGCTGGTCCATGAAGTCACGAAGAGTTGGAAGCGACTGAACGAATAAACAAAAAAAATGGATGCCTATATCATATAATGACTCTATGCAGCTCCCAACAATCCATAAAAACATCACTAAAAACAAAAGTACCCTTCCCCCACCAGCACAATGGCTGTAGGGAACCATGGAGATGACCTTGGGGAAAATATTCAGAAGCCGTTACAAAAACAGTAAGTGCAGAAATATGCCCTGGGAAAGGATAAATACTAGGAAGAGAATCAGGCTAGCTCCTCCCTGACTCAATGGGAGTGTAATAGGGAGGGGAGGGAAAACACAATTTGACTTGCAAGATTCTGTTATCTTTATTGAGATAGGCTATATTAACATAATCATCTTCTTATGGAGTCTGTTTCCTGATCTGGACAAATTCAAAGGTCTGACAATGCCTATATCCTGGAGCTCTCAAGATGCCACACACAGAGCCACTGAAGACTCTTTCAACCCACTGTTTAACTCTAGGAAGACCCTGGACATTGTAAAGGGGCCATCAACTTCTATAGCATTAGCTTCTTGCAACTTTTTTTAAAAAAGCCAGAGTGTCTTAAAAACTAACCTACTGTGCTATGAATGTTCAGACACTATACTTTAAGGCCTGGAACACATGACCCCCCTTTATTAGAAGTTAGCTGTGTGGTGTAGGAGTTAAAGCAGCGGTCCCCAACCTTTTTGGTGCCAGGGACTGGTTTCAAAAGACAATTTTTCCACAGACCAGGGGGGGCGGGGTTTCCGGGGTTTCCGGGGACCGGGAGGGCGGGATTTGCGGGCAGGAGCCAATCACAAGCACCGGGGGTGGGGTTTGCGGGCGGGAGCCTCAGGCCGGCGGCCCACTAGTGGGCCGCAGCCCACAGGTTGGGGACCCCTGAGTTCTAGTCAGGAAGAAAACAGGGAAACAGGGACCCTTTTCCCCCAAGTGTTTGGAAGAAGCTGGAAAGAGGAAAGCCTTCTCTGTGAGATCAAAATGCAATGTCTGAATGTACTGTATTTCCCAAAGACAGTTAGCAACAGATGAAGGGGACAGCAGCAGCAAAGGAAGAGATGTGGCTTTTCAATATTTAATCCTCTCTGTTACTGTGGACATGATTTCTTTGACAAGTTTTGAGGTGCTGATTCTCCTGTTGTGTCTGCAAATATCTTTTCTGACTTGCCTGCAAATATCTTTTCTGACTTGCCAACAGACTAAGGAGCTGTAAAATTCCACAAATGGGTTTGATCACAGCTGATCTTTCTAGGGACTACTCTTGTGATTCCAAACAAGCAAAACTGAAACAAGGGGTCACTTCACACATACACCAATAGATTGAAAACTTCAGGGCCACTGGAACACCTTGCATGTGCAAATGAACCACTGCAGAGCAAAGACCTTAAACTGAAGGGGAAATGTAAGCACAATGCCAGCAACAGGATGGTTGACTTGTGCCTTTTCTGTCTGATACTGTTCCAGATTCATGCTTTCACTAGGCTATGCACATTACAATCATGAACAGTGATAATGGAGGCAATTCCATCCATATCTTTTAAATACGTCTTTAGTCATACATTCCATTGAAAGAGAACTGAAATGTTTCATTTACTGTATATTTCATCATTAATATTCTTGGAATAGTGACTTTTCACTTTCTATAGCTTGTTTCACTCAAGCCTGCCCAAATGTGAGACTTCTTTCAATAGTTGGTTGTTGTGGGTTTTCTGGGCTGTGTGGCTGTGTTCTGGCAGTCTTGGTTCCTAGGAACCAAAAAGTTCCTAAAAAAGTTTTGGTTCCTAGGAACCAAAACTGCCAGAACACAGCCACACAGCCCGGAAAACCCACAACAACCATCAGATTCCGGCCGTGAAAGCCTTTGACTATACTTCTTTCAGTAACTCATCTTGAGAACATAGATGGATGCTGACTGGTCTTCTCAGTTGTGGTTCCTTCTATGTGGAATGCCCTTTCTAAGCAGGCTGGCAGACATCAGCACTGACATCTTCCTAGTGCTTGAAAAAGGCATTTTTAACTGCCTAAGCAGGGGGCTGGGGTACCAATTTGCCTGCAAACACCTCCTTTAGTATACTGTATGCCAGTTTCAGCGCCACACCTGACTTGATTTATTTAAAATTATAAATCGAAACAAATTCAATGGAATTTGACTGGAAACCCTTTATGGACATTTTGCTGAAAATGGACAAAAAATAAACTTGTGATTTATGGGTTTGATGGTTAGAAAGGGTAGACTATGGAAAGAAGGGAGCCATGATGTAACCTTAGAGAGGATAAAATGTAAATACATTTATAACTGCTGTAGTGTCAGAAGCCACTTCTTTATATCTTTCTTCCTCTTTTTTTGTCTTTTTTCTTTCATTTCTATTTGCTTATCACTTTTCTTTTACTTCTCTTCCTCTTTTAAAAAAATTGTATTGTTTTTAATTTGCAAAAAAACGTCTTTAATAAAAAAAATAATTTTAAAAAATGGTAAGCTGCTAGCCTCCAGCATCACCTTATTCACAGGAATGGCTCTCCAGACCCATATAGGACTCATCATCATTTTTAGAAAATGAAAAGGATGGATGGGAGAAACCAATGCTTTGTTTGGAAGTGTTCCTATGTTCTCAGGAAAAAAAAATGGGAAGCTACGTTGGAGGGATGGGGAGAATTCTGGAAGGTCAGAATACATGATGCAGAACAATCTCACCAGTTTGCCTTCTGAGAAATGAGTGTTGTGTTGTGACTGGCTATACCTATGATTATGTGAATTGACACACACACACCCTGTGAATTGACACAGGCATTTTGTGATAATATCTACAACTTCTTCTCAAAATTATTCCACATGAGCCTCCAGCTCCCAAAAGGGACCTACCCTGAGCCTAATCCTTTCAGAACATCAACCAGCAGTTGTTTTTCTGTCCTTTTTTTACCCAATCCATATACATTTTATTTTGCATTGTATTGCCTTGTGGAGAACTATGTATGTTTGTAGTATTATATAACTCATTTATTTTATTTATTTGTTTTCTAACCTGCCTTTATTATTTTTATAAATAACTCAAGGCGGCGAACATACCTAATGCTCCTTCCTCCTCCTATTTTCCCCACAACAGCAACCGTGTGAGGTGAGTTGGGCTGAGGGAGAGTGACTGGCCCAAGGTCACCCAGCCGGCTTTCATGCCTCAGGCAGGACTAGAACTCACAGACTCCTGGTTTCTAGCCCGTTGCCTTAACCACTAGACCAAACTGGCTCTCAAGCCGCATGGATAAATATGCTTGTTTTAAAAATATACTTACCTTTCTTCTGCCTCAACTTAGAATTCCTTACTTAGCTTTACTTGCCAATTGACCAATCTCAACAACAGCAAGGTAATATTAACGATCCTCCTTTGGATGATAAAGGGACTTAGAAATAAACATCTCAAATAACCATGACCTAGCCCCAGGTGCAAGGTCACACAGCCACCCTAGAAACATATTTAAAGATTCCCTTACAAACTTTGCTCAGACTGAAGAAGCTTCTTGGATAAGGAGCGAAACGTTTCCACTGAGAAAATAGAAATCCAGTTGACATGATTCAAGCTACAGATAATTCCACCTGGATGACTGAGAACCTTCATCGACTTAGATATAATGGTATGTGGGAATGACCTTGGGAGACAGGGGAAGAGCCGCAGCCAGGGGAACGGTCGGATAAGAGGCAGCTTAGCCCGCAGAAGGAATGTGGGCATGGCAAACGTTTCAGAAGGGACCCTCCCTAGTTTCTTGGGCTGTAAAAGCGACAGGGGAGAAATGTACTTTCAGATTTGCAAGATTCTGTTAATGTAACCTTACAATAAAGTAGAATTAGTCCATCTGGTTGTGCTTCCTGTCTGGACTATCTCGCAAGGCTGACATTATATCTGGAGGTGCTAAGTTGAGCAAGCTGATACCAAGCGATCATGCCATGTAGAGTAATATAGTCCTACCCACAGTCCTTGCACAAAAGTTACAGTAGTTGTGGGCCTGGGTGGTTAAAATGTTGGATCTATGAAAAGGACTGTTTTTGCTTCTTACATCCCAAGAATTTCAGGCATGTTGCTTATATGGCTATAAATAGGATTGCCTGAAGGAATCCCTCACTCCATTATGGGCAGGGTGGACCTTTAGCTCAGAAGGTCTGAGCACAGAAGAATGAAACCCTGGCGCCTCCAAATTTTAAAGCATCTCTTTCCTAAATATGATACTATTGTGTACCTAGGAACTACAATGTCAGCCCTTTAAAATCCATTTGTCTTTGTTTACATCCTTCCCAAAATAATAACAATCACAATGAGCAATGTAATATTTCACTGGCAGCAATATATACAGAGCAGTTTCCTGGAAAACAAAGCATCTTATCTCAGTTATAGTCAGCCCTACTCTCTTCCGTTGAAGATACTGCCTTTGACAGCATTGACTAATAGCATTATGTCAGCCCAGCAAAGGCCAAACCCAGAACCAAAATAGTTATTTCCTGATATAAATCTTCAGGGCACCAGAGGGTTTCCGGGATCAGAGAAGATTTCAAGGAATTTACCCTCTGAACTGGCATGCCTTGCCATAGAAAGGTGCTACTCTTCAGAGATTGCCATTACTGGGTAGGTAGAAATTGAGGAAGAATTTCTTTGGTGCGTGGCATAACATGTTACCATCAGCACTTCTGGGCAGACACTGCCAAATCCTCTTATCTGAATTAGTTCGTTATTGGAAGAAATTGAAACTATTGTCCACGTACTGCCGTCCTATAATTTCTAAAGGGACACATAGAATTCTCTTATCTTGCCTCTTTTGCGACAGTATCCAGGACAAACAGACCTTCATTATATAAACTCCTACTTTCTAATTCCAAATTAGCATTACTGTACCAGCACTACAGCCATCAAACATTGTGTCCCTTATCATTATGCTTTTATGTGGATCATTGATTGTAATAATAATAAAGTTACTATGACTTTAGCAAGGGACAGGTAACACAAAGGGCCAAAGGCTTCCAACACTCATCTAACTGGCCACTGCAGGAACAGAATGCTGAATGGGCCAAAGACAGGCAATCAACAGTGATTGCATTAATTCCTCATACAGGCAAGAGCTTGCAAATAAAAATAGAGCCATACATGGAGGCAAAAATGCCAAATAAACAGTCAGGTCTGGAAAGGCAGAGAGACTCTATACCTAACAGAAGATGGATAATGGAGAGAATACGAGATGGTTTACTTTTGTTTCATGGACAACAGCAAGCTCTTTGACTTTGTAGATCATGGCAGAATCTGGAATATATTAAAGTTAACAGATGAACCAAAACACCTGATAATTCTTCTGACAAATCATTACAGTGAACAAGAATATACTGTAAGAACTAAATCTGGAGAAGCAGAATGATTCAGAATAGAAGAAGGGTATGAGACAAAAGTGCTCACTGTCTCAATCTCTGTTTAATTTATACAGTTAATATATTATAAGAATGGCAGGATTGGAAGAGATCAGCTGGAATCAGAATTAAAAAGCACAAACACGAACAACTTGAGATATGTAGACGGCACCATTTGTTACCTAAAAGTAAAACTGATTTAGAAGAACTTATTATGAAAGTAAAAATAGAAAGTGAAAAATCAGGGTTAATGTTACATATTAAGAAAATAAAAGTAACCAGCATGCTTAGTGGACTTACAGTTGACAGCGAAGAAGTGAAGATGATAGTTTTGTTTTCTTGGGCTCAAGAATCAATAAAAATGGACAGTGTGGAGAAGTCCTTCAGAGGAAGGCAATGATAAATCTAGGCAAGATCATGAAGGATAAGGATTTTTAAATGAAAAGAAAATCAGTGTAGTTGAAGTAATGGTCTTTCCAGTGATAAGGTTTAGCTGGGAAAGCCAGACATTGAACAAGAGTGAGAGAAAGAAGAAGATGGATCTCTTTGAACTATGGACCTGAAGATGATTGCTAAGAGTACCATTTTTTATAATCCATTCAATCGTGTCTGATTCTTGGAGACTGCCTGGACAAGTCTCTGCAGCTTTCTTGGCAAGGTTTTTCAGAAGTGGTTTGCCATTGCCTCCTTCCTAGGGCTGAGAGAGAAGGACTGGCCCAAGGTCACCCAGCTGGCTTTGTGCCTAAGGCGGGACTAGAACTCCCGGTCTCTCGGTTTCTAGCCTGGTGTCTTAACCACTACACCAAACTGCAAGAAAAACCAACCAAAACCCTGGACCATATGTTGCTTCTCTAAGCAAGCAGAAATTCACATATTTTAGGCAATGGAATGCAAGAGTTTTTTTTTCCTGTGTCTGAAGCACCAAGGCACAAGAGGATGATGGATTGGAAAAAATATGTTTGGCAAGATTGAGGGAAGTACTAGTAGAAGGGGAAAACAGATAAAGGGGACTGGATCAAACAGAATATTAACACTTCTTTCGAAGAATTACAAGTTGTTCCTGGGGATAAGTTTCAATGGTGAGCATTTGTCCATGCAGTTACTAAGGGTCAAATCTGATCCAATGGTACCTAACTAATGAAACAGTGTGCCCAGATACCTCCTGTGGTTCCCCACCCATCCTGACATTAATTAAAATAATGTAAGCAAAAATATAAGCTCAGGTGTGGTAAAGCACAGTGCCACACTGTCAGGATGGAGGCTGAGTCTGATGAGTCCGATTTAGAAATAGAAGGACCAATAACAATAGAAACAGGAAAGGACGGAATTGGTGCAAAATTTGAACTAGATTCAGAACAGCTGTTTGGAGGCAACCCAGAAGGAGACTGGCCTCCACCTATTAGCATGCGAGAACGGCGATGGGAAAGGCGGGCAGAGCAACACGAGGCACGATTGGCTACCACTCGCAAACGGCACGAAAATCAAAGAGATAAAAGGCAAGCGCAGCGTGCACCCATTGCTGGAGACAACCGTTCACATTCTGTACAGCTTCCTGAAGTGAATTGCGATCCCGTCGCTGCGCCAGAATCCCCGATCGGACCTTGCCTTGCTTTCACACCAGAGCCTTGCCATGCAGCCCCACCAAGCCTTGCGCCGGAGCCCTGCCTTGTCACCTCACCTCGCGACAGAACCCAGTCTCACCGCACAGCCATGCTTTGGGCCGGAACCTAGCCTTGCCGCCGCGCCCTGTCCCGCACCGGAACCTTCCAGCCTTGTGCTGGAACCCCGCCTTTCAGCCACCGCGCCCAGTCTCATGCTGGAATTGTCCTTCTCAGATGCGCCAAACCTCGTGCCAGAATCTTGCCTTGCCTTTGCACCCAGCCTCGAGCCGGAACCTTGTCTTGTAGCCGCCGCGTCCAGTCCCATGATGGAATCATCCTTTGCAGTTGCACTGAGTCTCATCCTGGAACCTTGTCTTGCCTTCGCACCCAGCCTCGAGTCGGAACCTTGTCCTGCAGTCGCCGCATCAAGCCTCGTACTGGAGCCGTTCCTCGCCACGCCAAGTCTTGTGCCGGAGTCGTGCCACGCCAAGCCTCATACCAGAGCTGTTCCTTGCCGCAGCGCCAAGCTCGGCATCGGGACCTTGCATAGCAGCCATGTGGTTGCCCACGTGCACACCAACCGAGAACAGATCACCGCTGGCCACCTGAACTCTGTGAGCACCTCGTGTCGCCTTGTTGTCTAGATTTAATTTGTGTGTTTTTACTATAAATAAAGTACTTTATCTACACCTTCCTGCTTCGGGTCTTAGTCGGGACAGGACACAGACTCAGGTATCATAAGGCAGAATGGTTCTGCCTTAAAGGCCCTGTGTCCACCAACCCCGCCTCACCCCCACAACAAAGGTAATATAGAGAACCTTGCTTTTTAGATGAAGCGGTAATGAGAATCTTCACCACTTTGCCGTCTGGTAAAATGATGCCCTGTGACTGGCCATGCCCAAACTTGGGCCCATTTTGTGAAGACACCAATGGTACATTCTCAAAATCCAATCTGCCAGCCCCAAAAGACTGCCTGCCTTGCTAATAGCATTTTGGCTGATGAAGCTGTTTTGCTGATCCTAGCAACAGTGGATGTCAATTTTAGAAGATAAGGCAGCAGTTATATCATTGCTCAAAGAGATGGAGAAAGCATTCTCACAGAAGTGAAAGTTCTCTAGTGGATTATTCCTCCTATGATAAATATTTTTCCTTTAGCAGCTATATTATATATCTCAGAGGGAGGGAAGACTTCTATTGCCAAACAAATCCCCTTAACTGATGCTTAGTCAGTAAGGAACTAGAAAACTTGATGTTTGAGATACACGCATAAATCAGGTACATTCATTCAGTGGTGCTTAAAACTTTGTGAACCCTTTTGAATTTTCAATAATTCTGCATAAATATGACCCAGAATGTGATCTGTTCTCCACACAAGTCCTAAAACTAGATAAACAGAACCCAATTAAACAATGAGTGAAAAACATTATACTTGTTCATTGATTTATTTGCGTGTGGCAAAAGTATGTGAACCTTTGCTTTCACTAACTGGTGTGCCCCCCATGGGCAGCAATAACTGCAACTGAACATTTCTGATAACTAGTGATCAATCCTGCACATCAGCTTGGAGGAATTTTAACCCATTCATTACAGAACAGCTTCAACGCAGGGACGTTGGTGGGCTTCCTCACATGAACCGCCTACTTCAGGTCCTTCCCCAACATTGCTATAAGATTAAGTTTAGGACTTGGAGTTGGTCATTCCAAAACATTAACTTTCTTCAGCTTTAACCAATCTTCAGTTGTACAGCTTGTGTGTTTTGAGTCATTGTCTTGCTGCACGACACTTTCTCTTGAGCTTCAGTTCACAGACAGATACTCTGACATTTTCCTGTAGAATGTTCTGGTACAATTCAGGATTCATAGTTCCATCAATGATGGCAAGCCATCCTGGTCCAGAGACAGCTAAGCAGGCCCAAACCATGATACTGCCACCACGTTTCACAGATGGGATAATGTTCTTTTGCTGGAATGCAGTGTTTGCCTTTCACCAAACATAACGCTTTTCATTCAAGCCAAAAAGTTCCAATTTGGGCTCATCCATCCATAGAACATTCTTCCAACAGCCTTCTGGCTTATTCACGTGGTTTTTTGCAAACTGTAGGCAGGCAGCAATGTTCTTTTTGGAGAGTAGTGGCTTTCTCCTTGCAAACCTGCCATGCACACCATTGTAGTTCAGTGTGCTCCTGATGGCAGTCTCATGAACACTGACATTTGCCAATGCAAGAAAGAGGCCTTTAGTTCCTTAGATGTTACCCTGGGCTTCTTTGAGACCGCCTGGAGTACCACATACCTTGCTCTTGGTGTGATCTTGATTGACCACTCCTGGGGTGGGTAACAATGGTGCTGAATTGCCTCCATTTGTACACAATCTGCCTGACAGTAGACTCATGGAGCCCAAACTCTTTGGAAATAGTTTTATAACCTTTTCCAGCCTGGTAAGCATCAACAACTGTTTTTTGGAGGTTCTGAGATCTCCTTGGTTTGAGCCATGACATACTTCCACATACCTGTGTTATGAAAATCAGACTTTGATAGTGAATACCCAGAATTCTGTTCTTTAAATAAGGCAGGACCTCCCACACTCAGACCTGATTATCACCCCATTGATTGAAACACCTGACTCTAATTTTCCCTTCAAGTGAACTGATAATCCTAGAGGTTCACATACTTTTGCCACACACAAATATGTAGCTTTGGATCATTTTCCTCAATAATGTAATGAACAAATACAATATTTTTGACTCATTTATTTAATTGGGTTCTCTTTATCTAGTTTTAGGACGTGTGGAGAACGGATCACGTTTTAAGTCATATTTATGCAGAAATATTGAAAATTCAAACAGGTTCACAAACTTTTCAACACCACTGTAGCAGAGGCTTAAATTGTATATGAACATAAAAGATTAAGGAAGGAGCCATCATTATTTGAATTCTAGCTTCACTTTCATGCCAAAGCTTTGTTACTTTGATATACCTCCAGAATTTAAAAAGAAGATGAGACTGGATGATCATCATGCTTACTAATTCCAAGGCCGTGGGCTTTAGTGGGGTATCCTGTCTGCATTAAGCACTGAATATTTAACTCCAGTATGACCACAGAGAAGGTCGTCTAAACCAAGTTTAATTTTATCCAGTAAAAGCTGTCAACGGTTACAGAATAAGCATTGCTAATATTACTGGAAGAAATGTCTGAGTTTTATACATCTTTCCTTACCATAGGAGTTCAGATAAAAGGTTGAAAGAAGACCTAGCAATTTAAAGTTAAGAATGATCTTAGGAGTATAAAACTGATTTTGGTCAAGTGAGGTTGTTATTTAAAAGAAAAGATTTGGGGGATTTAAATGGGATTATAAACCATCTAGCCTGACTGGAGGATTCCAGTTTTGCTACTCCCTGAAAGCCAGGAATCCACCCCCACCCCCACCCCACAGTCAACTTCACATAGAAAAGAAAAACCTCCCAGGAGATATAAATAAGTCATAATGCTGCATGAGTTGCTATCTTTCACCCAGCAAACTGTGGGTAGTCTAGCAATTTGTGTCATGGTTCATTAAGCAGTTCATTACATTACATAATCATGGGTTCTCTAAAATAATAATTATAATTATAAATACATCATTGGAAAATAAGAGTGCAATGCCTAATGATGATTATAGCTCCTTATAGCACAATTTTAGTCTTCTGAGTAGGTGTTATGATAAAATCCCACATTTTGCATAGGTCACTGGAAAATAACACTGATCTGAAGCAACACAGAATCTAGGCAGCAAAGGCCTTGTTTGATTACACCAGAGCTTTCCAAACTTTTCATGTTGGTGACACACTTTTTAGACATGCATCATTTCGCAACACAGTAATTCAGTTTTACTAGCAAACCGGAGGTTAAACTAACTAACTTATAAAAGATACGGACACATACATAAATTGTAATAGCAAAATGTATGGGGACACAACATATCTCATGAAAACAGAGTTCCCCTTTACAGCAGGGCAAGGCTTGGACAGAGCTCCCCTCTTACAGCAGAGCACAAGGCAGGCACGAGGACCTGTGCGGAATCACAGCAGGTTTGGAGGCAGCAAAGCACAAGGCAGGCACTAGGACCTGCGCAGAATCAAAGCAAGTTTGCAGGCAGCAGGGCACAAGGCATGCACTAGGACCTGCGCGGAACCACAGCAGATTTGGAGGCAGCGAGGCACAAGGCAGGCACTAGGACCTGCGCGGAACCACAGCAGGTTTGGAGGCAGCGAGGCACAAGGCAGGCACTAGGACCTGTGCAGAATTCTGGCAGGGCTCGGAGGCAGCAGCAGTGAGGCGCTTGAGGCTCTGAGCTTCGGACTCAGGAAGTTTCTCCTTACGTTCGCGTGACACACCTACACACTGCAGCCGACACACTGTGTCGTGACACACATTTTGGAAAGCTCTGGATTACAACATGTGATTAAACATTACCTTAGTTTTCTTCATGATTTAAAAATGATATAGATTAGTTATAGATTCCCCAGTAAAATAATTCCCCCTAAATTCTGAGCTTCTACTAATACTCAATGCATTTTCACAGATTTTCAGCTTGATTTTTTTGCTCTTTGATTAAGACTGCCAACCTATATCCATTTATCTGGGGAGACATTTATAAGCTTATACTATTAGATACTGTAATTACCTGCAAGTTGGCTGGTGAGAAAAGGATGCTTGTATTCAACGCACACATTTCTTCCTCTAGTTAAGCAGTCCAATTTAATTGGTTATTTCCTCTTTTGTAAAAAACATATTTTACCATTACATTTGAATAAGCAAATTATGGCTTGGTTCCTGAGATCCTATGAAATGAAGCATTTTAAATGCTTGCGCTACCAGAAGAGAGGGACATTATTTAGACAGTTCCTCTTTTTCTTTACAGCCTCTGAATATCTGATCCAGAACAGCAGGAGGTAGAAGTTTGGGGGGGAGGAGGAGGGGAATTGCAGAGTCTAGAGTTATACTATTGACAAAAATCACCATCTTTGTCTACGGTTCTAGAAGGACAGAACAAGATTGAAGCCTGTGGTTTTGCCTTCCAAATTAGAATTGTAAATCGCAATGCTGGTTTGCATCCCTGGTGTGAAGGGAAACCATAAACCATAGCTTGCAGGTTCAAATTTAACAACTCACTCTGGCCTTAAAGTGAAATCAGAGTTGGCAAGGAGGAAAGGCAGGTTTAAACCAAGTAAATAAACAAATGTATACTGTTTGTGATTTCTGATCTAAGATGGAGTGTTACACAAGAACCTCTCTCATCATCTCAGAATATAGGATTGAATAAATTTATGACAGCACAAACTGATATTGTCTGTTTTTACTCAGGGTGCTTCCGCATCGGCACTGTTTCCATTTCCCTGTCCCTCAAATGCAGTTTGAAGTGGGTCTGTGTTCATTTTCAGTTCTGCCAGTTCAGAACACTGAGAAGCTGCAGGGAATGAATGTCCTGAGCCAGGAGTCTTCCCTGCAACTGGCCAATAGGAGTGTGTGAGAATTGTCACCCACTGTCCCACCCATGGGTTATTGCAGATCCTGATGTGACAAAAATCCCCTCACCCTCCTTTCCATTTGACGAGCAGGAAATTCAGTGAATTGCTAGCACTCCTCCTCCATTTCTAGATCATGTTGTTTCCATGCGTATGGTCATCGGCAAAGAAATCCTTCATGGTTGCTATGATGAAAAGCCTTCTGCAAAGCTGCCTTTCCTTTTCTTGCAACTTGGGAAGGAGAAAGGAAAATGTGTCACCATTTTTGCAAAGGGATCTTTTTCTACAATGGGGAGATTAGGGGGAATACATTGTAAACAATGCCTCTTCGCATGGGCACCAGGAACAGGACACCAAAGGTCAGGGCGGAGAGGTAGAGAGATGTAATAGTTCCCACCATGGGAAAATAAATATCCACACCCTCTGCAGCATTGCAGCATTGCAAAAGAAAATACCAGCTTTGATCTGGTTTTAGATAAACCAGCGAGCAACGGCAACAAACAACAATTAGCCTTTAAATACCTATGATACCATGGGAGTGCTGGAATCCAGAGTACATTCTGAATTGGTGGAAAGTGGGGAAGTGCTCTTAATGACAAGAAATGGCAACAAATAGAGGCTCTATTGAAGTAAAACTCCTGATATACAGGAAGGAGGGTAAACTCAAAATCATTTTTTACATTTCATGTTTTCATAGTGGAAATACAAAACCCAGCTAGTATATTAGTGTAATTTAAATAAATGAAATATCAGTGGAGAATAGCAGAAGCAGAATAAATGGAGCAAAATCGGGGTGTGTGTGACACATTGGCTTCATGTATTTAATGTTTAGTAATCACAAATTTCCATTAGGTATGGAGAACCTAAGTTTGGTATCATCCTGCAAAGCTAATTTTTATTTATTTAATTATCAGATTTTTATTACGGCCCATCTCCCTCCACAGGAGGGACTCTGGGCGGTTTACAACAAAATGATCTATTAAAATAATAATCATAAAATACAAGTACAATATGTGAAATATAAATAGAGTTATTAATTAGTTATAAAATAAGAATAAAATCCAAGTGGCAGAAAGATCTAATACAGTCTGT
The DNA here is from genome assembly GCA_023362775.1 of Charina bottae. Classification (NCBI taxonomy): domain Eukaryota; kingdom Metazoa; phylum Chordata; class Lepidosauria; order Squamata; family Charinaidae; genus Charina; species Charina bottae. The sequence goes on from JALMGJ010000003.1 coordinate 6,847,278, forward strand.
GTGTGTGAAGAGCACTCTAAGGCAGTAGCCATCCCCAAGAGTAACTATTCCCCTCCTGGCCCCAAGCAAGGTGGCAGAGCCAAATTTTCAGGTTCCTCCAGAAGGTCAGGAGCGATGGGGCTAACCTCACCTCTTTCTCCTTTAAGCAATGAGTACACACATTGATACTACAGCTCCTATAATAATGCAGTTACTTCTAACAGTATGTAAAGATACTTTGATT